>VWYI01046020.1:124508-174257 GCA_013399455.1 Anthoscopus minutus
TTATCAGTGGACTCAATGGCCCATCAGCAGAAAACCCCTCCCTAGAGGGAGGATGGGTCGTGGGAGAAATAAGGAAATTGTCCTGCTGATTTCTTATCAGCTGGCTTATCAACACAAGATTGCATCACTTCCCCTCATTCCAGTTCCAGCAAATGGTGATAGAATAACACTTTTGATTACATTTTTACTGTAACCCATGACACCAGATTAATTCTAAGAAATGTAGAGGCTTTTAAGAGTACCAAATACGATAACGTGAAGAGTTCTGAAGTTTTTGTCTGCCCAGGAGTTGATAGTACACCTATGTAATTAACCTAACAAAATAAAGTCTAATGCATTACTTGTTTTGCTGCTTGCTTTCTCCTCAGGTTTGCCAGTTTGTTGTGTCTGTCAATGGCCTCAATGTTCTCCATGTGGATTACAGGACAGTAAGCAACCTCATCCTGACCGGCCCTCGAACAATTGTGATGGAGGTGATGGAAGAAATGGAGGCCTGAGAAGAAAAAACATCCCTATTACTGGACATTTTTGTGAGACAAATAGCAACAGCCATGGAGTGTCATGACACAAGGCAGCAGAATGTTGCTGTGTCTAAACAGATGATTTTGCTTTTAGGGGAGGGGGCTCTCATTTAACAATAATAGCACTGGTGATTATGCTAAGATGTGAACAATAGATACCAGCGTATTTTCACTACGGACTGCTCTGTGCCCAACAGAGACAAGATCAAGCCCTTTAGGTGGTCTGTCCAGCCATGGCTGCATTGGTCAGAATGGATTCCAGCCTAAGAGGCCATGCATATTTCCTCACAGTCCACTACTGAATCAAAGCACTTCAGGAGGTGAAAGAGCAAGGCACTGTAGGATTGGGATGTCAGAGATGGTTTCTGTGAGATAGTGGCACACATAAACATTGTCCTGGTGTCCAGCTTTGTCCCTGGAACACATGCAGTCATAGTTACTCTCTCTTTGGGCTGAGGGACAGCTGACTAAATCCTGGCTTGATTACAGTCAAACACAAATGAACTGCAAATGCATGAGAAAAGATGTCTGTGGTCTGTAAAGGATAGTCTGGTATGAATGTTTGGGCCTGACTGATTACACGGGTTAGTCTAGAAAGAAAATGGAGAAACATGTGGTACTTTTACAAAAACTGCCTTTGAAAATTGGTCTTTTGGCTTCAATGCCTGTGTGCTGGATTAGGTGCTTGAGTATAAAATAATGATTTTGAGGTTTTTTGCATATTTGTAAAGGAAAGGTGCCTCACTCTCGCTATTCATCACTTTGGAGAAATTTTGGACACTTTAATTCCCAGAAGAAGAATATTTGGCAGGTTGCAGAGAGAAATTCACAGTGTTAGCATAAGGAATGATACATCCAGGTTCTCCAGTAGCAAAAGTACACTTCAAATTGAAGCAATGTATTTGAATGTACATTAAGCTTATCAGCACTTTCCAATCATCTGATGTTTTGCGAAGAATTAACTTCCCTCATGAGCTGCATTTGACACTATTACAAATAAAACATTGTATTTAATTGACTCTTACTGTTTCTCAAACAGTAGGTTTTTTACTTTGATGAATTCATTAAAAAATATTTTTAAAAAACATACATTAAAATTCCATAATCTGCAGTTAGTTGACTCTTCAACTCGATGTTAAGGAGACTGCATGGGTTTTCTTTCATCTTTGAACTGAATGAATACATCCTGCTTCACAAAATTATAAATACATTTCGAAGACTTTCTCTGCTATCTAAATTTTACAATTAAAGCTTAACTTTATATATGCACATACCACAAATCATTCAATTATGGGGTGGGGAAAGTATTTTTCCTCAAATAATTTTGAAACATGTTTTGTATTAAAAATTGTTGTCACTAAATAAATTGCTCTTTCAGTATGTTTTTCATTCACTCAAATACTTTAACTTCAGAGACAGCAAGTCTTCAAACTCATATATTCCTGCAGCTGTGTAGGAAGAAGTCCTTATGTTAGCGTTCAGGAGCACACATAATCATAGATTGATTATATGCAGGTGCTTTATTGAAGCACGCAGGAACTAGGGGTATCAGCAACCTAAATCTAGCTCTGTCATCTTTGTCCAAAGTGCACATATTTATACAATTTCAGCTGTAGCAGTAATCACTATAACAACCTTATCAGCATTGCTTCATTAATAAATCTTCATTAGCTTTATCGATATTGCTTCATGAGAGTTAGCTCATCCTTGTACGAACATGTATGAATCTTATCTCTGGGTGGGTGTCTTGGAGACCCCAAGTACCAGTTCCCTTTACCATAAACATTTCAACTTGCCAGACTATCCCTAATACCAAACATTCTTGGGGCCCACTTTTTCATGATTTTAAGAAACATTTTCAGAAACATTTAACCCCATAGTAACACTTATGTTCTTTGGTTTTGGTTTTGTGTATCTGTGGTTGTATTTTCATAAAGAAAACTTCTCATATTCCACTAATATGCAGCCGTGCAGAGAGGTATTAAACTGCAGCTGCTTACCCAATATTAACCAGGTGTGAGAGTGTTTGGAGGGAGTTTGTGCAAGCTGTCATCTACTGTGACAGTTCTTAATCCTGATTGTACTCCCCAAAATTTTGGTACACATGCATAAACCATAGCAGATTACATTTTACAGGTCATCTAAAATAAACAGCCGGGCACATTATGTTGTATTAAATTGTAATGACTGTCCTTGGTATCCGCTCAGAACAGTTGGAAGCAGTCTCGTTGTTTCAGAAATGTTTCAGTATGCTGTAAGTATTTTGAGTTTGTGAATCTGGGAATGCTTTTCCAAATATTTCTATTTAATTTCTATTTTTAAAAATTTTTTTTTCTTCTTTTCTTTTTTTCCTGTGGGTTGTTTTGGAGGCGTAGCCCCTTTGAAATAGAAATTCTGCATGTTGTGCTTAGCTAAGTATTACAATTGAAGGATTTTCTTAGCAAAATGCTAATGATTCTCTCTAATGCCATCATGGGTTTGTCTGTATTACATCTCTCGCCTTAGTTAATATTCTGCTAGAAGTTCTCTGTAGCTTACAGATAATTAAGAAACTGGGTCAGAATTTGGCTTAATAATGCATTACAGAGTGCACTTCAGACTGGAGCAAAAGGAGTGGGAATGGGGGCAGGGAGAAGTCTGTGCATTTCATTATGTTACAGATTGGAGATGGCATCTTGATTCACAAGATACATTAGTCTCTATCACAATTTGAGCACAGCTACTTGCCTTCTGTTTAACAGGGGTTTCCATATTGTGTTCTCAACTTGACTGACAATCCGGAATTTAATTAATTCTTTCCCTCTTCAACGTGACAAAGGTATTCAAATTGTGTCTGCAATGAAATTTTGTATTGTGGAAAAAAGGATGGAAAGTACACAATTAAGCTAAGAAATATATAATTCCCAATTAAATTGTGTTTTTTCTGCACACAATGCTGCACATGCTCCAAGACATCCCACAGGAGCCGGTGTCAAACTCTCACGCACTTCAGAGGGCACAGAATTTTAAATATAACAGAGCACCTTGCTTCCTGCAGAGTGCCAGGGGAAATGTAAGATTATTCACAGAAGTGAGGCATTTCAAGAAATGCATGAATATCACATTGTAGAATGAAGCAAGAAACCAGAAATTAAAAAACAAATCCTGGCATCAGCGGTAATAGCTTCATTAAAAAGACAGACATTTTTCTAAGACTTACTTTCTTCTGTGACTCGTTTTTGGTTACTGTAGCTCTTGCAAGATCCTCTAATAAATCTTTAAGCCTTAATCACTCAAATTAGTGCTACTCCTCTGTACATGTACATTTGCAAATCATTTATGAACATCTTCAAGCAACGTAATGTTTAATTAAATTCAAGTAGCAGTTAAGCTAATTGGAGCATTAAATCAGTGCAATATTTCTCATATTTTTTTCCTATTATATTTCCTATAAGATACATAATTTCCATTATCTTTTTCAAGATCAAACATCATGTGTATGGTACTGAACACAGCTGGTTCCACAACTAGTCCCATAGAAGGCACTTCATTCACACAATCATGCAATAATCCAGTTCAGGTGTATCGGAACTTAATTGTTTGCATTTTAGGTCTGCATAGAAGCTTAAAATAAAACTTTCAGAATTTGAAAGACATTGTGTCATAGCAGCATCTGAAATATGAGTGGGTGCAGCCTGCTGTACTTTCTATGAGATTACATTCAGGAAGAGGTTTGGAATGAAAAGATCTTGCAGTAGGACTGTTTTTCAAAGTGTTTTTCTTAATTTTTAATTCATTTTCTGTTCATACCCTCACTAATGACTAGAGTGCTAGGAATGTGTAAAATGCTGTCCCAAAATTTTTGGTTTAATGGTCAGCTTGATCCCTTAGCACGGACAGGATCTCTGAGAAAATTGCCACAATGTAGCTCAGAGAGTAACATGAAATCTGAATTTGGTGCCTCTTGGCCTTCGGACCAGAGACAGTCTCTGTACTGACTTGATGCTGACTTGTACTGACACAGACATAAACAAATGAGAATACACTGAGGATTAGGAGGAAGAAGCAACTGACTTCTGTGCTGACAGCTATGTCATGTATCATGGACAGTAGTTATTTTGCAGTTAGGTATCCACTCTCATATTATCCAGGGAAGCTGTGAATTTCCAGTACAGTTGAAACCCAAGCATATAAGCACACACTTAAAATGCAATGCTTAGCTTTAAGAGCAGGGGTTTGAAGCAGACACTGTACTTTAGGTAGCACAAATTGTTGTAATGCCTCTTCTACAAAGGTGCTGCCATACACCCATAGGTTTCCCATCCTGTCACCATAACTCTCCTTGAACTTGGCATACAACACTCTCCTACTGGCTTTTGTTTGGCCTTGTCAAATAATAATCATAATTTCTTTCCAGAATTTGCATGTGATTTGCAGAGGAAAAGTCGTTTTATGTGCAACCTCTTGCTTCTGTTCCTAAGGTGCTTCTACATAGAGACATCTACAAACTGCTCCCTAGATTGCAGTTCTTAGACAGCTAGTGGTATTCTGAACACTTCAAATAGTCATTTCCATCATGTCTGAGCAGCTGAATTCCTCCTCTCCAGGGAAATGCTGCCATTGCTCCTGCTGCTGCTGCTGCTGCATGCACCCAAGCAGGCCAAACTGGGCAATGCTGGTCAAAAGGACAGGCCACACTCACCAGGCTGTTTTGCCTTTACCAGTGATTTATGCAGATATTTAATTTTCTTTCCTATTCTACTTATTTTGCTGCATAGTCGACATTGGTCCTACTTTATTCTTCCTGCTCAAAAATAATTTCTGGTAGATCTTGATGGTTCTGGTTTGTATTTTTACTAGTCTGCTTTTGAGCGCCTCTTTACCATGATCACCATCACTAGCTTTTGATAACCTAGCTTTTCATAAATTAGTCCTTACTTAGCAAGCCTAATATTTCAGGAAAACAGATGAATTGGCTGCTGCTTTACAATCAAATGTTAGCTCACATATAAACAAGGCCTAGAAACAAGAGAACAAAGTAAGAAAAAGCTACCATAAATGATGGAATAAAATTCATTTTGGATATAAAATGGTACCACATCTACTCTTAACAAAGCTGTATATGACCCATAAAACAGATGGGCCACAGACTTCATGGACTTTCTCAGGTTATGGAGACAAAAGAAGAGACACCTCCAAAGAGTGGTGTTTTGGGCCTCTGGATGGGAACCCATGGCTTCTCTCCCTCCTGAACTGGCTGGAGATTAGCCTCTCAACCATAGCTGTGCTTGGAACCACATAAACTCTTACCTTCACTGCTAGCTGTAAATGAATGCAGATTTTATAACTACAATTTGTTTTCCACTTCCGGTTTTAGAGTTTCTCTTATTAAACAGAAAACCAATTTATTTCTCCATCTATCTGGTAAGGAAGTGCTGTATTTCTCCCCTTATTGCAGCGGGATGTGTGACGAACAGAAATACTTTTCAGTTTGTACTCAAGCCTGACTCAGGGAATGCTTGTTCTTACCTGACCTTCTCAAGGCAAACTTCCTCCAGGAAAATGTAATGAAGATTTCATGAAAACCTGAGCAAAATCTGCAATATGATGTTTATCAGTAGATCATACATGGAAAATACATAGTGTGTTCAAATAATTATTAAAAAAAAAAAGAAAAAGAAAAAGAAAAACAAAGACAAGTTAGCTTGTTTTAAAATTCTTGTTGATTATTTTAAAGTATAAGAAAAATTAATGTGGAATACAGAAGAGAATCCAACAGGCATGTGCAGTAAATGGATGCAGTATGGAAAGGTTCTGTCACAGAATAATAGAAGTGTTTAGGTTGGAAGGGACCTTAAAGATCACCTAGTTCCATTCCCCTGCAATGGGCAGGGACACCTCCCACCAGACCAGGTTGCTCAGAGCCCCATCACACCCAGCCTCAAGTACTGCCAGGAAGGAAACACTCCCATGATGTCCAATTAAGTTTCGTAAGAACATCACAGAGAGAAAAAATGTTGTACTTTTTATGGCTAAATTTGTGTCCTTAAGCCTATCTTTTCAATAAGAACAAAGCTGTAATTAATACTTTTACATTTATGAACATTCAATCCTGAAATGCAGTACATAAGAACATAGTAATGATATGTTTGTTTGGGAAATATCTCCCTTTAAAATATAACAAACATATCCTTTAACAAAGTAAGTTTCATTTACATTATGAAGTAGTTTAAAATTTTTTTCATATCTTCTATTTATAAAGTAGAATGCAAACACTGCATGCATCAACTAAAAATAAATACACATACAAGCTTGAGTGAACAACTGTTTTGTCAATGGGGTCCAGCAGTGGGGCTAAACTGAGTGCTTCAGGTTTGTTAGCAAAAGTTTAATTAAGCGTGATGTTGAGCAAAGCCTGGGAAATATTAAATCATTACACTGAGAAGTGCTTAGCAATTTGCAGGATCAGGAACCCATTTAATTTCTCTAAGTGCTCTAACAGCCTTGCTTTGCCTGCAAAATATTTCTAGAACCATGATAAGATTTTCTTAAAACTCATTTTAAAATTGTAGATGGAATGTACAAGCTTTTATGGCTTAACTTGGAAAGGAAGAAACATGAAAGTATTTAAGATCTTAATGTTACATTTTCCCAATGTCTGTTTTGTTTTATAAGCATTTTCAGCTCAACTGATTTCTGAAGATAATGTTATGCACCCTTTGTTTGTTACTAGAGCTGGGAAGCGTGTGTGTTTCGTTTGTTTTGCCAGAATAAAAAAAGATCCTGTTGAATATAAAAATACTCAGTATTTCATTTTCTATTACACTCCATGAGGCAAATTGTCTATTAAATGCTTAAATATGCATTTACAAAAGAGTGCTGAGTTACCCTCTTAATGTTTGATTTTAGTGATAAAATGTGTGTTACATTCTTATTTCATTTCCCACTGTACATGACTGTATCATTGTTTGTTCTCCTAAGAAATTATTTTCTGGGCGTTAATGATTCACATTCCTTACAGCATTCCATTTAAATATAAATCCCCTGGACCTTATCTCCCACAGTCAGAGAGAGAAAAAAAATCTCTTCTGGTTCAGATATTTTAATTTGGAAGATGAAGGCACAAAAAGCATTTACCTTAACTCTTGCTGATTACTGCTTCTTTCTCAAAAAACAGACAATGCTGTCTTAATGTGCAGAGCTCCGGGAAATCATGTAATACAGGAATAAAAACTTCATGATTAGGATCAAATTGTCCACATTTTAAAGGCTCTTTGATGACACCCTTTTCCAGTAGTTATCATGATTAACTCCTAACAATGGGCTTGTGATTACAAAGATGACCTTTGGCACACAGGTAATGCAGTGCTCTTTTCCCAGCACTGCAGATAGTGTGAGAAAACATCACAGCAGGGAGATGGCATCTACCTCTACTTATCTAATTGGAACTGGAGCTCAGAAACGAGGGGCTCAGTTCTGTTGCATACACATAAATGTCAAGTGCCATCAAAGATGCTTTTAGGGTATTTAAGACATTCTTCTGTAGCAAAGAGCAGCTTCAGGGAAGTCTGTGACCCCACAAAATCAGATCTAGAGATTAAGTTCCAGAGGATGTCTTCAATATTGTAGGATACTTCAAAATGCATTAGAGACCTATGTGTGAACAACTGAATGGCATCCCTAATAATCATCACTTGACATCTGCTAATTCAATTGTCTCACTGCTGGTAATTTTTCTGGAGTTACCCAGCTGTATATTCAATTAGCACTGTTGATGGAAAAGAGCATCCTGGCTATCCAGCCAATTCTCAGAGAAGCTGCTGCACACTTGTATCATGCAGAACTGACTGTGATGATGTGCTGTTATTAAATGTCTCAAGAAATGTGTCTCCTTTTCTTCATGCTTTTAGTGAAGATACAAAGCGGCCTCTCACAAAAAGATCCCTTTGCTTCTGAATTGTCTATTCCAGTCAAGGGGACCAGAGCCATTTGTTAGCTGAACTGTAGTCTGTGTATATAAATGATCACATATAATTACTTACAACATGTTTCAATGGATTCCCCTGCTTTTTGGGTGTTACCGTTTTTAAGCTGTCCTGAAAAGTACTAATTTCACCCAAGGAGTCACAGCAAGGCAGCAACTGCTCCCATTAGAGAAATGGGATCATAGGAAGGAGTAGCAGTTACTGCAGACCCAGCAGATGAGAACAGATGCAGCAGCAGCTGAGTGCTTCCACATAAACCCAAGGTTTATTGCACTGCTTACAATATGACAGGTATTGTAGCTCTTGGGAGCCTTGAGGTATTTATATACCACCCTACTACAGTGGTGTGTGTGTGTGTGTGTGTGTGTGTATATATATATGTATATATATATATATATGTTATGGGTCTCTGCTATGTCCCTTGCACTGCAGTCAGTCACATCTCAGTGTTTGACATCTCAGCATTTGCTACAAGCAGAGTTTCTCCTCAGCCCCGTAGCAGAAGGGGACACAAGCAGTGTCCAAACACAAGTGAGGAAATCAAAGTGAAATTTATAGATAACTTAGGTGCTGACATTAAAAAAAAAATAAATTAAAAAGACTTGTTAACTCACACAGGTGTTTAGAAGGCTATTGGGACTGAAGATTTAATCACTAGTTACCTTATATGTGACTGTTGCATTACTAGCTGGCTTATACCTCTTCGTCACGTTCATGTTCTTCATGGTTTTACAGGACATCCTCAGAGTCCCCCACTCCCACATCCATCACTCTCCAGATGTTACCACAGCAGCTCCTAAGCTCCTAGATCCAATGTTCATGATGTAAAATCCATGCCCTGGATTTCTAAGCCCATCAAGGAAGCCTGCAGAGAGCAGAGCTGAAACTCAGTCTCTTAAAACCTTGGCCAGTGTGGAGCCTGCACACTGTACAATATTGTATTTCAGTACAATAAGGTTCAGTGAGCAAGAAAGGCACACATTCTGTCTAATGTAAAGACAGGAGTGCCCCATATTTACTGCACCCCATAGACTCCTTGGCTGAGGGAAAATATTTCCCTTTATGTCTTTTGAATCTTCTGGAGCCATAATTGTGTTATTTGCAACTTTGTATTTCAGTTTTGGCAGACTCTTGTCACCAGTGTGCCAGGTACTCATCGTGTGCGGTCAGCGTATGTCCTCCTCAGCTCCACATGCTCCGAGAGACTTCCACAGACCTCTTTTCCAAGCTCCTCTTCCTCCCAGGCTGTCCTGCAGAGGCTTTGTCTGCAGCCAGCCCTGGTGCCAGACCCCTCTGGCGGGCGCTGAGCTCTGGCCCAGGCCCTGGCGCGGCGCTCATGGCCTCTGGTGCCGCTGTGGGAGGACGTGTAGGCCCAAGCGCCCCTTGTGCAACCAGAGCCGCGCTCACTGGGCAAGGCCGCACAAAGTCCGCGAGAAGCTGGGCCCAGTCCAAAGCACTCCCAGCAGCGTGTGCCCGCCAGGATTTGTCCAGCACATTCCTGCCTATTGCTAAAAGCAAGCACTGGGAAGTCCACAGGTTTTTGAAGGAATAACTTCATAGCCAAATAATGAGTGTTGCTACGGTTCGCACAGTATTTTCAGTACAATAACATAAGTGGGATTTTGTAAGTAAATATGAAAGGTAAACATCTTTTGAACTATGACAGCTGTAAAATGCAGGTTTCATTCTTGCAAAAAGATGGATAATTATAAAGAGTTCAGATGTTTAATTTTACCTGCATTAATAATTCTTATTTTGTTACTGACATTAATCACACACCAAAAGCCCTATAAATCTTACACAGTCACTAAGCAAGTGAAGAAAATTCACACTAGTTTAACAAAGAGTGTTGACAAACCTTCAAGAATGCAGTTAGGCAAATGACAATAGCCTAATTGCATAAATAAATATTTATGGTGACCTTCTGTTTTACTTACCTACTGGAAAATCAGAAATAATTCCATTAAGTGTACGAAAATGCCACCTGACTATAAGATTAGAAGAAAAAGCACAGTCTGACTTCTTACTGGCTGGCTGAGTTTAGCAGCAAAAAGATAAGACAACTCATATTTAGGAAGTTATTTTTAAAATTTGTACTGAACTTGACCACCAAATGCAGCCTTGGTTTAAAAACAGATGCTACTTAACATGAGAAGCAGAGATTTGACTATGATGATTCTCTAAACCAACATCTGAAAAAAAAGGCCAACAAAAAAGAGACTTCTTGTGCCAGTAAGGAATTAATCTGTTCCACTGATATTCAGGGAAGTGATTCAGCATCACTAAAGCACTGGGTGTCATTCAGGCCCTTGTATTAATGGGCCACTTCAGTGTGGCACACTAAGCTCTCACCTATTCCTGTGAATCCAGAAACAAGCCACAGGACCGTATTCTCACTGTGTTCCTCTGCTGAGGAAACTTTACATGCTATAAGTTTTATGATGAACATTTTTGCATATGAACAGAATATACATAACTATCTGAACTTATGACTGTACTTTCTGGACATGGCAAATGGCCATAGGTGAATTTTTTAACAAAAAGATAGCATAGTAAGAATGTACTACACTGGAGAAATAAAGCTGTTCCTCACTTCTTTCCAGTTATTTCTTTTGTCATTGCGCAAGCAATAAATACACGTTTTTAAAAATATCGGCAGATATAATGCCAAAGAAAATGAAGTTCAGACTGTAGAGAAGGGCAGAAACATGATTTCAGGAAATCTTTATGCACACACAGTCAATGTCAGTAACAAAATTCCTCATTATTGCCGGTTCCTTCTCTGATATAGTATAGAAGCAGCTAATGGACAGACATCTGGATGGTTCTGCATCACCTGGTGGAGAACTGATCAAGGAGAGCTTCTGGGTGTGAGCTGAGCCTGAAGATTTCAGAATTTCAAAAATGCTTATAGCTTGCTTTGAAATAAGGCAATCCTATCCTCCCTCTTCCCTTTCCAGTGAGTTTTGCACTTCATTGTAATGGAACACAGTCAAATCCCAACCAAGCTGCTTTTATCAGTGCACAGATTCAAATCCCTATTGTAGATAGTTTGCATATTTTAGGCCCAATGCAGAATTATTTTCTTAAGGAAGTCTTATTCTCCAAACACACATTCTCATGTTCAGCTTCCCAGACTTTCCAGGCTGGCAGCCCTAAACAGTGACAGAGCACAGGGAAGATGAGGGAGAGTCCTCCAAAGGTTAGTATCAGTCAAATAATAGTCTGATTCCCCCCTGGAGAGCAACCTCTGTTACATGGGAGACAGGAAGACAAGTTATTCCTTTGGCTGGTTTTGGGAAAAAATAATTGATCAGGATGAAATGTGGTACATCTTGAAGTAGTTGAACTGCTAATTATCTGTGTACTCAGTCTCTTACACAGGCTAATATTAGATCCAGCAAGCCAGACTATGCAAAAACAATGTGAACATAGTCTGTTACTAAAAGGACTCACACTGTCGCTTCCCAATGTAAATATCAGATTTTAAGCACTGAATTGTTGTGTTAAACCTTGCTATTTGAAGGGACAAATTGGCTGATGAGTCAGACAGCAGTAACTCCTTTCCATGTGCTGGACAATAATAACAATAATAGATTTATGATTAACCACTATTTTTATTATTACAAAAACAACACTGTGAAATGCCCGGTGACCTAAAGTAGGTGTTTTGACTATTCTTCCAAGACTGCAAACCTCAGGACAGAGATTTTGATTGTGTAAGACAGTGAAGAACATCTGCTATCCCACCATTATCTCTGAAGATTATGCTGTAAGAAATACTGTGTAAGAAACAAGACATTATTTTTCTTATTTTTTTGTAATCTATCTGACTTCAAATACTGCATTAAACAGGCCACAGATAAACTTTTTTCTGTGCACTGTAGGACAAAGAACATTACTATGGCCAGTGCCAATAATACAAGAACATTTAAACTATAATTTATGAAAGAAGTTGCCAATAAATTAAAGATTACAGTGGGCTCCAAACAGTGATGATAAAAAGGAAACAGCAAAAAAGTGATGATATAGGGATTATGGTACTTTTTCAAGAAGCCTGGGATGAAAAGTCAGTCACCACAGTTTAACAAACAAATACTAGAAAATTATGTAGAGTCATGGATGGAAGAGTTGTCAAATAATCTTATTTTTACCTCTTCATGTGGAGAACATGGATTGAGGTGATATTCAGGGCAAGAACCAGATACTGCAAATAGTTTTTACAACACCATAAAGTACAGTCTCTAAGTGTTGAGAGTAAGTGAAGGAAAAAAAAGGCTAACCCAAATTCTTTTGAGATGTTATCTGCTCTTTGTGGTTGTAGACTATTGCCTCTCCTTTTTTCCGCTTTCTCATTCTTTGTCACAATACCCTATAATTCTTTACATTGTCAGATCACTTTGGAGCATAGTTTCTGCTGGCTCTTTGTTTAAGGCTAGAGTGTACACTTGCTTTCCTCCTGTGTAATTTCCTGTTATTTTTTACTTTTTACTTTGGGTGCTTAATCATGTGTATGCACTTCCTGGGTGCATACATAACACAGAGCTAATTCTGTGACAGATGCAGAGCAGGAACAAAACAGCCTCCTCTTTATCACAGCAATTCTTGGTAAGCCAAATGGCCATCTCAGTCTCAGGGAGAGCTCAAAGACCACATGCACAGGAACTCTTGCAGTGCAGGTACCACTGTCTGACCTCAGCTGTCACCCTGAGCAGCACCACAGTCCATCCCAGGGCAGCAGCTTTTCCTGCATGGAGGAGCTTCAGTGAGCCTTTGGTTGAGTGGACCCTTTCTGCTCAGAAGGGGAGAAATCCAGATCTGTACAGCCAATAACTTCTTGACTCTTATAATGTAGATCAAAGAGTTGTGTTTTAACAGATACAGTACTTGAATTTGGATCTGCAGAAGCACAAAAGATAGAGGTTTGTGAATACACAGAAGAGATGTTTATCCTAGACTGCCCCCCTCTGTTATTGCTTCACAGCTAAAAAAAAGAAAAATCTTTTAAACCTCTATAAATTCTTCTCATGCCTTATAAAGTGAGATTTCCAGTATACTGATTTTTAGTATCGGTATTTACTGGAAAAACAAAACCCAAATAAAATAAAACATGAATAAAAAGTTAAATACTCCTGAAATTTAAACATGGAAGGCATACTGAATTTCCTCAGTGAGTATTTAAGTACGGGTGATTTTATTGATCTGTTTGCAGCAAATAAAAATATTTATATTTCTCTTGGTTTTTCTCCATTCACATTTTGTATGAAATTACTTTAAAATACAGGCTACAATTTTTTACAAAAAAGGTTTACAAATTTTTTTGCTTTTTCTTTGGCAAAGATGAATCTTGGCACCATTTCTCCTTCATAAAGTTTCTGCTAAGGTTAATTCAGTATTTTATTAATGGAAAGATAACTTTATATGTTTAACATATGCTTAAATAAATATTGGAAAACTAAGTCTACTCCTGAAAATTCCAACTGTAGTGCTTAAAAATGTGTAGGGGAACAAAGTAGCCATGTCTGAATCTCATAATCTATTTCAAACCCCTTAAAATAAAAGCAGCAAAGAGAACCAGGCTGTTGAAAACTGAACAAATCAGAGTTTAGTGAATAAAAATTTTGAGAAATGTAAAGTACTATCTTAAAGGTGACTTTGGTTTGTGGGTTTATTCAGTGGCATAAAAAAAAATCTATATAATATAATTCTAGGAGACGACTGTAATTATTTTTAGAGCCTAATGAACAGATACTTTTCTTAAAATTGCAATTAAGGAAAAAGTGAAAATTCCATTTTTTCAGTAATCTGCAAGATGCAAAACCAGATCATCATGTAGGCAACATTTAATAAATCTTGTTCCTCATGTCAAACGTGTACTAGAAAAGTGCTTAGAGTAGTGTGAGGCAGACCAGAGGTGCATAATTACATAATTGCATGTTCAAGGGTCTTCAGTGTAGGAACTCAGTGCAGAAGCTCACTAAGAGAAAGTCAAGAAGCTCTGCTTCTTTTAGGTAATAGCTTAAGATGTGTGTTATTTGGAAAGGAATTCTTTCTTGTTCCATACATCCCTTGCATTCATTACTTATGGTATTTATTACAGAGACCACCACAGTATTGCTTCCAGCTTTTACTGGTTTAAATATTCATTTCAGCCAAGATTTCATTCCAAAGAAAATTATTTATTGCACAGACAGCCAGAATCTGTAACTGTTATGCTTATTCAGTAAAATATGGGGGAATCCTTCCCTCACTAAATTGTGCCATTGGTGGGCCGCAAATTAATCAGCACTGCAGCTTAATCCAGTGAAACCTTTTGCCAGGTACAAGTACCTACCCATTTCCTGCTGCTGGTAGATCCAACTTCACAAAGTCTGGTCGTTCCTCTTTACTCAGGGCACCCTTCCTCCACGCTGGCAGTGTCCCAGGACCTACCTACCAGATGCAGCGCTCTCTTGGGAGGGTTGCTCAGCACGTGGCCTGGGAGCAAATGGGAGCAGTGCTTACATTGTGACTGCAATGTATTTATGTTAACTTTAGTAATGCTTTCTCCCATAACTTCCTCAGACATGCTGCTGAGGCATGGACTATATAAGTGAACAGTGAGATGAACTGAAAATTGGCTGAATTTCTGGGCTCAAGGAGTTCTGATTAGGGGTGTGAAGTTCAGCTGGAGCTCAGTCACTAGAGATGTACCTCAGGGGTTGATACCAGAGGCAATCCTGCTTTGACTCTTCATTACTGACTGGATTGGTGAATGGTGGAAAATGCACCTTGAACAATTTTGCAGGTAGCAAAAAATCTGGGAGGAGTGACTGAACCATAAGATGGTTATGCTACCATTTATAACACTCTCAGCAGGCTGGAGAAATTAAAAATAGGAACATAATGAAGTTCAGCAAAAGGATGTGCAAGCTCCTGCCCTTCAGGAGGAATAACCTCAGACACTGGTACACACTGGTGGCTGACTTTGCAGTAAAGGCCCTAGAGTGGCAGGCACTAAGCTGATTCCATCTGAACACAAGAAAACATTTGCGTTTTTTCCCCTTCGTTGGTGGTCAAACTCTGGAGTAGGTCACTCAGGGAGAATGTGGAGTCTCCATTCTTGAAGATACTCATTACTCAACTTGACATGGCCCTGGGAATCCACTCTAGGTGACTCTCCTTTAACAGGGTGGAGTTGGACTTAATATTCTCCAGAGAAGCCTTCCAAAGACTCTGTGATCCTGTATAATGCTGCTAAGTCCAGAATATTGCCAACAACAGCTGAGAAAACCCCTCCTACTTGTTGCAGTCTGAGGAAGAAAGAGCACACATGACCCCTCCCTATCCAGTGAGGTAAGATGGGCTCCTGCCCTGTGAGCATGTCAGAGAGGATAACATCATTTCTCTGATGCTCTGCCCTTTCACTGCAGCTATGAAGAGGCTGTGGGTGCAGGTATTTGCACCTCCAGTATCTCAATAAGCTGAACTCAGTCTCCCTGCTGCTCATGGACTTTAATAAGCAGCTGAACTCTCTCCCTAAATGGATCTGGACAAGCTGCACTTGTCAGAGGCTCAGAATGATGAAAGTAGCTCCTGACCATGTTGCCAGGCTATATTTATTCCTCAGATCTGGCCAGAGAAAGGCTCAGAAACTAGCTGAGATGTGGGAGTGTAAACACACAGTAGAAAACCTCACCTCAGAAATCTACAGATCTAATTTAACTGCAGAATGAAAAGCCAACTTTATGAAACACTAACCTTGCCATTGTTGCCATTACCTTCTTAATACTGAGAAGGGAACAGAAAAGTATGTGATCAAATAATATTTGGGTATTTTTCCATTTCCCGATGGTCCTTTTGCCCAGTTTTGATCTTCCTGCATGTCTGGAGGAGCAGGACCAGCTCTAAACATGAACTTCTACAGTTTGATCAATCTGGTTTCTTCTGCATCCCTTTCACTTACTTCATTATGTGTAATAAATTTCAGATGAATAGACCTAGCAGCTCACTAAAGTGCTGACAGCACTGAAAGTATCAAGGAATAAAAATCAGACATGTTAACAAATAATGAAGCAAAGCTGGACTACTTTGACAGCTCCAGCCTAAAAACAGAGATGTAAAAAGCTACATTTATGGGGTTGATATCAGAGAAATAGTTGTTGAACAAAGAAAGCCACTAGAAAAAAATGTTTCTCAAAAGATAGCTACCCTTTTCAGAGATCATTTCACTGTATATTCATATCACAAAATAATTGTCTTAACTAACAAAGAGAAAAATTAAATGCAAGCATGCATGGCTTATATGTTAGAGAAGGTGTGTCACAATTAAAATATTTTTTCTCTGGTTTAATTTGGGCAGAATACAGTCCTAAGTCCTTCTTTTCTCTCTCGGTGCATGACTTACTTTATAGATCACCTAATTATTGCAAGTGTTGACAGGCTGATCTTGGCAAACCAGTTTTCAAAGAGTATTATATGTTCCATTATATTTAACAAAATTTAAAGCAAAAGTCAGTTCACCTCAAGTATTAGCTCTGTATCTGTGTTATGGAGTTCTTTTAATAGCAAAAAAAGAATAATCTAGAAATTGTTGTTAGGCCTAGGGAATAGCTTAAGTCATTCAAATAGATATGCCATAGTCAAGACCCTTGAACGTGACTGGAATTTTTGGATGCTGGAGGAGAAAAGGCATTTAAAATTGTACATTTCTTTGTAAGGAAAGGAAAGCATATTTTAGTTTAGGAGTTTAAAATGCTATTTAACTTTGAAAACATGTAATGTTTTATTCTTAATAAAAGAACACAAGAATTATTTAAATAAAATAATACAAGACCTAATTAGTTTTTGATTATTTGCCATTTTAAAATATCCCCCAGACTTGATATTCTCATGTATAAAATCTTGTGAAAAATGGTATACATTGCATTAATTAGTATATTTAAAAAGTCAGAGAAATATTCTAAGTATATCCTAAAAAAATTTGAGATACAGAAAAAAAGAGATAAGGATTGATAATTACAGGACAATTATGCCCCACAACAACCAAAAACATCCATTATTTTGGTCTCTGTTCAATTTGCATAAGTACTGCTGCTGGTGATCCATTGCTTGGTTTAATCATACCATTAAATATTCACCCAGCTCACTCTGAGGTCGTGAGCTTGCACAAACTCTGTTCTTGTGATGGACTAATGGAATTGCTTCTAGCTGTATTTCCAACATCATTGCCATGTAATCCTATTTATAGAATTTTTGTGGAATCTACACTAGCCAAGAAAAAGATGGTCCATATCTTGCTGATGTGAATACTTTTAAACTGTGTAAATAGTTGTTCTTTTGAAATCAGTGAGGCTTGGTCAATTCAAAATAGTGGAAGGTAAATTTATGGGGCAAATTCACAATTAGTAAATTAATTCTTAAAATTAAAAAGTTTTTGTTTGTTTGTTTGCTTGCTTTTAAGGAAGACAAGAAGGAAACATGGGTAAGTCATTTGTACATTAATATTAAGCATATTGTGCTCTTACTCTATTTTCAGATGTGTACATTATACTAACTCTTTCAAGGAACCTCACCTTTTTATTTTTACCTTGAACTTATGAACAATAGTTCTTCCTTGGAATAGTGCAAAGAGATCTGTTCTGCCTTCCAGTGAAAGCTGAGTAAACTCAATGGTCATAATATCATTAGCTCTAAAAGTGGTCAAAATATGTTAAAATAGAATTATAAATGGGAAAATTATAATAAAATCAACCAACTTACACTTGAAAGCACATACTTTGCATTAATCTTAAAATATTAGTTTAAATTCTGATGCAAACAGACAAAAAAGAACTGAAGTATAAAGACATTTGAAGGGTACCAAGTGTTACAGACCCTATTTACTCATCAGTGGGATTCTCAAGACCTTTCTTGTTTGAAAACTCCAACTAGCTGCAGCCACAGGATGGTGCTCATGGGCTTTTGATACTACATTACAAATCTGGGAGGAGGGAAAATAAAAGAGAGAGGGAGTAAGGGTTTCCCCTAGACAGGGTGTTCCTTGTCCTGCCCAGAAATACATGAGCCAGCAAGCCATCGTAGATTGGGTTGATTTACCTCTCTACATTTACTGAGTCTTCATAGTCACTGAAAATAGACAGATCCATCAAGGGAAGCCAGTAAATGTAATCTTTTTTGGTTAAGCTTTGATACAGTCTCTCACAGAATCGTTCTGGATTCTCCAGCACACTGCTGGGTAACTGTGTTATGTGACAGATGAGCAACTGGCTCACAGTGAATGGGGTGACGTCAGACTGATGACCTGTGGGGCTCTATAGGGCTTCATCCTTGGCCCAGTTTTCTTCAACGTCTTCATGAACAACCTGGATGCAGGACTCTAGGGAATACTATGTAAGTTTGCTGAAGACACTGAATTGGGAGGAGCTGTTGACTACCCCGAGGGCAGAGAGGCCCTGCAGAGACTTTGACAAAATAAAGGACTGGGCAATCGCCAACTGTGAAGTTTAACAAGTGCTGGATTCTGCTCCTGGGATGGGACAGCCCTGGCTGTGTGTACAGACTGGGGAATGAGAGGCTGAAGAGCAGTGCCATAGAAAGGGACCTGATAGTCCTAGTCTGTGGAAAGATAAACAAGCAGTGCCCTGGCAGCCAGGAGGGCGAGCTCTGTCCCAGGGGCATCAGGCACAGCATGGCCACCCAGACAAGGCAGGGGATTGTCCTGCTCTGCTCTGGGGCAGCCTCACCTCAAGTCCTGGGTGCAGTTTTGGTCACCATAATATAAAAAAGATATTAAGCTATTTGGGAGTGTAATAAAGGAAGGCCATGAGGATGTTGAAGGGTCTAAAGGGGAAGCCATATAAGGAGCATCTGATATCACTTGTTTTGTTCTGTCTGGAGAAAAAGAGAATGAGGGGAGACCTCATTGCAGTTATAACTTCCTTGTTAGGATAAGTGGAAGGTCAAGAAATGATGTTTTTGCTCTCATGACCAGTGACAGGACCCAGAGGAATGGCCTGGAATTGAGTCAGGAGAGGTTTAAGTTGGATATCAGGAAAAGGTTTTTTATCCAGAGAGTGGTTGGGCGCTGGAAAAGGCTCCCCAAGGAAGTCATCCCAGCACCAAGTCTGACAAAGTTCAAGAAGCGTTTGGACAATGCTTGGACATGGTGTGAGTCTTGAGGTGTCCTGCACAGGGTCAGGAGATGGACTTGATGATCCTGATGGGCCCCTTCCAACTCAGCATATGCTATAATTCTATGATTCTATGTTTCTTGTTCTTCTGGGTATTACACTTTAGCTAAATACATAAATTAGGGACTGAAAGAAGTATGAACTGTATCATATTTAACATCAATGAGCTGAACATCTTTTTGCTTCAGAGGAATTGTTATCTTGCAAGCTACTCTTCTTCACTGGTATATGTGTTGGCTGTTGCACAGAGCTGGCAGTGCAGTAGAATAACTGCAGGTTAAAAGATCTAGGGATCTGGTAGATACTTTTTAGATCTAGGAATGCTTTTAAACCTTTGCTATAGAAAACAACTGGATTCAAAGAGTTCCTTTAAAGCTCAAACACCTCTGCAGTTTAACTGGAAAGACATTGTGATTTTGGACAAGGATCTGCAGGACTGGGAATCCTACTGAGCAACAGAAGGTCCTGCTTTACACTTAGTCACAGTCATCTCCCTGTGACTCACTGCCTTCTCCTTCCCTAGAAGGGGCTCCTACTTACATTAAGAAAGCATGTGCATCTTTTCCTCACCTTAAACTGATTCTTAACTTCAGTCCTTCAGTGATTTCATTTGTAATTTTATACAGATGACCAGGCATGTTGTTATGAATATTTTCATTCACTTAAATTCTCAGGACTTAGAGACTTTGTGAATAGTAGCCCTAATTGTAAATTCAGTAGGATATATACCGCAGGGCAACTCATATTTCTATGGACATGCAAAATATAGATTCTGCAATTCCAAGTACCATTGTAGTGTCTATCCATATGGCAAAAAAATATAGGTATGTACTACAACACTTTTAATCAAGGTTTATACTAAGCCAGAAAAAGGTTGGAACACTTTCATATAAATATTTCCCCAATGAGTCACTAATCCACACATCTCAATAGCTGGCGTGGGGAATACTCACATTCCAAGCTGTAATGCAGCATAGGCAGCTTCTAAATCATTTACAAACGAAGTGAATAAGGAACTTTGGAGAGAGGAAAATGAGTTAACGGATAGCAAACCCAGAAGACCACGGACACTGGCAAGCCCAGCACCTGCCCATGGAACACTGCCCGCGCCCCCCGGCCCTGCCTCCCGCGCACCTGGCCGCGCCTCCGCCGCGGGGGTCGGGCTCGGGGGCGGAGGGTGGGATCTCAGGCATCGCTTATGCCTCTTCCCACCCCCCCACTTCTTTCCACCTTCTGCTCTATAATTGCCCGCCTTCTTTCTCTACCCTTTGGCCTTATCAGATGCGGAGCGGCCAGCGGGGAGGAAAGCGGCTCTCCCGCAGCAGGCTCAGCACCCACAGCCCCGCGTGAAGAGGAGCGGCCGCTCCCCGCCGGCCGCTCCCCGGCTGATGCCCGCACAGGTCGGTGTGCACTGCGCTTCGTCCCCCTCGAGGGC
Organism: Anthoscopus minutus; assembly: GCA_013399455.1. Classification (NCBI taxonomy): domain Eukaryota; kingdom Metazoa; phylum Chordata; class Aves; order Passeriformes; family Paridae; genus Anthoscopus; species Anthoscopus minutus. The sequence goes on from VWYI01046020.1 coordinate 145,600, forward strand.
AGGGGAGAGGCGGGCAGGAGTCGGGGCAGGAGCGGAGCGCTTCCCATCCACCTGCCCGGCCACCTCCGCGGCGGCAGGACCGGAGTCCCGGAGAGAGAATGGGGCGAGGGAGGAGGAGATAGAAGCTGGCGACCCCGGGCTAGGACGGGGAAACCCCTTTAGAAAACTTCCTGCAAAGGCCTTACTTTTATAGCTGATAGTAATTAAAACCCTATCAGTCTCAGTGTTGTTAAGGCTCTAGCTGCTGCCCGCGTCCCGCCGCGGGTGCCTCTTCCCTGCCTCGCTCCGTGCCGAGCTGTGTCGGGGCAGTCGCTCCGCCCCGGCCCCGCATGGTGCTTTCTTCGCGGGGCTGCCCGGGCCGGCGAGCGCGTCCCCGTCTTGTCCCCGTTCCCTGCCGGCAGCCCCTGGCTCTCTCGGGGCCCGTTCCCTGCGTCGGCTCGGCGGAGACAACGAACTCCCCGCCGCCCCTCCCTCAGCCCGGACGCGGGGCGCTCGGTTTCACACGGGTGGTGCTGGTGGTGGGGAGCCCCCGAAGGGGAGTCGGGGCCAGGAGCGGAGCCGGTGAGCCGCGGCATCCTGACCAGGCTGGGGCCGCGCTGCGGGGCTGTGAACAGGCGAGCGGGAGAGCGCGGTCCCGGTCCCCTCCGCCGCCTCCCTCTGCAGAGCCGGGGCAGGTCGCTTTCCGGCTTTGCCCAGCCTCGTCCCGAGGAACGTCAGCGTGCTCCCGGGCAGCGCGGACACCCCGCTCCGCAGCGAGACAACGAGACGGGGGAAAAACCCCGAGTGACCTGCCCGACCCGGGGACTGCGCCAGGGCTGCGCGGAGGCGGCTCAGCCTCCTCCCCTGGGCTGGGTGCGCGGAGCCGGGGCAGTGCGGAGCACGAAGCTGTGTGCCGCGTTCGTCCCTCTGGGAGCTCTCGAGGGCGCGTCCTTCCCTTCGGAGAAGCTGCCCTATCACCAGGCCCGTGCCAGGAGTTCTGGAGCCCACCTGGGAGAGGTGCTGCAGGGAGCAGGGCTCACCTCATAGCAGGGTTCTTGGCTTGCTTGGTGTCAGCTCCTAGTGCTAGTCTGGCAGATAACTCATTTACCACATACTTATTAAAAGGTGAAATATATAAAAAGCAGAAGGAATAGGATTTTTAGTTCCAGAAGATGTCAGCCACAAGGTGGCTGCAGACAGGGGTTTCCTTTCTTGGTTAAGAGAACCCTGATGTGTGGAGCATTGCAGAGGTGAACTTGTGTGTGGTTGATCCAGCACCAGTTGTGTGTATGCCAATAAATCTCTTTTCACAGGCTTTTCTCTAAAAGCAGCATTAGAGAATGTTTCTAACACAGGATTACTGGTTAGTTAGTATTTATAGCTCTTGCTTTCAAGGAGGGTTTATATCAAATGTAGCAGATGGGGAATTCATCCAGCACTGTGAGTGAATATTTTAATGTCTGGTTTATTATGGGAGGCAATCTACTCATCATCAGTAGTAACTGCCTGGAAGAATGAGTTATTTCCTGTTGTTTGAAGAGTCTATGTTTACTTGATGCAGGTTGTGTTTCTGGGTGAGGGGAGAACCATCAGTACCCAACATGACATACAAAAGAGATGAATTTCAGCCTGTTTTGAGATACTCTCGGTTCTTCCTATTCCCTGTCACTAGGCAGCTGTCTGCTGACTCTGGTGCTTGGGTATTGGATGCTTCGGTTCATGTAGTAGGAAACCTGGGGACTTTGCACAGGTTTCTGAATTCTTTCTGGAGGATGGGTCTAAGAACTCTGCATAGCAATATATAAGTTCCTGGTGTGCATCTTTGGGATCCACGTATTTTCCTGTCTTTGAGAGACTTATACAATGAGAGATGGATTCAAAATATATGTTTAAGTAATGTGAAATCTATTGATAATTTGGTTAAAACTTTGATAACCTCCTGTGGGGACGAAATTTACAGTGTATAATCCCTGTACTCTTTCTTGGACATGTGTCAAGTATTCATGACTGGGATTTGGAGAGTAGACCTACCAAGTCCTGGCACAACTATAGCAGGTTGCAAATACTCAAGAGGGAGAAGGTGATGTAGGTCTTATCCCTTCTGTTTAATAATGATTGAGGTACTTCAGTCTGCTTTTTATATTAGATAATGGATGAACCACTTGCTATATGCCTTCAAGACAAGGAAAACATGGAAGTCAAATACAGTGATGGTATGTCAGAAATCTTAGAGAAAATGACAGGGGAGATAAATGTGAAAAACCTGCAAAACAGAAATAAATAAACCAAAATTTAAGCAAGTGAACCTTCAAATTCTCTTTGCTGACTGCAAGAAATCTACTATTAATTATCTTAGTTGTTTGTTTCCCCTGTAAAATTTTAACAGGAGAGGACAGCAAAAAAATCTTCTTCTTGGCCCAGAAAGTGGACTAAAACTGGTACATTTCTCTCTGTAAGAGAAATCATTATATGTACAGTGATAGGTACGTGTTGATGTGTCTTGAGATTGGTACTGTTTTTAAGCGATTCACCTGTGGTCAGGTGGATTACCCATGCTGAAACTTGCTCTTTGGCACCAGAATTGTTTCCTGTAATCCAGCTAGTTCACCTAGGACTACCTTTAGTGTTCATATACTGCTGCATTCTAAAGTGTTGATTTCTCCTAACTGGTTAAGTTAGTGTAAATGATTTTGACCATGATATTACCTACTGTAGGTGCAGATATTACAACAGAGAGCACAGGATAAGTTGAATAAAATAGAAAAAGGGAAATGGACAATGGGAAGAGGATGTGAGTTTCTTCAGAACAAAGTTCTGCCTTTTAAAAAAAGCTTCAGAGTTCTTTGCAACAAATATCTTGATAAGGTTCCCACAGAACAGGATTGTATAAAAATACATGTTGTACTTTGTAATTATCTATAGCTTACTCTATTTCCAATGCTTGTGTATGATTAGCAAAGAATATACAGTTTCTTTTTATGTGGGCCAAGTTTTCAAAACTGTTGAGTAGCCCAAGTGGGGTTCTTTGTCCTTTTCAGGTAATATATGCTTTGGTCATAAAACTGCTGCCAGGAAAATTTGTCTTCACTGATGTCTGTGCTAAATTCCTTGTTGTCTGTTTGTTTTGTTTGCTTGGGGATTTTTTATTTGTTTTAATCAAATCCATGTTTTCCCCACAATTTTTATTAAAGTGGATGCTTTTTGCCTGTTTGGTAAGTCTTTTTCTTCTATGTGTTTTCAGACCTGCTGATACTGTGTGTATTGAGGGGAAGAAGATGCTTTGTCAATACAAGATACAGAGCTGTTTTCTCTTGGCTTTTCTAGCTGTCACAGCTTTTTTCATCTGTGATGTCCAGGGCCAAGGTAAGTCATAAATAAGAAAATGGAGTTTTCACTCTGATGTGCAGAAATAGAACTTTTATTCCAAATGCAAATGTTACTTCCTTCTTAGTAGGATGTGAATCCAATAATACTGAAATGAAACAGGAATTTTGCTGCTGAGCTCAGGGAGCGGGTAGGAGTAGAATTACACCTTCATGTGTGCTCTTTGAACCCAGTATCTCAAATAGTATAAATATCTGTGCAAATTCATGTGTCTCAAAATGAGTTATACACAACATGTTTTTACTCCTATTTATGTGAAAGCACATCAAAAATTGCTCTTATTGTCCTCTACATAATCTAGTTAAAGTTTGAAGGATCAGCTATGATGTGAAGCTTGTATGGAATATGTATTTTTTTCTCTTTTGGAACAGTAGCTGTTGTAGTGCTTATATCATTCCATATTGCACAGATCTGTTAAATGTCACAGACTACTTCTGCAGCTTTTAAAATGAAAATCTCCTTTGTGAGTATTAAAGAATACTGCTGGGATTGTTAAGCTTACATACTGGTTGGATTGTATTGACAGGGGCTGACTGCTAGAGAAAATTTATCCTATTGCTTGGGGAAGGAGGGAGGAAGAATACCAATGAGTTTTTATGATTTCTAAAGAAAGACATTTCTCTCAACTTTAGATTTATGTAATCCTTTTGATATGAGATTGCATGGGCATAACTGGGAGCAGAATTGGATCCTGGGGTCTTTTAAAGCATTTTGTATAATGTGTTATTCATAAGCACATTTGGAGACTATTGGCAATGTGAGGCTTTCAAAATCCTGATAATGGAAGTAGCAATGTCCAGTCTGCGTGGCACTTGACTGCTGGGGAAGCATACCATCTTGGATGTTCGGAAATCTGTGAGCATTTTACAAGCCTCTCCCAGAACTTAGGGACACATGTAAGCTGTAATATTTGATGTTGACAATGTGAGGTGAATCAAGAAATGTATGTTCCCAATGTTTAGTGCATCATTCTGGTCAGAAATTAGGTCCAGAATATTTGTGACTTAATGAGCCAATAAAGCAAAGCATATGGTTAGTCTTTTCTCTGTGTTTCTGTCCTAATACATATGGTTAAGATTTGCAAAACAGGACTGGGCATTGAGATTCATCTCCAGAAAGTTTTGTGAAATTCCTTGATCTTGGAAAACAATATTCTTCTCTGCTTTTTTTTTTTAACTTTGATTCAATCAGTTGTAGTCAGAGAGTTTTCTCCCTTTAATACCAATACAATAAAATAAAGGTTAGAGAGGGTTGGTTTTTTTTCCACAGTAATCACACCAGCAGCAGCTAGAGTTGGTGTACTTGATGAATAAAGAACAATACTTCCCTTGTTAGATTCTTACAGCAAGCATCAGCTATGGAATGCTGTCAGCAGTGTGTTATTAAGCTAAGTGGACCATTGCCTTAGCCCAACATGACTGTTACTCTATTGAATTAGGTGATATGAACTATTCTATGTTCACAGGAAATAAAAAAGTCTTGGTACACTCAAAGTAATAAAAAGTTTCTCAAATTCTTTCTTTTCTCAAGGTTGTCACCTCTTGAAGTAAGCTCTTCATGCAGCTGGCTAACTATTTACAATCTAATACAGTTTGTTTGTCTGTTTAAATCAACTGTGCACTCTGCCAAGGTGTAGGAAGAGCTAGCATTAGTTTCAGCTTGTGTTTCCTTCCTTTGGCAAAGATGCTCAGGTAAAGGTGTGTAATGTGACTTCTTGGAAAGGAGAATGTGTTTGTGAGACTGAAGCCAACATGCCTGAAGATACAAATTATCCCTTCAGAGGAGCTGTGTGGTTCTGTCTCATATTTTGCCCTATTGCCTTATAAACTGCATAGCACTGTTCAGTTTTTACTCGACAACAATTATTTTTTCAGCACTGCTGTGTCTTCCCCTTTCAATATAATGTATCAACAGCTTTTGTCTATTTATTTTCTTATATAGTACATGAAAATAGCACTGGGCAAGAAAAAACACTTGAGAATTTTTCATTTATTCATAAAGTAACTTGCTTTGAGGGTTTTTCTGTATTTAAAGATGGAAATATTGTGTAGCAATAATTTTCACTTGTTAGTACTGTAATTGCTAAGTAATTGTGGTGCATATTAACTTGTTCAATTCTTATGACAACAGTAAATTGAAATCCACAATATTTGGTTAGTATCCAAACTTAGACTATTGAATGTCTTGGAGAATTTTCCCTAAGCGATTTATTGTATTTTTCATTTCCACTAAGAGTTAAAAACATTCTTTCCCTAGTTGTGCATAAGAGTTATGTGTTTGGAGTGCTAATTTACCTGTAGCATAAACCAAAGCCTTGAACTTGTCAGTTTTCTTTTGGGTGACTGCACTAATGTTGCTGACAGCCATTCTCTTTTGCATTCCTGTAAAACCACTTAATGAGATCTAGATACTGATTTTTATCAGTTAACTGACTCAGCTTGGATTAATTTTTTTCCCTTTCTGCAAGAAGTGAGATTTTGTTCCACAGACAATAAAGGTCCAAAGAAATAAAGATATCCTCTTCAGGTTGGTGAATGTGTAGTAATTCCCATCAATATTTTGTTGTCTGTTTGAGTGCTAGATTTTTAACTTCCTTAGCTATGTGTACTTTTCTATGCCAGAACATTAGTCTTTGCACAACTAAGACACAGTTGATTATCTGCCTAGTGCATAATTATTTTCTTTGTTATGGTTTATTGCTGTGTGGGAATGTCCCTTCTGCTGCACTACTGCCTTTGATACAAAAAGTACCCAGTGAAAATTGACCAGTTATGTAAAGACTATTCTGGCACAACTTTTCTAGTCTTTCGCATTGTAACTCCGTAGTATAAAAAAACCAACCTTCTGGTGATTGTGTCCTTCTTTGCTTGTAAGGTCTGTGGTTGTTTTTTAGGGGCTCATATATTTACCTGTTTTGGTGATGGCTAATAGCAGTTAGGCCAGAACTATGCTTCTTTGTTAGAAGGTGCTTTCATAAACTGTCAAGTTGAAAGTAGAATAGAAAGGAAGAAGGTGGCAGAGAAAGTGAACGCTGAAATTCTAAGACATGATTGAGGGTTTTTTTGGTCAATCCTTGATGTTACTTTGTTGCTCTCTGCTCTGCTTCTTGATCCCCATACAAATTTACCACTTAATTCCAGTGAAATCTGCAGCATTTTCACACTTGCATACAGCCATTATTTAAAAGTGTATTTTCTATTCCTGAGACAAAATAATAAAAGGAATTGTATTTTTGGGAACTTCTAGGTATGATTTGTCACTCGTGTTCATTCAGCCCCAATTTATTGTGATTTATGTATAGCTCAAAGACACAATGAATCTTGAGAATGAATTAAAAGCTGTAATCCATAATTAAAGTCTGCTTGGCTTTAAAAGCTTTTTGCCATAATCTCTGTCATGTTTTTACAATTATAGCATGCTGAATGTTCTTGCAGAAACCTGCCTAGCAAAACATTTTGCAGTATGAGGGCCAAATTTTCAAAGAACTGACGTTATATTTGCAGTGATTCTTACACATGATCTTGCTTGCAGCCTCTTTCTTTCTAAGCTTCCAGGAGGTAACAGGCAGACTGAAGATCAGATCTGACAAGATTGTGCCCAGCAGCCAAGGAAATGCATGGGTTGGGTGTGAACCCAGTGCTGCAAAGCAGAACAGCTTTGAGTGTGTGGAGTTTGTGTGCTGCCTGCTGTTTCTGTCCCCTTCCTTCTCTTCTTGAGCTTGTTCTCTGAGATCTTTGAGAATGCATAGGTGTTGCTAAGCTGTTCTTGGTACTTATGGACTCTCCTTTCTGTATTCTGGTGTTAAGTCCCTCAAGGAAGAGAACTGCAGAAACTGCCCTTGGTCTGAAAAAACTGCCACTTATGGAATGAGAGGCTGGATGCAAGGGGATATGTCTCTTGTATTAAACCTCCAGATTCTTACTTCTAAGATCCAAAATGGATCTTTAATAGTAGATGACATGAAAAAACACAACCCCCCAAATCTCAAAAAACTACAGCCTGCCTTTTTCCTTCTTTTTTCCCCCAAACTGCTGGAAAAAGTAGCACATAGGAAAAAGTTATTGGTTTGGGACAGGTCTCTGGCTGCTGCTGGTGCCAGAGCTGCATTGGCTGTAGCAGGTCAAATGGAGAGGCCAGAGATTGTTGGCCAGCACATTCTACCTGTTGACTCAGATGCTCCATATACTGTAATCCTTAAATCTCAGAAATATCATGAGACTGTTGGTTTATTATATCTGAAGTACCAACAAACTGTGGGCATGAGCCTAGTCAATTAAGAGCAATCTTAGCCCTGGGGAAAAGAAATTGCCACTTGCCTGCTTCAGATTAATTTCCTTGATCTCTTAGACTTCTTAACAGAAACCTTAAGGATGTAGTGGCAAAGGCACCAAGGGTTTGGAAAATAAAGGAGATTCTTCAGGGGGCTGTGGAGATGATGGGAAGAGAAGGAGTAAGGTTGGAGGTGTCAAAGGTTTTCTAGCTTTTCTGTCCTTCAGCCTGTGGGTAGCTGCCTTTCCCTGAAGATCAGTTTGTTCTTTGTGAGCCAAAATCTATTCAAATATATGAAGATTTCCCCTTGTTGACAGCCTTGGATAGCCCAGGCTGCACTGCCAGCTTCTCTGGTGCAGTTCTTCAGTGAAGAAGGGATGTGCCTCCCTGAAGCAGAGTGGAAAGGTTTTGTAGAGTGTGATCCAGCATCAGTGGAGTTTGACTGAGCACTGGGGTGCAAAAACTAATTTATGTGCAGAGACATAGATTTGCTGATATTATGGTAACAAGCTGGGGCAGTTTTTCCATTTGTTCATGTTTGGGTTGCTTCACTGATGTATAGCTTCTTTTTCAATCATTTCATACTTTTATTCATTTCACCTGCTGCTTCAGTTTGAAACCTAGGTGATGGCACAATATAAAAAGAAGCCAAACTTTACTTATTCAGATTTCCCCTGTCTAAATCTTGACTTGCCTGTGCGTGCCAGCTGGTCTTGATGAGACTGAAGCAGTGTTTGCAGCTGCAAGGCTTTGTACTGCTTAAGCCAGGTTTGCAAATTGGGCGGCTGATGTTCCCTTTGCCTTGTACATGCTTGTCTTTTCTCTTGGTTATTCTCTCCTCACAAGGATTTGAAAATTTGGCCCTGGGTGATGTTCAATGTGGGGAAATGCCCACAGTAATGAGTAAAGGAGTGTAGGTCATGCATATTGTCAGTGTAAGCAAGAGAGCAATTTTAATTCCTATGTATTAACAAAGAGCATTTTTATGACCAGCTTTGCCTGCTAAACTAGTGTCTTAACATCTAACACTGTTTGTCTTTCTGTCCTCTGCTGTTAGGTTGTTTAGTTTGTTTTGTAAAGAGATAAATAAAAGATCTGTCTGAGGGAAGTAGTGCATTTGGGGATATCATTTTACAAACTAATAAACTGATGTATGTGACATTTTAAATAACTTGCATCCTTTACCATTAAAATTTTGTCTTGTCTTCTTATATGTGTTTATTTTTGTTTGTTTAAAGTTGGTATGTTTTTACTTGAATTTAAAATGTTTTTTTCTTTCCGAACTTGCAGTGTCCCCACCAACAAGACTAAGATATAACGTAGTGAGTCCTGACAGTGTACAGATCTCTTGGAAAGCCCCCAAAGGGCAGTTCACTGGATATAAACTTCTTGTCACTCCAAGTTCAGGTAAAAGCCTGTATGTTTTCTTTTAAGGTGAAATAGCTGTCTTCCTAAGGCATAAAAGCTTTTCAGAGTTTAGTGTCATCCTCCACAATGAAGAATTTGTGAGCAAGCTTTGGATAATGAAGTACTGGCTGGTCAGCAGAAGAGAGTTTGATTTCACAAGAGGGTAGTCAGGCACAGAAAATGGGAATTGAATGGTTAAGGTAGCAGAAGTGGGTCAGTGCTAGTTATGCTTCATGTGTAGTCTTTGGGGATTGTCACTGATCATCTGTCTTTATCTTTCTTCCAGTGTGGTGTAGAGGAAGTCTAGGAAGCGTTCAAGGGAAAGCATTGAAATCCTAATTCAGTCAACCTTTAAGGTGGATCTCCTTGTCCCTTAGTGAGCTTTCTGAAGAAGATCAGAAAGAATTAAAAAAAACAACCAAACAAACAAGCAATCTTTAAAAGTCATTTGAGTGAAAACTTGAAAATGTAGACAAAAAAGTGGCTGTATAGAGCCAGAAAGGTTTTACTTCTCAACAATAAAAATTAAATTTAGATATAGAAGCAGTTTTAACGTACAGCTAAAATACATGTTTGTACATATTGGCATGCAATCTTTATATGTAAATGGTCATAGAAATGTTTAATATTTGTGTTTATACATGAGAATTTCCTTGCTCAAAGGAAGTTGGAAAAGCAAGTATTCAGAGGTGATGTGGGTCAGAACCAGAACTGTCAGCCAGTCAGAGTGAAAGCCTCTCAGTACGATGCTACCAAACTTGACAGATTTTGGTAAAATATTTCTTTTTCTTAACGATTTTGCTGGACACCATGGCTGTTTCATGAGGCCCAGATACAAACACTGATCTTAAGGATATTTCTGTTTATGAAAACTGGTTAGACTGACTATCTTGTTGCTTTTCCGGGATGCTCTCTGGCCTGGATGTATGGGTAATCCCAAAAGTGGATAAAGTGAGCATACTTAAGTCATGGTAGAGCTTGAGGTATTTTTAACTCATTATGTTTACTGTGCTATAAAACAAAGTTATGCATTTCTGGGATTTTTTTTGTCTTTTCTCCTATAGGTGGAAAAACAAATCAATTAATTCTTCAAAACACTGCAACCAAAGCAATTATTCAAGGTCTCATTCCAGATCAAAATTATGCTCTTCAGATCATTGCATTCAGTGAAGACAAGGAGAGTAAGCCAGCACAAGGCCAGTTCAGAAGTATGTGTCTCTTTATAGCTGACATACAGAGTGTATTTAATGTAACTTTTAAAATGGTAACAAGTATTGCACAAAAGGGAATTATGGAAAAACAGTTTTTTCTGTGGCGGAAGGAAAATCAAAGCCATGTATTTTAACTGGTGTAAGTACAGGTGGAGGCCTGAACTGATTGCATAATATATCCTTGCATTGGGCTATCTTTGTTTCCATTGGATTGGCATCCCTTTCTTCCTCATTTCATTAGGAAATTAGCTGGTATTTAATGGAAAGAACTTTCAGTGTGTAGAAAGAAAGTGCTGTATTCTGATACTTTAAAAATTTCCATTTTATTAAAATAATGTTATAGCTGTGCCAGCTGGCAACTAGATGCTAATTCAATAGAGTGAAAGGCTGATTTCTTAATGGTCTTCAGTGGTCAATTATGTTTATAAATTTAATTTTTTTAATATGATCAAGACATTCTCTTAATGTCTATGTCGAAGTGATATACACACATCTGATTTATCTTGATCTTCATGTTAAATGTGTTAAGTATGATTAGTGGAAATTTGGTTGATAATGTGACAGTGTAGAGTACAGTTGAAAGCCTAATGTATTCTGACACTAAATTTTTTTCATTGTCTTTGCTAAACTACCTTTCTCTTAAAACAGGATAAAATATGCTGAGTACTTGATGTGGTGTGTATACAAGTCCTTTTAGCTTTTCATCACCACAACTCTGTATTTATTACCATAAGTTCTATCCTAGCTGGGAAACCCACAAAACCAGAGATTACTTTAACATCAAAGAGAAGCTCACAGAAGGCTACAGCAAATTCTGTAATATTATATATTAATTATATATTACATTAATTATAATATATAATATATAATATATATAACATACAATATACTATAGATTACATATTTGTTATATAGTACATATATATTATATATTATAATAATATGCTAGAATATTATATATGTAAGTTATTTTTGAAATGGCATTTAGGAAATGTAGAGCTGGCAACTCGTTTTAAGAATATGGGATTGTTTTCTATTTAGTATACTCTCTTTTCTGCACTTAAGGCTGGAGTTTCATTTAAAAACATGATGCCTTTCATCAGTAAAACCAGATACAGCATATATACAAATCCTTTTTTGCTCTCCTGTATTATAGGATTTTTTTCCCTTTTCTCTGACATGTGGCCACTAATTCTTGAGATGAAAAAAGGTCAAATATATAAAGAGCTTTGAGAATATTATTTGGTTCAGTGCATTGGAAGTATGGTTTTAATGCTGTGGAGTTGTAACTGATGTACTAAGAATTCTCAAGCTTACAATAAAATTTTATTGTCAAAAGAGTATTTCTCTTTATATAGAGAGGTATACATTCTTATTCTAATACATAGTGTTTAATGAACTAAGATCAATGGGGATTTTTTTTCCCTTTGAAAATGCAGATGTAAAAACATTTGCTAGATAAAATCTTTGTGTAAATATTTGAGTAAGACTGCTGTCTTGGCTCTTCCTATGTGGTTAGAATTTTGACAGTTCCCAAATCCAGAAATCTCTGTCAGGATGTGACACACTTGTCTCTATTGAACGTTTTCAGACGTTTGTACCATTTTCTCCAGAGACTTGCCCCTCAATAACACTAGCATTAGAGAAGGCAAGCTAATTGACCTTGTTCATGGCCTTTTTTCAAAGGAATGCTCCTAGAAGGATAAGCAGCAGCATCCTTTTTGGCTGATATTATTCTGGTATTTCACCTCTCATTTTAGTCAGATTCTTGTTCAGTTAAGGATTAAACCCAGACTTCTGACTAAGACCTGTTGTCGTTGTGGCATTATCTGTAACCCAGCGAATAACCAACATCTACCTTGGTAAAGGCTGGCTCCTCAGCAAGCTTGTGGATTTGAATTTACTCTCAAATCAGTTTCACAACTGGTTGCAAAAGGCAAAGGTTACACACAGTCACACGTGTGAGTGTCAAAAAAACCAGGAATCAAATTTCAGGCTTTTTGTTCTCACCTCTGTACCTGGACTGTGAGCACTCTAGGTTGTGTGAAGAATTGTCATACAGAGAAAATCACATTCAAATGTTTGACAATGCCTTTTTGTCTTCCTTAGATCTTAGTCTCATAATTATAATTTGGATTGGAACTTGGAACACTCCTGGTTGATTCAGATATTCCATATACTATTGGGTAACTTAATAAGTCCATTCGACTTTGGTTCTGCTAATGTACAACAGAATAGTTGCACTCTCTCTTACATAGTCAAGAGACAAATAACCTCCTTTCATGCCCTCACAGCATTTTTTGAAGGATGCAACACAGAGAGACTTTGGTCCTGGCTGAGGATCAGTGCCTTCTGGGATGAATGTCAGTCATAATCCAATTTTACATAAACTAAGAAGTGTCATTTGAGTAGAATTTTATTTTTTGTGGAAGCATATTCTCAGCTTCATTGTTTTAAGCTTTTCCTGTCTGTTGAAGACAGTTGGAGTGTGGATAGCAATTAGCATTCCAAGAATATTCTGGAAAGGCTTTTTCTTCCCAATACATGACTTTAGCAATGACTTTGTCAAAACCTTTCAGAGTATTAGTAGAGCAATACTGTCTTCTAATGTAATGTTATGAATTGCTAACCAAATTGGGTTCTTAGCTGTTGTGAGAGATATGGGACATAGTAAGGGAGGTATCCCATCCACTTATGGAACAGGGAACTGTCAGTCTCAGCTCTGAAGCAGCTTTGCACTCCTGAGAGTATTTGGTGCTCTGAATACACCAATACAAGATTTGGGCATGGGATCTAAGCTGATTCTATAACGAGGAGAGTGTAACAGCTGGCCTATGTGCTTTTGTGTTGACTGACTTGGAGTGGAACTTTGCAAGGCTGGACTTTCCCCAGCTAGCTTTGCCAATTTTCTGGACTATATTTCCAGTGTGGGATCTTGTCTGCATGGGCTTAGGTGCTGATGTCACTATTTGGACTCTCCTGTGTGAAGAGAGTCAGTTTTGAGAACTTTAATGATGATAGAATGGGGAAAGATCCATAAAAATAATAAATGCAAAGGGAGGGAGGGAGAGAAAACAGAGAAACAGTAACTCATTACCTAAGCATATCTTCAGGTGCTCTGTGCAACTACTTTACCAGGAAGAAGAAAATTACATGCTTCTAACTGCATTGTTTCTAGATTAATTGATTTTTTCCCCCTTACTTTACAGTTAAAGACATAGAGAGAAGAAAAGACCCAAACAAATCCAAAGTGAAGGATCCAGAAAAAACAAATGCGAGTAAACCAGCTCCAGAAGGTCAGATCATAACACATATGACTTATGTGATATTTTGAAAATAATTAGCTCCTCTATTTAACTTGGCCATTGTAGAGATTTTCTGTAAATTAGTACTTTAAATATGGTTCCCAGGGTTAAATTGAATAGAGAGGAAAACCCAGTATTTTCAGAAAGACTGGAGAGCTGCTACAGAGGTATTGCTTTTAGTTCTGTATTTTGCTTTGCTTTTTATAAAGTCCTAAAAGCCATCATGAATAGATGAAAATTATTAAAAAATAATTTTAGATAATACTAAAATTATTAAAAGCTGCACATACTTCCCAACTGGAGGCACTTTGACTAGTGGAAGAATCATACAGATGTGTGTGTATGTAATAAATTCTTATCTTGGCTGTAAGACAGACTGGCAGTATTAATTCCCACCTAAAGTCAAATGAATACTATTGTATAATTAGCCACATAATAACTTGGTAAGTCTGTCCTAGAATAGGTTGTATATATGAAAACATTTGAAACATTTTGAGGGAGGGGAAGAAAAATGAGTTAATTTTGTCCTGTTGCAAGGAGCCAATCTTCTGTTGAAATGTAATACTGCTTGCCATGAGAATTTGGCTGGTAAGGATGAAAATCTGTTTCAAGCTTAATATACAGCTCTATTTCCTGTTATTTTAAAATTCAAATAGCATCTTCTTTATGAAGTAACCCCAACAGTAATTATTCCCTTCAGTGGTTGTTTATGGTATACAGAACAAGAAGAGCTTGGTATGACCTTAAATAGTCTCTCTGTGAATAAACTGGACAGTTTCAAGGATCCCATTTTCCCCTTCCATATATATCTGTCTCCAGTAATGCAAGTATCAAAGACCTCACTCAAAGTTCCTTGAAGCCCATGCAGATTTTTCTTCGGTGGGTTTTTATTCTTGCCACACATTTTTGTGTCATGTTGTATTTATTCACACTATGCAAGTTTGTTTCCATACAGCATTTCTCAAACCAAAACACCCTTGAATTCCATTTGGTGCATTGGAAGAATGTTAACTAGTGTTTACAACACTAAAGAGACAAGTTGTACCTGCTAGTGCATGACAGGGTAGGGGATAGGTGATCTTTTCTACATTACCCCTAGAGGAAGGCTGAGCTGGAAGAAATGGCAGAACTGAGAAGGAAAATGTGATTTGCTTTCTTAATGAAGGACAAGTGATAAAAGTTGAAGGAGGGAAAACTGGGCCTGTACGTGGAAAATGTTGATTAAATACAGACAGAGGAAAATGTCTGCCAGACTGTGGGAGAGAATTTATGCTTTTTTCATGGAGTAAATACAACTGATGAGAGGAGCTTGGATTTGCAATCTCTCCTTTTTTAGGATTCATGTTTACTTTTGAAGTCTTTAGTCACTTTCCTCATCCCTGCACTACTTTTTACTGATCTGAACTTCTTCAATTGTATCAGGGACGTTTGTAACAGAGCAAAATCCATCTCCATCCAGCACTTGTGAGAAGATATTGCCTTATACTTACTGTAACAGGTTTTACTAGAAGACTGGGGTATGCATTCAAAACTAAGGCAAAACTTACAAACTTCTCTATCAACAAACCTGATCGTAAAGAAAAAATATTGTGCTAATTTTTATGAATTCTTGAATTTGTTTAGTCCTATTTCCAATTCAGCTGTATGTTCTTGTAAAGTAACAGACGTTTTTCCTCAGTCCAACTATTGCATATTTCTCTACATTGCATGGTTATAATGATTATTCAGAGTGATGGAGATTCCAGCTGAATGACTTCAGTGGGAGTAGGATGAGATTCCAAGTTAAAATGTTGGGCAAAAATAACAGCATCAGCAAAAAATGTGTAGCCAGGGTAGAAGTGAATTCAGAACTGAAACACAGACAGTAATGATATCAAAATTTTCTTAGTTCAGTATATAAAGACTGTTCCACCTCAAATTGAAATTGGATCAAAGAAATGAGGAAAACTCTGAAAGCAATGGATTAAAGAAGTAAGTGCAATTTTACAGCAAAACCATAATCACTTGATCCTCTGCAGATGTTTGACAGGAAATTTTTTGAGTACGACCAAATGAATTCAGGCCAGCAGTTAATTGGTTTCATAACCATTTAGTGAACAGCTAAATTTGAAGGATTTAATAGCAACCCTGATACATTCTGTGTCTGTGTTTATATCTTTGGTCAAGTTGGTTAGACATTGAAACTTAACACTACAGAAGAAATTATTAGAATCATAAAATAATTGAGGTTGGAAAAAACCTGAAAGATCAAGTCCAGTCTTTGACCTAATACCACCAAAAACAGATGTCTACAAAAACATCTCGTGAAGTGCCACATCCATTCAGTTGCTGAATGCTTCCATGGATGGTGACTACACCAATTGCCTGGGCAGCCTCTTCCAGTATTTACACTCTCCTACTATGATGAAATTTTTCATAATATCCAATCTGAATCTCCCCTGGTTCAACCTAAGGCCATTTCTCCTTGCCCTGTCACTTGTTACCTGGGGGAAGAGGCCAACCCCACCTAGCCACAGCCTCCTTTCTGGGGGTTGTAGAGAGTGACAAGGTCTCCCCTGAGCCTCCTTTTCTCCAGGCTAAACACCCCCAGCTCCCTCAGCTGCTTCTCATCTGACCTGTGCTCCAGACCCTTCCCAGCTCCACTGCCCTTCTCTGGACATGCTCCAGCCCCTCAATGTCCTTCTTGTAGTGAGGGGCCCAGAACTGGACACAGCACTTGAGGTGTGGCCTCACCAGTGCTGAGTACAGGGGGACAATCCCTGCCCTGTTCCTGCTGGCCACACTGTTCCTGATCCAGGCCAGGATGCCACTGGCCTTCTTGTCCATCTGGGCACACACTGGCTCATGTTCATTCACTGTTAATCAGCACCCCCAGGTCCTTTTCCAAAGGCAGCTTTCCAGGCACTGTTCCCCACCCTGTAGGACTGCATGGGGTTGTTGTGACCCAAGTGTAGGACCCAGGACCCGGCCTTGTTGAACTTCATACCACCGGCCTTGTGCCATCACTCCAGACTGTCCAGATTCCTCTGTAGACCTCTCCCACCCTCCAGCAGATCAACACTGATGCCCAGCCTGGTGTTGTCTGTGAACTTACTGAGGGTGTTACTAATGTGTTTGTACAAACTGTAAAAAATATTTTATGATGGCAGTCAGGTTGAGTTAGTAGAATGATCTTACCTGAGAACAAGAGCAATCTTTGCCCATAAGATAAATTGAAAACAACTATTGTCCAGACTACTGTTGTCAATGGTTGTGACTTCTGCTCTTGAAGTGAAGGAAGAGCATAATTCCCCAGTTATTAGTGTCAAGTTTTGATGTAAAGAGGTGCCTTCTGTGAACGTCTGCACCGCTTGTTACAGAATGATTCTTACTGGCGTTAGTAAACCAGAAAATTGAAAATCATTGTTTTGGGAGAAAACTAATAAAACTAAATGTACTTGTCAGTGAGTATGAAAAAAGAGTATGAACTCTTTCGATATTACAATCTCCAGTTTGTGCATTATGATGTTCTGTATCCTCCTGATTTTCCTGAAAGGCATGTCAGGCACATGATAGTATAAGCTTGATGTTTATAAATACTTAGCTAATATTCTTTCTTCAAGGTCACACAATAAATCCCAGAAATTTCCATTTCCGCGGGACAAAGATTTCACCATAACACTTCTGCTGCTAGAAACCAGCTCTTTGCTAAGAAATGCAACATGTAAATACCTGTACTCATGATTCTAGGTAGTTCTAGAGCATTTCACTCGTATTTTTCATCTGTGGTTTGGAGGACTGTTTATGTAGTACTATCTGCATTTAATTACCAACTGTCTAAGGCTCTGAGCAGTGCTGGGTGTTGTAAATGCCTTCTTTTGAAATTCTAAATCTACTTTTTTTCTTCTGTCCTTAAATTGTTACGAAGGTTTTCCTCTGTATGGAACTGTCTTGTAGGGCTTGCTAGTAAAGCAGCTTCAGCAACCTAGATTAAAATTTTCCATCTATTCTGTCCTACTCATTCAAATAGTTTAAAAAGATTTACTCCTTTTCTGCTGTAAGTACTGTGCTCTTATCACAAGCAAACCTCCAGTGTATATCCAGTAATGTCATGGTGCCAAATTAATTCAGGCTTAATATCTAGTACTCAACCATCAAATGTTCACTTTATATTTGATTTCCAGAAACTTTCTGTAATTCTTCTGCATGACCACTTCCAAGTCTTCAATCTCTTTTCTATATTTTTGAGAACCTGTCATTTTTCAACTTAGTGATTTATCACTGCTGTGCACACATATTAGTAATGTCAGAAGCCTTTTCTCTTTCTGTCTGTTAAGGAAAAGCTCACAGATGCAGCTTCTTTCAGCACACACTGATATTTGAGTACTTGCACCCTGGCTTCACTCCAACTCCCTCATGTACAAAGCTCTTTTCTGTACAGTGACAGGGGTTAATACATTCTGGGCCTTCTCAGATGTTTTACAGTTTCTAAGAGAGCTTCTATGACTGATTCTCTAATCAAATCCCTTTGGGGAGGGGAGAATCAGTGCTTTGAGTATATCCTCTGGCAAATATGTGACTGTATCTTTTTCTGTAGAGTATTCCTCCGTGTATCTGAACTGGGTTTAGCTACTCATTTCAATATAAACAACAAAACACTGAGGCCAGTTTTATCTGCATGCCCGCTGACTTGATTGGGTGGGGGTTTAGTTGAGAGGTGTGGTGGCTTAGTGTAGGCCAGTAGCCAAACTCCCACCTAGCTGCTTGCTCATTCCTCTCCCCTGCAGGATGGGAGAAAAGAGGAAGAATAGGAATTAAAGGGTTCATAGTTTGAGATAAAGTCAGGGAGACTGCTTACCGGTTGCCATGGTAGGCAAACAGAGTCAAGTGGGGGAAGATTTACTTAATTTATTGCCAGTTAAAAAATTTGCTAATGTGAGTAGTGGGAAACAAAACAGACAAACATTAAAACAACAATTTTCCTTTCCATTTTCCCAGGCTCAGCTTGACCTCCTCCCAGAACTCTCCTCTTCCCTTGTTATCACTGCAAGCTACACTCAGTCCAAGTCCCTTTAGAGAGAAAGCAACTGGTGCAAAAGGGGTGTTGAGAGGTTGTGATCAGGGTGTAGTGGTTTCTCTCTTCCATTTCTTTCTTCTCATACTTTTTGTCTCCATGTATGTCATCCACAGGCTGCAGGGCATATCTGCTCTGCCATGGAGCACACTCTCTGACCTTGATGTTCTTTACACTGTTTCTCACTCTTTTTCATTCTCCTTCACTCTTTGCTGGGTATTTTTTTTTTCTTCCTTAAATATGTTTTCCCAGAAGTGCCACCACCTGTCCATGGGCACTTGGCTTCTTTTCAAAAAGGCCACCCCTGCAGCCTTCATCCTGCCAATCCTGGCAACAGACACCCAATACCAAAGGTTACCAACGGTTACCAAAGGTTACAATTAAGTGCTTTACTAGAGTAAAGAATTTCCACAGTCTTAACCTGTCCTGTTTGGAAAATCCCTTATGAAAATCTCAAATTAAGATGCTTTAGGACAGCATAGAGCATGTGAGGGTCAAATTTCTCTTCTGAATCAGATGTCGCAGGATAAACCTTACACAGTCTGTAGACATTCAAACAATGAGAGATAAGCTCCCATAAAAGTCTATGATTTGTGTATCACATTGTTAGTTACTTTTGCATTGTAAAGAGTGCAATGGAGTCATACAGTAAGTATGACTGGTTAGGGAGGTCAGGGATCTTCACTACCCAGTGCAGGACATGGTGATTTGTTCAACCTTCCCAAATCAAAATTGTGTTTCCCCCCAGAGCAAGTCCATTAGGGGCAGGTGTGAGTTTTTTTCACTTATTTATATGAAAATCCAGTGATTTGGTGCTGAGTTAAAATACCTGGGGGAACTGCAGCTTTTTCAATTCCTTAAGTGCCTCTTTCTGATGGGAGTCACCTTTACCACATGCTAGGAGCCAAACTGGTAGAACATTAGCTGAGCTCTCTAGGCTCATGGGAATCCAACTGAAAGCTCTGAGAAAATGGATGTTGCCACCCAGTTCCCTGCCCAAACAGAATATAAAGGAAGCTCTAGGAGAAATTGATTGACAATAAAAGCTAGATCTGAGTTTCACATTGTGGAAGACTGGGACAAAGCGGTAGAAATTTAGGACAGAGAATTTATAACTAATCTATTGTCTATTAATATAGAATAGACAACCTGGAAATGGAAAATTTAGGTACAGGGTGAGTAAAAAAGAGCACAGAAATCATAGAGGGCTTTAGAAATAGAAAAGCAGAAGCTCTATATAATGAGCTGTATGATGCCATATCTTGCCATTAGGTGCAGAGGTTGGGTTACATTTTCTGTATGTAATTAAGATAACCTGATCTAATGTTAAAAACAGTGAATAGTGACTTCATGTGCCTTGATCAATAGTCCTGCACTGTATATTAATTTAAATTAAAAATGTTTTGAGGAATAGGTGAAAGTTACCTGTTAGGAGAAACAAAGGTTTCCTTTGAAAGAATTTAATATTATTAGTGACTTCTAATGAATTTAACATTATTAATGATATTATTATTATGGTTGTGATTATGCACACAGATATATACATACACAAGTTGTAAATGCATTGAAGAATATATGCTCATTTAGTTACAGCTACCTCTGCTGTTTCCTCTCTCCTTTATTTTTTTCTTCACTACTCAGTGATACAGAGAGAAGAGATTTTGGTTATATTGTACTAAATTTTGAGGTTTTAGCACTTTCAGGGTTTAATATCATAAAGTGCTCTGGAAAGAGGCCTGAAACCATCTGTCATGTGGTACCTACCTGCTAAGTAGTAATAAGTATGCCTGCAGTTTCTTTTGGGCAAGTATGATCTGCCAGTGCTCAGTTTCCTGTAAAAACTGTGCAGATATATCCAAAGTTTTTATGTTTTGTGGAACTACCTGATGTGTTGTACATTATCAGTGATGTTATTATTTACATTACTTCTACAGTCTTTCAATATAAATATTTCTGGGTTTTTTTCATAATGAGTTTTTCATTCTGAGCTATGCACCTATCAGACATCGCAAAAGATATATTCCTCCTCAAAATTCTATGGTGTACTTGTCTGAGGTAGCTCTTGGAGTGAGGTAGAATCAATCTTCTGATAGTCATAGAAATGAGAGCCATGGTAACTTTAAAAAAATATACTGATTTGCATTCTTCTTTCACCATTCCTACTACATTTGATGCAAATGAGCTTTGACATTCATAATTTTAGAGCTGTTGAGTGGCACTATTTAAGCAGAGTAGGAAAAATCCACACAGAGAGGTGTATTAAGGTACTATTCAGCAGAAGAGACTATTTATCTGATTTATTAACTTGTCTGTTTAGCTAATGTCAGATGCTTCAGTAAGTATTACTAGACAGTGTGAAATGAGTGCTGTGCGGTATTTGACTAAGCCACAGGAATGAATACCTTCTGAACTTCTGCTTTATTGGCAGTGTTTCATAGTTTTACTCACTTCATCCTGGCTAATGTAACTGCAAATGCTGGTTTTAGTCATGATTTTTTTTTATTACTTGCTGAACTCCTGGGCTATGGAACTTATTAACTATGTCTTTACACAAACTATAATTTGATTTATTAGCAGGGTTTCCTTGAGCTCTCTGGAGGACACTTTAGGTCTTGATTATGAGCAGCAGGAGAAAAAAATGATAACTATGCTGTGTGGGCATTTTCCTCCAGTGCCACTGTGTTCTTCCTAGACAGTCTTTGTCTTTTCTCAGCTCTTGCACATTTTTCTGCTTCTGCAATCTGCAGGCAAAAGCAAAGTTTATTGGAAAGTACTTTGCTCTTCCACTTTAAATACTTACTTTTGGTCTTGCTTTGGACCACTGAACCCTTTAACCCAGTGCCCCAGCTCCAGCCAGTAGCCAAACTGAGCATGTAGTCCCAATAGGTCTGGGATGATCAAGCACAGGGCTTGGACAAGAGAATACTAATCAGACATTTATGCAGATGAAACTGGCCCCCTTGATGCCTTTATTGTTCTATTTTCCCATGAATATTCTTCCCCAAACTACCTTTCAATGGTTTTGGTTCCTCTCCTAAACATACCCTGTTAGATCTCACACAATCCCCAGGCACCTGTTCCTGTATCCCCTGTCTCATTACCCCCTAAGCTGTGACCCACCAGTCTGAACCATACAGACCATGTTATGAAGTAAGAACAAGTTATCCAAGTGTGTTGCATCAGAAGATGCAAGCAGAATGAATCCTGTGTACTTATAATTTAGTTTCCGGGTCTATGCTGGAATTACACAAGAGGCAAATACAGTTTCTGCACACCTTTTGTTTTCTTTTGTTCCAGTGCAGTACAATATAAAATTGAAGGGCTGCTTGAACTAGATGCAACCAAGTTTACTCCAAAACTAATAGCAGTGCAGCGATCCTGTTCAGTACAGCACTCTCCCTGGTGAATGCACTTCCCTGCTCAGAACTATCTAACTCAACATCTTCTACCTTATCCTCCCTTCCAAAGTGTAGAGACAGCCCTGGCCATTAGCCTTTAGCATCAGTTTTTTGATGCTGCAAAATGGGAACATCGCCTACTTCAGAGATACGTTAGGTTATTTAAACATTGTGGAGTACTTCTATATGATAAGTTTCATTTTTAGACATTTGTAAATGAAAATCTGTACCATAAAATATTTAGAACTATTGAATGCATTTATTCTAGGCTACTGCCTACATTTCCCTAAAAAATATCTATGCATAATACTGAGGCTAATATTTCACCTTTGCAGTGTCTGTGGAGAGTTTAAGAATGCATTACCTTGTCATGAATGAAACAGGATGCACACCTACTCTCCTTAGCTGCCTCACTCCTGAGGACATGTGCTATGTGTAGGCTGTTACTTCAGGATTCTTTTTTGGTTTACTTTGCAGTTCTGTGTTTACCATCTTGACAAATATGTTTGTAGACTTGAGCAAAAGCTGCTTTTCAGCACTGAGTGACATTTGCAGTGACATTTGCAGTGACATGCAGTCCTTTGACCTGATTGTCAATAGCTCTTGTGTATGTGGTGTATACCTGCTTGTTCTAGCATTTACTAATAAATTAAAAGTAATATGAACATAGAAATGAATCTGTTTTCTATGCTTCTTCAAGGGGAGTGGCCCCTTGAGGGGCCTCCCTTGAAAAGACTGGGTAATGCTTGGACCATGCTTCAGCACTACTAGAACATTTTGGACCACCACAAAGCTTGGCAAGCATTTATTATTATGTTCCACTCACCATGCTCTTCTGATGACTCTGAGGTTGCTTAGCCCAGACGTGATTTTGTAGACCTGATTTCGTTTTCAGACTCTGTCACTTTGGTTTTGGACTCAGCTGGCTTTGTTCTGCCCAACCTTAGCCCAAACAGAGAATCTAGATGTCTCCTAGATCAGCTACCTCTAGTGAAAGCAGCACCTGACCATCTTAACTTTGCCAATAGGACTCTCATTTAAATGCCTACAGCCAGTGGTCCCAGTGGTTTCAGTGGTGGTTAGATCACCATCCTGATGTGTGCTAAAAGATGTCTGCACTGAACTCCACATAGAACCTGCCCAGCAATCCTGTCCCTGTCCATGTTAGGTCATCAGAGCATGGGGGTTTTTGACAGCGGTTGCTTTTTAATTTGTGCCAAATGTCATGGCTTTCTGTTCTCTAGGACTCCTCATTTTCTCTTTCAGTTTTAGGTGATGAAAATATCTGTTATAATAAGGAGATGAAGTAGACTTGTCAGAATATATCATTGTTCTCTTTGATTTGTGAACTTTGGATGCTGCACCCAGGCCATGTTGTTTCTATACTTTTCAGAAGGTAGAATTTGAGGAGAGGCACTCATTAGCTTACCAAGCTAGACTATGAACTTGTGAGCTGCCACGAGGAGCTTTGTATATTAGAGATTCCTTGTTAAACACTCAGGACTTAAAGGAGAACTCTGACACAAGGAAGCTCTTGGGTAAACTCTTCTTTACTGTCCAGAAAGTTTAGCTCATTGTGCTGTGGATGATCAATGCTTATTCCAGGAATTAATCATAAAGATTTCTCTGGAGGAAATATTTTTTGTGTCCTTTGAGTACTACTTGCAACTTGGATTTCATTCTGCAATGGCAGTACTCCTATGAACCTGGCTAGGGTAATTTGGAAGACTCCTTCCTGGCTCTCATGACTGAAAAACGTGATGGGAAGTATCAGCACTGACATGGACAGAATTCTTAAGTGCTTTTCCTTTGCCATCATTTGGTAGTTACTTTAGAGAAAACTAAGCAAACTACATTTAGAGATTGCAGTATTTCTATCTACCATCTGGCCAAATTAAATACCACAAAAGTGTGTTCACATAATCGGAATAAGAGAAAAATATACTTTTAAGAGACAGCAAGGTTGAAACTGAAGACCTGGAAATTTCTGCGAAGCCTGGAACTGTGGAAGAGTTCATGCTGAGTTGTACACTTTGATCCTGACAGAAAAAATCCCAAGGAAGAGAGAGGAAGAGAGAGAGAGAGAGATTGGGAGCAAGGGGTTGATTTTAATGTAAAAAAGTCTCTGTTATGTGTTTGTAACTGCCTTGTCTGTTCCAGATAGGTGTAAAATGTTTTTTATTTTCATTTGCCTAGGTTGAGAGTGTGTATTAATTTGGAGGTTGCTGGATGTCTTCTTCAATTTGTATATTCCAGATGACAAAACCTTGCTTTATTCTGAAAATAGAAAGCTTGCATTAGAAATGATGATCAGTCTCCATTCTTACCCAGGGATTTCATTTAGTTATCTCCTCGCTCTGCTTTTCTGTAGGAAGGAATGAATTTCTTCCTGTCAATATCTGGTTACAGTTGTGTATCACCTCTCATAAGTGTTCCTGACCAGGTAGAAGTTGGAGATTGCAGAGTTTGCCTTCCTGTCATCCAGAATGTCCCTTCCTGGGAATTCTCCTTGAATGCATCTCCTTCATTGAAGTGTAGACACAGTGTTGATATCGATATCTAAAGAATCTGCAGTTTGAAAAAAGAGCAACTCTCTAGCTCTCCTTCTCCTCTCTGAACAGAAAAAGAGACTTAGCCTATCTTGGACCTAAATGGAAGTTTCATTTTTTTTTTCATAAAATGAATCAGCTCCTGATATCAGAACCACTGAGACTGACAACCTGAGTTAAAAGATGCTTATCCTCATATTCGTAACCCTTGAGTTATGTTTCTCCTCATATCTCTGCACAGTAAATATGTATAATGCTTCATAAATCTGAACTATTACCAACTGAAAACTTGTCTGGCCTCTTTTTTCCTTTGGTAGCTTTCCCTAAGGCGTTGACCTTTTTTTGTGCAATTTATTCTTAGCTGAAGTGGGAGGCTGCTGTTCACATTCTTGAATGATGGATTAATAGAAGCTCAGCTGAATGAATGGTCTTTCATTATCTTCAGACTGATTTTCATCTCTTCGAGTCATTAGCTCTTGAGTATCCATCCAATCAACAGTGTGCTGGCATGGCTGGATTCTTCTGGCAGCAAGAGATGTTCCCATAAGTCATATTCAGAGTCTGTGTTGTTGTGTTTCATTTTTGAAACACTTTCATTACTACCCTGCTGAGGCAATCCTTAACAGTTCTTCATCATCTGGCAGTACAAATTTGAGCAGTCTGAAGTCTGTAGGCTTGCTCAGGACTATGTACATTATAGGTACACATCTTAGTATGTCATGAGTGATGCTTGTCTTTGATATAACACAGAAGCCTCATGGTAACAAGCTGAAACTCTGGGGCACTTATTTTAACTTGTATGGCAACCTTGAAAGAAGAACCAAAAAAAGCCTGCACGGGGTGGTAGCAGACAAATATATTGTTAAAGACTGAAGTGCAAGGTCAAGGACCTCTCTAATCATAATGTGTAATCACAAAGGATTGATGCATTCATCAGCAAACTCATCATGGATTTACATACCCTGATGAAGAATCTTCTTTGCTTTATGCTATGGTCAGCAAAATGAGAGAGAAAGATTAAAGTTTTTGTATCTGTTTTCAGGGACTGTGAGATGGCTTTGTCTTGAAAACAAGTCTTATATTCATTTAAGTCTTATTTCATGGTCAGTCTCATTGATCTGTTGTTAAACAGCAAGCATGAGCTTGTACTGAGGAGGGATGATTTCAGGGTAATTTCCACCCTCAATGCATGATCTGAGGTCTTCATATCTGTTCTGGGTCTGTGAATGCAGGACTCTGGTTCTGGGCTATCTCATGGTCAGTACCTTTCCCTGGCACCCTGTATGCTGAGTGAACCTTGGTGTTACAGCTGAGATATGTCCCTTGGTTAGAAGGTGCCAGGTGGTAGCTAAAATGGAACTTACCTGGCTGTGGGAACCACATTTTCTACCTCAGAGGTGTTCTCACCTGTCTGGTTGGCTGTACTGATCATAGTACTCTGCATGTAGTGAGGGAGTTCTGTTTTCTTATCTGACTGCTGACTTTGGTGTGTGTGTCTTTGGCTCATTATTCTCCAGAGCTGTGGTATTCTTGTACTCTGCCCTTCTGGAATATTCAGAGGAGCTTCTGTGGAATACCAGAATGCCTGAGTATATTTAGTTTCCATTTATGAAGGAAAGTTAGCAGAATTAGGGCGGCAGAGTGGTGCAGACAGCTATTTCAGAAAGAAAGCTCATGTTAGCAGGGTCTTTGCTTGGGTTTATGTGGTTAAAAATGTAGGGTTAAAATTTCTGGTCTTTTGCATTGACTTTTCTAGTATGATAAAGGAAAACTGTGAATTGTGAGCACAGGGTTGGTGGCTCCCTTGGCCACCACTTATATCTCTTCTCTCTATACCCTCAAGACCTTTCAAACTCAACATTCCAATTTATCTCAGTGCATGGGGCAGGGTGGTGGTGTCAAACAGTGTCAGAAATAACTTATGAAGCGCAGAGTCCTGTGGAGGAATAACCCCAGGAACCAGCACATGCTAGTGGCCAGCTGGCTGGCCTGGAGCTTGGCAGAAAAAGCCCTGGAAGTCAGTTGACCATGAGCCAGCAATAGACACAGCAATGTCCCAAAGAAGGCAAACAGCCTCCTGGGCTACACTGGAAGTTGTTAGCAGGTGGATGGAGGTGATTTTTCCCCTTAGCCCAGCCTTGTTGAAGCCATGTGTGGAATTCTGTGTCTGGCGCTGGGCTGGCTCCCCCATAGAAGAAAGACATGGACTTACTGAAAAGAGTCCATTGAAAAGCCATAGAGATGATTGAAGGTTTAGAACATCTTTCATAAGTGGAGAGGCTGAGACATTTGGAGTATTCAGCTTGGAGGACAGTGGGTTTGAGAGATATCTTTCCACTGTGTAAAAATACACTCTGGAATGAGTAAAGAAGGCAAAGTTTCTTCTCAGTGGTGTCCAGCCAAAAGACAAGAGGCAGTGGACACAAACTAAAGTAACTCTATATTTAATCAAAGAAAACACTTATTTTGTTATGAGGATGGTAAAACTCTGGATCGGGCTAAGGTCACCGTTAGGTCAGACGTGACATACGCACAATCAGGATTCACGAAGAAAGTTTTAAGAAAGGGTTTTATTCTGCATGTTCTCTTAGCTTATATACTCTTAACGAGGCATGATCTTAAGTCATTAACTACATCACAATAACTTATATTATATTCATTGGTGCAAAATGATTAGCATCAATATAATTGGCAAAAGTTTTACAGAAAGTTAGTAAGGCACGTATACACATTTACTTATGCACGTAGTCTAGCTTACAAAAGTTTTCATGTATCTTTTCTAATCTGTTCCCATGCTGATGGCCTTGTCTTCTTCCTTGCTATGGATACATGCAAAAATCATCTATTGTTATTTCTTCTACTGACTCAGCTTTGCTCACAGCCTCACTGCTAAGCCCCTCCATAGGCTACTCAGGTTGTGGAGTCTTTATCTTGGAGACATTTTAACCTGACTGGACACGGCCCAGAGCAATCTGCTGTTATTGCTCCTTCTTTGCTTAGGGCAGTTTGACTAAAATCAGGTTCTTTCCCAGATCCACTACCCTGTGATTCTGGAAGTTGAGATTTCTCAGGGTTAGGTATCCACTCAGACATCCCTGCTAGTGAGAGAATGGAAGAATTGCTACTTTCAAGAGGGCACAAATTTCATCCTGAATTTTTGTAGATTGACAGGTGACATCCTAAATTAACAGTGCTTCTAAAGGCCACTGCATATTTGTATTTATAGACTTATATACACTGGTAATATTATGAAAATATTATTTCAAAAACTGCATGAAGTCAGTATCGGGCCTCGAATTTGGAAGCCTTTTCACTGTAATAGTATTGTACTATCCTTTTTGTTTCCAGACACACTGTCCATAGTATCACACATAGATCTGTAATGCTGAGCTGCAATTTAACTGTGCTGTAGCAGTTTGTTTCAACTAATTTTTAATTATTTCTGTGTTAATTACTTTTGTGAGTATACAGACTGTTCTCTCAGCAGGCTCTTTTCCATTACTTTAACTGTTGTGCTATGAGCTCAGGTGCAGACCAGTTCTCTTTCATGATTTAGAGGGATTTAGACACGTATCCTAATTAATGCTGAGGATTTCTGTGTACCACTTTTGCCTGAAGTGCTCTGATTAACTGTCTTCTAGACAGCCAAAGAAAACTGTCAGGGATTTCGTACCTTACTAAAGAAATAGGAGAAATAAGCCTTTTAAATCCTGGCATATTTTTTACTTAGGAATGGTGGATAAGTATGAACATATTAATAAAAAAAATACAGTTTTCTGTCTTGAAAAGTAATTTAGACCTTGAGACAGCTGTTTCATTTAAAACATTCATCCACTCAGATGCAGAACTAAAAAAGTAGAGAGTTATCACTATAATCTGCAAAAGAGTTTCTTAGGTTTCATGTACTTTACAGGAGGATTGCAGATCATCTGCAGTGTAAATTGTGGCTAAATGGATGGAATATATTACCAGACTGGCCTTCAGGTTCAGGAAAGACTTCAGCAGCATGATGCTTTGTTCTGTGTTGACATGTTGCCTGTTAGAAGAAAAATTGGAACAAATGTTTTTAACTCTCAATTTAAATTCCTGGGGATTTAAAAACA
>VWYI01046021.1:7398-268672 GCA_013399455.1 Anthoscopus minutus
GGAATAGATCAGCCAGGGTGGATCAGCAGGAATAGATCAGCCAGGGTGGATCAGCAGGGATGGATCAGCAGGAATAGATCAGCAGGGATGGATCAGCAGGGATGGATCAGCAGGGATGGATCAGCCAGGAATATGTTGCAGTGCAAGTAGTCTTGGTGCTGACACTATCTTTACCTGCCTAGGCAGCATCGTGGTGAAATGAAGGGAGACTGAATATGTTTAAAGTTTTGAAGTGGAAAGGAAATAATAATGATGCTTTTCTTGAGGTCAGTTCCTTTCTCAGCCGTTTCTTCACTTCATTCCTCAGTAAGAGGGGTGTCTGACTGCAGGAGCTGGTTTAATCTGATTTAGTAACAGCTGGAGGAATACAGAGATTTTTTGTTCAGCTGTTTATGCATCTTAATGCATCTTGTTCCTTTCACTTTCTTTTTTCTCCCCAAAAGAGTTTTAACAAATGCAAAGAAACTGTTAATGAGGAGGGAAGAAAATGATTCCTGACCACAGAGCTGTGGAAATTAAATCCCTCCTTTCTTTTTCCTTCTCTCTTAATAGAGAAGGACCTTGTGAACGTGACTCCGTGCAACCAGCCCCCTGCAGCCACAGGGAGTGGGAAATGGTTTGTGTGGGTGTTCCAAATCACCAGATAAAAGTGTAGAAATGGGATGGATCAGATGCCAAATCCTTAACTAATTAAAGTGGCATAATGCAAAGGGCTTCTGACTGATGGAGAATTGGGCTTCATTTTCAGATCTTCAAGGCATTTCATACATGACATCAAATAATGACAGCTCTTCTGAAAGCTGCAAAGATTTGGATAGTGGCCACCCCAGTGATGCAGAAATTTTTCTTTTCCATCTTCTTTCTATACCCTGACTTTACTGCTCAGTAAAATAGTCCATTTTACCTGGTAAGCTCAGACAGTGTATTTTATGCAATTTATGATATGGATTTGGCTAAAGCTGTGCTCTGTACAGTGAATCTAGTTACCACGTGCAGCAGAACTTCAAAAATGAGATGAATTAAACTGTGGAGGGAGTTTTCTGGGTCTGACCATTCAGCTTTGGGGTTCCAAGTGAAGGAATTCAAGCTCCATACCATACTTCATGGGTTCTTTTATTTAGAAGTAAACAGCTCAGCTGGGATCTCTTAGCCTGATGTGAAATTCCAGCTTGATGGCTTTCTGATAAATAGTCTGTCTCCCAGCTTTTGCTGAAGCTCTAGGAAGAAATGCAAGCTGCATGTAAAGCTGCAAGCAGAATAAGCTGTATTTCACTTTTATAGGGATTTTACCAGCAGTTATTTTTATTGTGCTCAGACGTGAACCCCACTAATTTTCCCTTTTGTTCCTTAAAGGCTTAAAACTAAAGCTTATCAAAAGACAACAAGAGGCATCAGTTAAAACAGGATATCCATCATTTTACATCCGGTGGGCTGGATGTGTTGCTTTTGTTTGAGCCTCTCTCTCAGCTGCAGCTTGGCCTCTGAAGGGGTCTGGGTGGGCAGAGCAGTTTTGTGTTCACTTCAAACAGGTGAGGGTGTGATGCACATGGGGTTAAACACCTCTCACTTACAAGAGCATCTGTATTGCTCTGCATTTGATTTGCTCCTGAAAATATGTCTAACAGGTACGTGGGCTTGTATAAAGCCTGACCGTGAGGTGCTCCTTACTCTGAGCTTGGAATAATTTCATTTCAAAAAAGGAAGCAAATACCTTCATATCTGTGTAGACTCAATCCCCTTTCCTCTCATTTTGTCATTGTGCGTGTTGCTCTTCCCTAAATGCAGGAGCAGGTCTCCCTGCCCTGTTCCCTGGGCTCTTGCTGAACCAAATAAATAAATAGCTGCAAGTTCCCCCAGAAAGGGCTTTTTGCTGTCAACAAAGTATTGAAGTATTGACCTTGCAGATGAGTGGGAGCTGCTGGTCCCTTGCTGCCATGTGCTTCTGCTGTTGCCTCCTGTGAGCTTCACTGGGGAAGCACTGGCATTTCAGCTGGGGAGGAATCCTGCTCCTCACAGGAGTCTGCATCAGAAAGCCAGGTATTTATAGTACATGCACCCCTGTGGAAAGTGCTGCTGTTGTATTTGGGACACTTTAGTTCTATATTTAACTCTGTTGCCTCCAGTGGAAACCCTCACATTCTGCCTGTTAATTTGCCTTAGCTTGCTCTCAGCTCATGCCACATGTCACCTCTTTCTGCCTCTAGACAGCTACTGCCATAGCTACTGCCATATGTCTGTATGAATTTAAACAAGGAGAATGAAAGAACTCTCAGGAAAGTGATGAGATTAAACTGACACCATGCAGGACTGGAGCTGAAAAATGTTAGATTGCTGCTATGCCTTCTCAAATGCCCTTTTACCAGCTGAGAAAATCTGCCTTTAAAAAATGGTTGGGCCATGAAAAGAGAGTGACATTTAAAAGTGAACAAAGGAAGCATCTGCAGAATTCACATCCAAGGTGTGAGTGAGATCAGGAAGAAAGCCCTAGTTAAAGCAGGGATCGACCAGAGGTTTTCCCCAGAGGAGGTCTCAAGTATTTGTCCTTCTGTCACTTTTTTAGCAAAAAATTCAAATGTCTCTGGGAGTAAAACCACACTCTGGATGATGTTTGCTTTAGAAGTGAGTCATGCTTGGGAAAACAAACTTACTCAAGTTGCATCCCACAGCAAAACAAACTTATTTGAGATCAACTTACTTGAATATCATAAATTAGCCCAATTCCACTAGAATTTGATAGCAATTAACCTAAATACAACCTAAATACAAATGTATGTGTTTTGTAGAAGCTTTGTTGTTAATAATAAGTGAAGCTCTGGTCATCTCCTCCTTGGGGACAAAAAAAGAATTAATTGATGAGGGATAACTGGGAAAGACTTTAATCTCTGAGGAGAAGCAGGGAGAGAAGTGAAAATATATAAACAATGAGTAACTTCAAAAGACAGATTGAAGCTTTATTTTACTTCTAGAAGATGTTGTAGATGCTCTATGAAGTGCACTAGCAGGAAATTCAAAAGCCATGAAATGTTTGAACATATAAATAAAATGTGATACTTAGAAGCAATTCATTATAGAAAAAAGACTGAAATGTTTCTATTAGGAACTCATGAGTGACAGAGCAATCTGGCTGCAGCTCAGTGTGCCAACTCCTGTGCGCTGCAACATCAACTTGAGTTGACCATTTCAAAGCTGTCTTTACCCTTTTATGCTGAAGCTTCACTTTGTTCTCAGGTCCTACTCCATCAGTTGTTTGTAATTTTTTAATAAATCAGGCACAGAGCTGGGCTTGTTTGGAGGGGATCCCTCAGTGCCTGCATTTGCAGTGTAGCTCCAGGTTGTGTGCGTGGTTTGACTTGCACTCATGTGAGCTCACCCTGAGGATGCTGTGATTTTAAACACTGTGCCTTATTTTAGTGCAGTGGATGGTTATAATTAAGGGAATTTGCAAGTAGAAATTTGTTTGGGCTAAATGTGCAGACATAACACAGATTGCATCTAAAGATACACACGTACCTCTCTGTGAAAATGTGGCTGAG
This sequence comes from Anthoscopus minutus, assembly GCA_013399455.1. Lineage (NCBI taxonomy): Eukaryota > Metazoa > Chordata > Aves > Passeriformes > Paridae > Anthoscopus > Anthoscopus minutus. The sequence goes on from VWYI01046021.1 coordinate 10,932, forward strand.
CAGTCAGGGAAGAGGTTGAGTAGAAATAAAATATGGAACAAGGGAGGAGCACCAGTGTCTGTGAATGAGAGCATGCCCCAGGATCAGGAGGGAAGAGGCCACAGGACATTAGAGGAGGAGGTGCAGCATGTACAAGCCCATTTGGTTTTACACTCACTTGTTTCCCACTCCCCTACCTGCTTACCAGCCTTTATTTGTTTTATCTAAGTGAATAGATTGAAATGAAAAATTAAATTAAAAGAGACCGAGTAAACAATTTTGCCTTGCAGCTTTCTGCAGGGTATGGATTTGGGTCATCTGGAGGAATTTAAATTCTTGACCAGAAGCAGGTGAAAGGTTGGTGTTTCATCTGTCATTTTGCTGGAAGTGTAATAAACCCCAGGTAAAAGGCGAGGATGTTATTGCTCTCAGGTTGATAAAGTCTGCATGGGAAGTGCTGCTCAATTCTTTTAAATTACACAACTGCCAAATTATAAACAAACTCTGTGGAACACAAGGAGTTCTTATGAATTTTATCTCTTTCATTTTGCCATGCTCAATATCCTGTCCTTTATTAAACCACCTAAGGCATGGATGGTGAGAATCAAGAAATCTCTTGCTGTTCCCAGGAGCCTCCTCCACCTCTCAGTCATGGGACTCCTTGTTCTACCAAAACTCTGTCTCTCATGTAGAAATGGTGCCGTGCTGCCAGACACACACACCCCTGCAGAGAGGTTAGCCAATCTAAATGAATAATTAACAATGAATTTATTAAATTAGCAAACAGCGAGCTGGGCAGCCAGGGAGCTCCTCTCCACCAGACTCACAGAGTACAGGTTAGAGCATGGCTTATGTATGGTTCAGGCTTTTGTTTGGCAAAACTTCTTCTTCCTCCCCCTTCTTTGATTCTCCTTTGTTGTGGACCTGCACCTCCTGTTGCTTGGGGGTCGTTTTAACCCTTTGATGGTCGTTGAGGCTGAAGTATTTAGTCTTCTTCAGGCTGCTGTCATGCACAGTACATGTGGTTATCACATTTGGAAAATATGTTGATTGGGCAGCGTTTGCATAGCTTTATCTAGGCCTTTATGCTATCCTAAGCAATAATGATTCTTTTTGTGCAGCTTTGAACACTAATTAGTTTCACTGTGTAACAATTTCTCTGTGTAACAATTTCTCTGGGTAGCTTTGAGCAGCAACCCATAACCATTTTTCTAACAAGGTGGCACTTCCCCAGTGACAGGGGATGTGCAGAGCGTGGTCCCTTTGGTGTTTTCTGAGGGATATGAAAACCCTCTCTGAAGCACTGGAAACCTTCCTGCTTTGTGCCTCTTTCTCATGGATGTGGGATAAATCCTATCTTGAGACCTCACCGCCGAGCAGAGCCATGAGCGGAGCTTTGGAATGGATTCTAGGTCATGGGGCTTTTTTTAAATTTTATTTTATTTTACTTCTTAAGATACAAATTTAGAAACTCATTAAAGCTTTGTCCTTATGGATTAGACATACTTAAAACAACGGATTTTCTCCAAAGGATACAATGGAATTTGTTGACAAGATTAAGGACAGGCAAACGGTGCCACTGGAAACCCACAGGAGTTACTGAGGAGCTCACTGATAAAGGATTTAGATCTGGCCTTCAGAATTTTCGAGGTGGAAGAAAGAAACAAACAAAAAAAAAGCAGCTTGTTTTCCTTCTTGGATAAGAAATAATTCATTGCTACTTCCTAACAGAAACCATGGGCATTGATTTTCCATGGATTTATGTGTGGTGGTTTACAAGACTAATTTTTACAAATGGTTTCTGTTGGCAGAGGTAAGCAGTCTCCTGCTGCAATGGCTGAACAACTGCCATTAGGCAAATGGTTGTCATTAGCAGGTACTTTTTTAAGCTTCATTTTGTTTTTTTTTAAATCCAAATATCTGTAGAATTGCAAAATGGGAGCAAAAAATCCATATCTAGCTCAGATTACTGAGAAATCTTTGGAAAAATTGGTTTATAAAGCATCTTAAAAAGATGGACACAGCTGTACAGTGTTGACTGTGTACTTCTAAATATAATTCTAAATCCTATTAATTCTGAATACAATTTCATTAAAAGGAAGCTCAAAAAGAAATATAAATGCATGGTATAAATGGGTTTCTTAAATACATAGATATTCCTCATGGAACTTACCTCCCCTGAATTTTTAATTCAGTGATAGATCTCTCCTCAGCACTTTCTTAGAGCAGCACCTTAGCCAAGGGAGTGTAAAAGCTGTAATCTCTGAGTTCTATTTCTGGAGGTTTCTAACTCAACATGGAACCATTGATTCTGAGGGGAGAGCTGCTGTGGGAGGGCTCTGGTGCCCTGGCAGAGGAGTTGGGCTGTTCCCTCCTCTGCAATTTGGCTCATGAGATTTGCACCCAAATACTTGAGTCAGCAAAAGCCTCTCTGCATTTTAAGAGCCCCTGATTTACCTGGTAGCTTTGTAGGAGTTATTTCAGTAACAATTATTTATCAGAGTCTGTTACCATTGCCTTTGCCTTGAGGACAAGGAAGCCCTGTTGGTTCCATGGGGATTGCTGCTGCTGATTTCAGCACTTGGAAGTGCTGAAAGGAAATTTTGGGTTTTGGGCTCTGTCTTCCTGGGTGTACCTAAACCTCTGGGTGCTGAGGATGATGTGCTAGCCATGGGGTGGGAGATACTTCTGAAACAAACTGAGATTTATTCAGGATGTTGGGGTTTTTTTCAAGATTTCAGGATGTTTGTCCTGAGAACTGTGATCTACAGCTAAACCTTAGACTCTTTTATGAAAGTAAAAATTACTTCCCACAAGTGCTTTACTACATTTTCATTTAAGGGTTTTAAAACATGTATGTGATGCTATTTTCATGGCATATTGTTTATTTAAGGTGCCTATTAATATCTTCTTAAATATTCAGATAATTTAAATTTTATGTGCTACTGCCACAAGACAGAGATACTTCTGTGAGAAATGTTGTACTGTCGTGTGTTATACTCCAGGGCAAGGTTAGGACTCAGTCATTCTGCATTATATCAGGATTTAAGAAACAGAAGAATCATGGACTTAAACAGAGGAGTCATGGATCTCGATTAACTCTCTCCCTCTTGCTCGTTTTGGTTTTCACATCTGTTGTAGAAACACCTGCAAACTGCAAAATTTCACTTGATGTAAACTTGAAGAATTTTTTGAGCATTTTCAGTTTCTCTAGGCTTATTTTGTTTTAGTGATGTTTTGTGTCTCTATACAATTAAGAGTTTTTAAAAATCATAAGCCTTCATCTGACTCCTGAAATCAAGGGAGATTTTTCTTTATTGCTTTAATGGGAACAAAGCTGGCACTTGGCTGCCTTTGAAAATCAGACCCAGAAGTTAATAAAGAACTCCCTGACAGCATTTACAGTGGATGTCAGCATTTGCAGTGGCTGTAAACAGCATTTACACCATAGATATCCCCACTGGGGTAATCCTTACAGAAGTGGAAGGGTTACTGTTAGCCCAGCCTGGGCTGCCTGGGTTTGGCTGGATGCAGAGGGCTCCTTCCTGGGGAATTTGTCCTGCTGCTGTGGGCAGTGTGTATTGCAGTGTGAGGCCATCTCTGTGCTGAGTGGGATTGGCTCTGGAGGAGGGAAGGAGCAAGGGAGAGCTCCTGTGATTTTCTCAGCCCAAGAGTAGCTCCCCTGTTTGCTGTTGCCATTGCCAATGTGTGTTCTGCTCTTGGGAGCATCTCCTGTCCCTTCTGCCAGGCTGTGCTGCTTGGCTCGAGCCAGAGTTTCTCTTATGGTACCTGCAGCAATTATGAATGCAGCAGTTCTGTGAAGATGCAAAGAAGTGTACCAATCATGTACAGTATCTAGATAAATGTTGGAGTGAAAATCAGATTGTGCTTTCCCTGTGCTGATGTGGGAGTTACCACGGAGAGCAGCAGTGGCTGTGCTGCAGCAGGGCTGCCCTGTGACATTCTCCTAGGCTGGAGAATTCCCTTCTCAGCCTTCTGAGCCCAAGGCAGTGCATCAAAAGAGCACAGTTTGGATCTGGTGCCCTGAGTTCCACCCAAATCCTGCTACAGGTGTCTGAATCTGTTCCAAATCTACCTTGAGCCCAGAGGTGCCTGTGGGTGGCAGAGCCACCGTGGTGGGGACTTGTGTTCCCTCTTGAGAACCTGACTCTGCTCCAAGGGTGGCTGTGCCAGGTGCACAGCTTTGGGAAGAGCTGTGGCTCCACAGTGTTCCCATTTACCAGAGGCACAGGGGCTGTGGGCAAGGCTTCTGTTTGCAGATTGTTCCCAACTTTGGGGCAGCTGTGACCAAATTCACTGACAGCATGTCCAGGACAGTGTTTGGGGCAGAGCCCATCATTTCCACAGATCCTGTAATATAAAGCAGATTTTATGTGTTGGCTTATTATTTTTTTAAAAGAGAAGCTGAAAGTTTTTATGATTTTCTGACACATGAGCCAGAAGGAGAATAAAGAATACAAAGCTTTTCCTGCATTTTTAGGAAAAAATTGCTTCCCTTCACACCTGCTTGCATTGACTAATTCAAGTAAATAAATCAAGACTAAATTTTCACTCATCCCCTGCATATTAATCATCTTATCCATAGAGCTTCCCGTTGTGGCTCTTTAGGATGGGGACCTTGCTTGAACTGGTTTGTTAGAGAAAATATATGTCATGGTCATTCATATCCTAATGCTCATTACATTGGTGACATGATCAGAATTAGAAGCCTTTAAAAGAAAATGCCACGAGTACTCACTTCCCCTGGAGCTAAATGAGTGAATGAATAATCTCTGAAATGAACTGAGTAATTAGACATTTCCTCTCTGGAGATGGGACAGACTCCAGGAATAAATATGGGCAATTCCCATTTTGAAAGGAGCATTTGGAAGGGCTACAGTTTGTTCCTGTAACAAAAGAGGCCAGTTAGGAGCAAAGATGTGAGGGACAATTGCTGAAAATAACCGTGGAAAGAAACAACCCTAGAGTCCCTGGCTGGCTGCAAAGGGGCTGCAGAGCAACAGCCAAAATGCCAGAAGTACCAGGGACAGGTCAGACAAATGACAGAAGTGACAAGCCTCCTTATGGCCAAGGACAGCCCCTTCTCGTGCTGGATTAATTACCATTCAAGATGTTCCTGTGTGAATTCTAAGCCCTTGAAAAAGGCCCTAAATGGTACCCTTGACAGTGGACTTTTGCACTCTTTTCAAACTTGTGCCCTCACCTTTCTTTGCAACAGGCTCTAACTTCATTGGAATGTTATTTTGGGGGGGCTTTTCATTCTTTTAAAAAATTGTTTTGCTTAAATAAATCTTAATGTTAAATCTTCATTCATATGGCCTCGACCTGGCTGCCTTTTTCAAAGCATATTTCTCTTCTGTGGGTCCTCCAGCTGCAAAAATATACAAATGTGAATGTCTGCCCCAGGGTCAAAGTGATGCTTCTGAGTGTGAAGTTTAACAGTGTGCATATTTATCCAGCTGATAAACATGTCAAATGTGAGAGATGTGTTGGACAAGGAGAGAGGAGCAAAATGTTGAGGACATGGAGGCACAGATGTCCACTCTTACTGCTGACTGTGGGCTTTCAGGTGTTTTTGTTGGCACATCTCTCAGTGTTCATGGTGATAGTTCAAGTTAATGGGTGATATGAAGATGTAAAGAAGTTAATTACTTATTTATTAATTCCCGGTCTCAGAAATTATCAGGCAGTGAGAGTAATGAGAGTGGCATAAAATCTGAAGAGAATTTTGATAAACCCAGAGTAAAAACTGCAAAAGGACTTGGGAGTTTGCTAATTGATTGTCTTCACGGAGAGAGAAATCATGTTTAAAATTGTCCATGCATCATTTGTTCTAATGTAATAACCAAAAACTATATAAAAGTAATTTTATTGGGGGGCAAAAAGTAATTAACCTGTCCTGTTACAATGAAACAGATTTTTTTCTAGAGAGAATTCTGCTGGGGACAGCAATCCTTCCTTTGATTATGTGCTATTGCATTATGAAAACTGCAATTCAGTCGTATTCATCTTTTGTTCAACAGGTTTTCAATTTAGTGTGGTATGAGCTAACTGAGCTTAAACTTGGTATGAGGCTCCTTAAAGGTGACATTTCAAATAAACATAATTTTTCTGCAGTGCTTTCACAGAGGAGCTTTGACAAGTGAATGGCAGATGAGAAATAATCTCACAGTCAAGAAATATGACTTGTAAAACCTGGGAGTTTTGAGTAACAGCATCCTTAATTTCCCTTTCGCTTGATTAACTTTTGTATTGTGGTTCCCAGGGCCAGGAGGAATTAATTATGGTGTGAAGTGACTCACTCCCTGTGCTCTGGGAGACTGAACTCTGCCTGAGAAGGGTTTAAGGTCTCTTGAAGTCTGGGGACCTCAGAGTGAGAGGCAATTCCTGGTGAAAAATGGGAAGTGCACAGAAAGCAGGTAAAGGCTGGTGCTTGGGACTGACTTCCAGCAGGATGGACAGATACAGCAGTCTGAAATACTGATTCCAGTCTGCTGGAGAGGGAAGGGGATTGTCCTGGGAGAGCTGCCCAGCCCTGCTCTGGGGCTGCAGCTGGGAACCTCACAGTGTTCCCAGCTGCCTAAAGCTGGGACCAGTTTACAGGGACCACTTTTGGCCTCTGCTTTTGGGATTCCGATTGGCTGATATGGAAACTCTGGAAAGAGGGAGCCTGGCCTCCCCTGGGGCTCAGTGACCCCGAGTTACAGCTCAGAGAGCAGGGGGCACAGCTGAACCTGTGCCCAGCTGTGAGAGACTGTGTCTGTACCCACACAAACCCCAAATATCCACCCTATGTAAATGTCCTGCTTTCCACCTCTGTGCCACGGCTCACCAGCTCTGTCCTGGTGCTCCCACATCCATCATCCCCAGAGCTTTCTGAGCCACTTGACTGCCCTGTGCAGAGGGGAGTGCTTGTGGCACTGCACCCAGGCAGGCTTGGCAAGGCAGCACTCTCAGAGATACGCATCAGCAAGGGGAAGTGGAATTTAAACTGCCTTTTCATTTGTGCTGAGACGTGGACTGGGAATTAGGAACCAGCACCATTTAATGAAATGTGCTGTCCTTAATAGTCTGGGAGGGGGTGCTTAACATGTAGGGCAGAGTAAGTGCTGGATCTGATTGGATTAGTGGCAAATTTAATCTAGTGGATGACACTGCTGATTCAACAGTCTACTTTTTTCTAGGATCAAAGTGACTTTGGCTCGACACGTGATCTGCTCAGTACCCTAAATGAACTGTAGACTAGATGAGTTTGATTTGGTATTTCAACAGGAAAAGGAATTTAATTTGAGAAGTTGCAATGTACAGAATGGGAAATTATCTTTTTACAGCATGGGAAAGCTTTTCTGTGATGCAAAATTTCCACAGATATGCTCCCCAGGCAGCAAATAATAACTCACAAAGACGTTTCCCCAGAATATCAGCACTTACTACAGAATTTGTGAAAACTTGTGGTTTCCATTATACTTTTCAAGCCTGAATCCAAAGGACAAATATCCTTTTTCCTTGTAAAGAGGTTTATCTGACTCAGCAGATTTAATTGAATGTTCTTACAACAGGAAGATGAAAGACTATGTAAATAGGTTAAGCATGGGCTGAATTTTAGTGGGAAAAGCTTCTTGAGGCTTCAGAAGCACTTTAAAAATTGATACTCAAATCACAAGTGCCTTGCATTAGTCCTAGGTCAGTGTATTTAATATTGAAGAGTGAAGTGTCTCTGATTAAAGACTAGGAAAACTGATTTGGATCTTGAAGTAATTCATGTCTATGATGGGATGTCCTGTTCCTAGGAAATCCCTGTGACACAGGGAGGGTCTGAACACCTGGGAATTAAGAACTGAGGTGGCTACTCTTGCAAGGGAAGAGCTTTCAACAAAAAAAAAACATTTTCAATTTATTTTTATGCATTTCTTTGGCAGTTCTGAAATGTTCTCTGTTGCTCCAACTCAGACTGTTCTGTGGTTCTGGGAAAGCAACTGGCTTGGTGGCCCCAGTAGTGGATGGCAACTGGGCTTTGGCAAGAACCAGGAGAACAAAGTAGGAATTGATGTGACTCAGTGAACAATTACACTGAAACAAAATCAGCCACTGCCAACATTTACCGTGTCCAGAGACAAATGCTTAATGCTCAAGGGATTGTGGACTTTGGATGTAGTGGATGGCAAGAAAAAACCACAGGGAATGTGGTTTACAGGGAATTCTTTACTGCCACACAAGAAGCATTGTGTTTGTGTTAAGAATGAGGCAGTGAAGATGTTTTTCTGGAAATAAGATTGCTGACTGTTGCTCACTTCCTCTGATTTTACTTTCCCAAACAGGTCTGCATTCCTCTGACTTCCACAAGGAGAGGTTTGTGTCGCTTGTTAGTTCAAACTGAGGTCAAGTTTCCTTTCTTTGACTCTGCCACCCTATTTTTCCCTTCCAAAAGCTTCAAATCCAGGTGTGAGTCTATTCCTTAATCTGACTCTTAGTAAGAGTTCCAGTCCTTTAGAGATTTGACCCTTTAATCTCATATTCTAAAACAGAGCAGTAACTTCTGTGTTCATGCTTAACTCAAGGAGAAGGATTTTTATCAAAATATAAAATGTCCTCAGTAAGGACAGCAATCAGCAAGCAAAGCTGGAAGTTGACACAAGGCTCAATGGCTTTTAAATAAAACTCCTGATGTTTAGGTGGAAATGATGTCTCATTAAAATGTTGGCCAGGCAGCTCTCAGTTATTTTTGCTTAGGGACTTCACCAAAAAGGGCTGCCAAAGTCCTACACCTGGGTGAGACTGGTTTGATCCCGTGTTGCTTTTCCTCTTTCTCTGGTGATGGAAGCATCCCCTGGAGTCAGTGTTCCTGGGAGTCTGGGTATAGCCCTTTGTAGTGTCCTGGGATCCCTGACTAAAGGAAGGACTTGAGTAAAACCAGCATGGCCTTCTAATCACCCCCTTGTCACCACGTGTGTTCTGCACTGGGAGCACTTTCCTTGCTGTCCTGCCCAGTGTAAATTGTCCCTGTGTGCTGACTGTGGAGCCAGGCACCCGTCAGCATAGAACAAATGCTCTCAGCAAAATTCAGCCAGCTGTGTCAGCTGCCTCTGCAAGCATTCCCTTACCAAAAAGTGAAAATGAAACCTGGGAATATTGTCTTTGAACAAGCAGAGGTGGGAAAACTCACTACTGCTTCCTGGGATATGGGCTAGAGATGTGTTCAATGCCTTTTTTGCCTTCTTTGCAACAGTGGGACATAAAAAAGTTACAACCAAACCAAACTCCAAACCAACCTAAACAGAGCAAAGGGAGCAGTTCCCACTACTTCTCACTCCACTTGCTGCCAAAGTGCTTTGGTCACAGTTTGGCCAAATGATGAGGAGGAATGCTGGGACTTGTCCCTGCTGGAAGAGTTCAGTTCCCAGCAGAACTGGGGCCTGAGTGCCCAAGAAAGGGTTGTTTCAGCTGTCCCAGAAAGTTCCCTTTCCCTTGGGAAGAGCAGGCCAGGTAGGGAAGTGTGGAGCTCTCAGTGGCTGCTCTGCCAGAGAAGCTGCTGCCACCATTGTTTTTCAAGGAAACTCCTTGAAATGTGTTTATGCTAGGAGAAAAGTGAGCTTATAATTTTCCTGAGCTGCTGGCACCTTTCCAGGGAGGCACTGTTTGTGTGCCAGCTCCTTCTGGGATCGGTGTGTCATAATCACTGCTCCAGGAAGAGCAGGAGGAAAGGAGATTCCTTTTAGTCCCCAAAGCCGTGCTCTGCTTTTCTGTTGGTCTTAGATTGGAAGCTTCTGTGGGGTTTGCAGCTCAGGACAGTTCTCTGTACCCTTGGTGAGGCCAGGATTGCTCGTTGCCATCTAGGAAATACTGAGGGGCTGCTGGGAGTCATCTTTTGGGTAAGATTTAGGGACACTGTTAGCAGCTAGAGTGTGACAAATGCTGGTGCCACAGAGGCAATTCCATACCCGTGTAGAGCAGGATGCAGGAAACTGTGGGATGTTCTGTGGTTTTCCAGCTGGGGCAGATGGTTTTCCTTCTTGTGCTCAGTGTGCTGTAAACAAAGTGACAGAGGGTAATTGATACAGGTTTTTCTCCTGCTGTTTCCATAGGTGAACATGAAAGCAGGGCTGTCCTGAGGAATGGCAGGAAATAGCACACATGGATTGGAGCTGGCTGTCAGGCTCACCAAACCTGTGAAATATATCACCCTCCTGCAAAAATTTATTGCTACAGATCTTATGTTCATGTCCTAAGTCACACAAAAAACCTCATTCATAAATTTAATTTTGGCCCAATTGTTTCTGCCAAGATTTTCTTCACAGGAAAAAGCCCACAGACTTCTTTTGACCATATCTACTTCCAGCAGCGAAAAGGAAACCAGGCATTCCTGGAATTATTATCAAAATTCCTTTGTCTCTGCAGGGCAGGAAGCCAGACTGCTTTGTTTTAATAGCATTTTTCTAGCCTTAAACCTCCAAGGCTGTCTATATGTCTCAATTTTCTCCAGAAATTTTGGGATGCTGTCTGCATTTTGCTACAGCAGCTGCCCTGACAGCTCATTTATACACTGGTTTTACCTCCCTTGCCCACAGCACGAGTGGATCTGAGCTGATCCCTCTGTAATAAAGGCTGGTTTGCCTGTGTCTCTAACATGACTAGCTGTGGTCATACATATGTAATATCATGGGATTTGTAATCCACCCCCCCCAACTGGTTTTACTTGTTGTTTCCCTGCAGTTTGTAGTTACAGTCACATATCTATTTTATGCCCAGAACCCTGGGAATAATTCTTTTTGCCTTCATTCTAGAAAAATCTCAGGAGATTCAGTCCTACTTTGCAGCTGCTGGTAGAGAAAGATGTCTGTATTTTTTTAGTTTTTTGGAATTTATTCTATTTCACAGCATTACTATATTTTAGTTTCATTAGTAATGTTAATCAGAGATGATAAACATGACTGTACCACTGCTTGGGAAATGCTCACATGTCTCTTGTAGCTTTTTGCCTGCTGATGGGGTAAATTCTTCCTCCTTGTAACCCTGTAAGAGAAGCTTTCAGAGAAGCCAGAAGGAAATCCTGGTAATTTGAGGGCAGGTAATTCATGGGAAGACCCTCCCCTCACGTGCACGAGTCCACACAAAGACATACACTTGGTTTTTGAGTCTGACTCATCTTTCAGCATGTGTTGTGTGGCCCAGGAGGGGCAAGAAAGGGCCCTGGGGAGCTCCTCATGCCGGGGGCAGAGGATTAGTCACAGATTGCTCCCTGTAAACCTCAGCAAGATGCACATGACTGCTTCCAACAGCCCTTGGAACCAAAAACCCTGCGCAATTATTTGTATGTTTGGGGAGAGGAAATGCGTAAATTGCTTTCCCATTAGTGAAGTAACCAGGAAATAAACAGAGGAGACCTTGTTTAAAACGTTTGTTTTGTTCTGATGATGAAGATAAGCAGCTGGGAGAGCTCTCAAGTTGGACTGCTCTCCCTGAGTCATCCCAGCTTTGTCTGGATCTCAAGGCCCTTGTGCTGAACACAGCTCTATAGCCCTGCAAATGGATGCAGATGATTTAGAAACTTGAGCAATTACTGCAACTGCTAAGTTGTTGTTTAGAGGTTGTAGAGCACTTCCTGCTGGGGCAGCCAACAGCAGTGGCATCAGTTCCTGTGTTTGAGCACAACTCGAGGGGGATGTGGATTTGGGAATGGCTGTGCTGGGTGGCTGACTTGGATGGACACACATCCACAAGGGAGGACAGACCATTCCATGGAAGGCAATTAAGTCCTTTAATTAGGGCTGCATGGAGACAGAGTTGAGTCTTGGAAGCGCAGTAAAGTGAAAGTTCTTCCTTAAGCTCTTTGGTCAGGAAGATGCTCCCGACATTTAAAGCCCAAAGATCAGCTTCACTAATATTGGGGAGCAGCCCCTCAGTGGGGAAGCTGCCACATCTGCTGTGCTGGGATCTGCAGGACCCTGGAGAAGTCTCACATGCAGCCCAGGGAGTGGGCAGCTGCTTGTTCAATCTGCTGATTGGGAAATCTCAGCTGGTTTTGCTACAAAGACATTGCAGATCCACAACCAGCAGCAAAGGAGAGGACAAGGGTCACCATTTGCCATGGCTGGGGTAAACCATTATAAATCATTAATTCAACAGCTTTATAGCAGGTAAATGTGCCTAGGGCATCTCTCAGTGATACGTGCTGTGCTTTGTTACCTGTGTTGAGATTACTTTTAAATTATGAGTGTTTTAATCAGCATCATATTAATGTAACAGAGGTGTATGTTGATTGCAGTGAGATAAGACTGAAAAGGCACTGAGAAACCAGAAAGTTTTTTATGTGGAGCATTTGGCTTTCCCTGAAGCCCTAACAGAACATGGACTCCCATGGTTTATGCCTCTCACAAGTGTTGCTCTGCATCAGTCCATGATGAGGGTTTGTATCTGCACTTTCACAAAACACAGTCTGATTAGTTCCCAGGCCCAGCTGCAACAGTGTAGGATGCAGCCACAGAAATCTCAGGAAGGCAGCAAAGGCAACAAGGCAGGGGAAGATGTGGGTTTAGGATAGAAGGAATCTCACCATGTGGATAGGGAAATATGTAAAATGTGCCAAAACCCCATCCCTGGGAACACTTGGAAGCCTAAAAGTGTGATGTGGCAGGGTTTGGCTTGCAGTACCCGAATCCCCTCTGCCCTGGCTGCTGGGAATCTCTCTGGAATAATCCCATAATCCCAGCATCACATCAGGAGCACAGAGACACTGATCAGACATGCAGATCTTCAGAAATTAGGGAAATAATGAGATGAAGCAGAAGTTCCTCTGTTGGGTGATGTCTGGTCTGCTCTGGCACAGGAATCTTTCTGCTCCTAAGGTCATGATGTTTGGGCTATCAGGAAGGTGCAGGAGATGTCTGCAGAGTTGTCCTAAGTACTGAAATAGTTGAGTGCTGATTTCAGGCAGAGCTGGACACTTAGACTGATTCCTGATCTCTGAGGTGCCTCCTGGGGCTTTCCTCTCCCAGGGATTTTGTCTGGAGATATGGATGCTCCAGCTGTGGAGAGAGCAGCCCAGGAGACATGAGTCCCTAGAGAGAGACATGCTTGCACTGATAGATTTTAAATACCCTGTCATTTGAATATTTCTTTTCATTATTCCTTTCCCAGACATTCCAAAAGAGCCTTACAGAAGAGATGGACACTACCAACAGTCTTTTCCTCTGCTATTGTGTAGCTGCCAGCTGAAATGGATAGAGCTAATTTTTCCTTGGAATGAGGCTCTGTGCTGAGATTGCTGGTGCAGTAATTTTACAAAATGCTCATCTTTCCTGCTTTAAATGTGCCCAGCTCAGGAGGGACAGGCAGGCATTACTGTACCATGGCTCTTTAATGGGCTCTGGAAGCAAGAGGGTGGTTTCAGTCCCCAGGACATATTTAATCTTGTAACATCTCTTACTGCATTTAATAGCCTGTCCTACATCTTAATCACTCAGTGTAGAGAGATTAATCCAAAACCCCCTTTTGTCCTGATAATTTTAAATCTCCACTGAGTTTGTCCAGGTTGGCCTGTCTTCCTCTGGCAGTTCCCCAGCTTCTGCCCTTGCATGCTCATGGCAATGCTCCCCATGGCTCCTCCTCGAGCTGGATAATTGTGCACATCCTGATGCTTTTTCCCTTACTGGCTTTGTAGTTTTTCCTGCTGTGTTTACAGGAGGCTTTGGATGCTGAGTGCACACCACAGTTTGTGCAGGATGCTCCTGTTGCAGGGAATGAAGCATCAGCAGGATGAGAAGTGAGACAAGGAGATGGAAACAGAGCCTGAGAGAGTGGCCCTGCTGCCCCTCTTGCTTTCCTGGCACTGCCTGCTGCCCAAACATCCCTTGGAGCACCTGCCTCTCCAAATCTCCTCCCTCTGAACCCAGAAGTGGCACTGCTGGTTTCCCTTGCACAGAGAGGAGAGAGAGTTGTGGGTTGGCTGTTCCCCCACATACTCACGTGGCTATCGATCTTTGTGGTGAGTTTTGGCACCTCTTTTCTAGCTGTAGCAAGGAAATGTTCAATGGTTCAATGGCTTCAGTAATGTGAGAGCTTCTATTTCTGTACTCTCAAGAAGATCTTTTGAATTTGGGACTGAGTCACACAAACAGTAACCCATAAAAGAGGAGTTTACAGGTTGGGTAACTGCCTCCTAACGAGGCACTAGATGAGCATAAAAATGATTCAGAGGTTTGGTCTGATTCAGAATTCCTGGAGATGTAGTTCTCGGGTTTGGCCTAAGCTGCAGTTTGCCAGGTGGAAGCCAATGTATTATTAACTTGAGATTGCTGTACAAATTGTAAAATTCTCATCTGAACTAACTTTTCTAAACCATGTCTCTTCAGCATCTGTTGATTGGAGCCTGTGAAATACAAATTTGTGTGCTAAGAAAAGTGGCTGTGGGCATCTGTGGGGGGTTGTGGGGATTGTGAGTGACCTTTAGTGCATGTATTTGGTGTCTCAGTCAGCTTGACCCTCTGGTTTTTGCACAAGGGTTGCTGTTGCTGGGAAGCTTTGTATTTTCATTTATGGTATTTTTTTCATTTTGTCCTGTAAGTGTTCATTCAGCAGAGGCACAGCAGAAGTGGGAGAAGCTGGAGATGGCTCTGTGGATGCAGTGGTTTCTCAGTGGACACAGCTTTGCAGGGGACCTGGGGTCTTTTCAGTAAGGGACACTTAAGAGATGCAATTCCATGTGACCAGGAGGCACCAGTGTAAGGTCAAGATTCCTGTGTGAAATCAGGTGGAAAGCTGGAAAAGGCAAGCCTGGGAATAGCCTGGCTTAGGGAAGGAAGGAGATGAGGCATTGGGGAGAGGAATGAGTGTTTCATCTCCCTTCCTTCCCTAAGCAAATCTGTTCTCAGCTAATGGCTTTTCCAGCCTTCCATTTGATTCCATGCAGCAGCCTGCTGAACATCCATCCCCCTTTCCTTCTGCTGTGTTTCCAGTCCAGGGGCTGTGCCTGCTCCTGGGGACACTCCTGATGAGCACGGGAGAGTGCAGTGGCACAGGCACAAACCCGAGTGGCTGAGTAAATGGAACCAATAAAGATTTTACTGATCATAAACCACAGCCAGTCAATACCAGAACAAGCTGACAGCCAGTGGGAAAGGCTTCAGCAACAGCATAATGGGTTTGATTTTCTCTGTTTCCATCAATAACGTGCCAAATGCATTTAGCACAGGCTGAAGGGGAGCTAATGGGGTATCAAACAGGCCAGCAAGGAAAGTCTTGCTGTTGTCACCTCTAGCACCAAAAATCCCTAAACAAAGCAAGGTTAGTATTTCAGCAGGCCATTAGTGTGACAGTGTTATCCAGCTGTTAGCAAGAGCGTTACCTCAGCTGACATCTGAGATCATTTTTAGGTGCTCCTGTAGTTGAATCCTTTATTTTCCATGCAAGGTTTTTAAACCTTTTTTGAGGGGTTTTTTTTGAGCTATTTTTTTTCCAGATGAATTCAACTGGAAATTTTGTTGCACCTAAATCTAAATGTGCAACAAAACCTCCGGCCTAAATGAGTTACATTCTTATATGGAAGCCAACAATACATTTCTAGTGAGATGTGTCACAGGCAGCATTTGGGTGAGCTGGGGCATTCCTTGGTGACCTCAGGAAGAAGGAAAGCCTTGGGAGAGCTTCACCACAGGGATGTGTGTGCACACCAGACCTGCTCACTAAAGTGCCTGATCCACAGTGGCACCTAAATCCAGGCAAATGCAAGCACCTTGGAATCTGAGTCAGATCCCATCACTGAATTGTTAAAGGCATGGCAAGGGCTGCATTAAGATAAGGAGAGTATGCTTTCTTCTAATAAATAGTTAATCTGTGATTAAAAGCTGCTGCACCTGAGAAAACACACTATTTTGGTGTGAAATCTGAATAAAATTCTTTGATTACAGAGATAAGGTAATTAGCACTTGTCTGTGTGTAATAAAAGGGGAAACATGGCACACGATACCTGAAAGGTTTCAGGGCTGCCACTGCATCCTGGATGTTTGAACCAGCATGTGCCAGCTTTTCCCTTTGCTAAGATTCAGTTTTGACACACTTGGTGAGCTAGCTCAGTTTAGTTAATTATATTTTTAATTACTGGGAGAAGTCAAGAATTGCTGGATCCATAATCACGAGGAATCTGGGCTTGGGGTGGGAGGATTTCAGACAATGGCAAGACTGAAAAATGCAAACCCTATCTTGGTGCCATGGTGCTCACTGTCCCAAAACTTCCTGAGACTATGTGCCTTTGTTGTAAACAGCTCCTAAACATTCTGGTGAGCTTAATAAAATCCAGCCTTGGGCAGATGTCTTTCTTTCTACATGATAGCACTAATCCCAGCGTCTCTGCGTTGCGGGAGAATTCGGCTGCACTCTAATAAGAAGTTCTCCAGCACTTCTTCAGCAAGGGATGTTATGTAAGATGTGCAGCCCTAATAGGAAATCATAGGAGACAGGGCTAAAAATGACCTTGGGATGTCCTCTGATCCTGCCCTGGGGAGGTGGATGCTGCCAGAGCCAGCACTGAGTGCATGGGGTGTAAATCGCTGAGAGTGTAAATCCAGCAGTGCCATTTTATTTTTTTTATATCTGAACAAGGTAGCTGAAAGGGGATGGATTGCAGTGATAGCATGTCTCAGTCATGAATATTAATATTGAGGTAATTAAATCAGATGACTAGGAATTCTAGGACAGGGAGATGGGTTTGCATGTCATTGAATCTGCTCTGCACTGCATCAGTTAGCAGAGAAACCCTTTCCTAAACGTGTGGAGCTGCCAGGTGGTTACAGGAGGGTTTAGAGTACCCCCTGCACAACCTTTGTTTTCAATTCCCATTTACTGAAAGATCATTTAGTTGTCACTGCAGTGTGCTGGGTGTGGATTTGAATGGCCAAAATCTGATTTGATGTGCTGTTATTAAATTCCTGCCAGCACAGTGCAGGAATCTCAAAGGTCTTTTCCAACCTAGTTAATTGTGTGATTCTGGAAGAGCAGCATAACAAATGGAGTTTGTTGAAGTTGGATATACCTGAACCAAACTCTTGCTGCCACACATCAACCTATCCCTACACCCAATGTGCTGAATTCTTTGCCCAGGTATATTGTTGGCAGTTTCCCTCATTTATATCCTCAGAGTTTAAAATATGTGGGATGTGGCTCCCCAGGATTCTGGAGACCTTCTTTAGGAATGTGAATACCAAAGCAGGAAGCGTTGCTGGTAACAGAATCCAGGTGAATTTTGCATTTCACCAAATGGTGTTTTTCCATGGCCCTGAGGGTGTAAGGACTGCCACAGAGCAGCCTCCTGTGCAGCTCTTGGGTCTCCCATTTTGTCTTACCCTCAAATACTCCTCTGTTGGATTGAATCTCTTCCACCTGCCATATTGGGCTTGTTACTCCAGCTCCTATGAACAAGCAGAAAAGTGGGTTTAACCTCTGGGTTTTTGCATTCTGTGGCATTTTCATCCCTTTTCCAGGGTTCTAATAAGAGTGTAGAGTACATCAGACTTTAGGATGTTCTCCAATGCAGTCCAAAAAAGCAAATCCAGAAAGAGAAAGGAAAATATCAGAATTTAACATGACATCCTCACCCATTCTAAAACAGCAGAGGATAATCTGGCTTAAAGAATATTATGAATTCCTTGCTAGAGTGAGACCAGGCACAGTCATATAAAAATGGATAAAGCCAATGCACAAATATGCCTTTGGCAGCAATGTAAGTGTCTGATAAAGTTTGACATAACCCCAAAATATCTCCTTGCTTCAAGAGTGTGGATGTCAAAAGAAGAAGAGATCAGCTACGTAAATATTGATGTTCTCTTACAACATGTTAGAGTGACAGATATGGAGAGAGGGTGAATTGTCACTGAATTTCCCTAAGAGCAAGATATTTCTGTGTTTCCAATAGCTCAGAAAATAGGTTTATTTCAGCTCTGGAATGAAACATCACATGTTGATTATGTTCTCAATGATGTTAAGAGCACAGGAAGCTCAAGGAGGGAAGATTATTTGGTAGTAAGCCATTCCTGAGAATGGGAATTTTTCCAGATTGTTTTGCCCTTAGCAATGTCTCACAAAGGAAGATGGGAGGGAGTGGAAATCATGTAACCAAGGGTCCCACAGGGGAAGAAGCTGGTAATAATGACATTAGCCAGTGACTGTCCTGGCTGCATGGGGAGAGCATGAAGAGATGGATCATACAGGTCTTCTCACTTCTCAGTGCAACTTTGGTTTGGTTGGGTTGGTTTAAACTTTGGTGACAGTGTTTCACTTCATTTGTTTTCAGTTTCTCCATCTCCTATGTCCTTGACTGACTTTTCTGCTGATTTTTCCTCTAAGCTTATAATATCCCAGCATAAATATATTAACAGATCCTGAAATATATATGTGTCTAGTCTATGTGTCAAGAAGACTCACATACATTAGGATCTGCTTACTCGAGCCTTTGCTAGATGACCTAATTTTCCCTTTTAATCAGAGTACAAGAGATTTGAATAACTGTTTCACACTTTAGAAGGTTTAAGAGGCCCAGAGATTCCAGACCAAATCCTCTGCTGGTAGGAGCTGGCATCGGGAAGTTGAGAACTGAGGCAGAGTTGTGTGATTTGAAGCAGCAGAGATCTCTGCTCTGGACTCCTGGCAGACAGAAGGAATAAAACTTAGAGGCAAATGTCACCAAGAGGTGTGTGTTGTCTGAGGAAAGCCCAGCCAGGAAATCCCAGCAGGCCTGGAGCTGAAGAGAATCCAGAGGGGAGCTCACATGGAGGGAACTGGTGGGCACAGCTGGGAAGTGGGGCTGGAGCATGAAGTGCAAACCTGTGCTGACACAGCAGTGAGCTTGTAACCAAGGAATTTAGAGCTGGCCCTGCCTGAGGGAGCGCCTGGTCCAGCCCCTCTGACAAGATGGGTGCTCAGGAATCATCTCAGGAAGAAAACAGCAGAGGAAGGGCTGGGAGCTGCTGGGAGCTGCTGCCTGTGCTGAGGGCCTCTCCCAGCTCCTCCCAGGAGTGCCTGTGCTGGGAAGGAGCTGATTTGGTGGGAGGGCCCCTGTCGGAGGGAGTTAATTGAATGAGCTGTTCATCTCCTAAGTGCTCATCTGAGCCGGGCTCAGCGGCTCTCCAGAGATGCACCCATCACTAACCATGAAAATCCTCACGCAGCAGAGCGCACAGAACCTCAGATTACCTCTTCCTCTTTTATTGCACAAGGCTATTTTTAATCCAGTGCCTGGCTGGGCATTAATCATCTTTGACAAATTACTGTGTTGTCTTCATGTTGTGTAAATTCCCATGCATATTTTAGCCTTATTTCAGTCTTGTAAGAGCAGTAAGTGACACCTTATTCCCCTTATTTTATGGGCAAGATGCACTAGTGATGAGGTATCAGAGGAAATTCATGTTTAAATTCATCTGTCAGTTTAAACCAGTGAACAGCTGTGTTGTCAATGCAGCTTTGCAGGGCTGTGTCAGCCATCAGCACTGCCTGATACCCATGGATTCCATGCCATCAATCATCAATTTTGCTAATTAAGTGGCAATGTGAGTACAAATGTTTGATGGGAATCGACATCTCAGAGGAAGTTGAGTGGACCACTGAGTCAGGAATGAGTACATGCAGAATTCCACCTACCTAGCAGGAGGTGCAGGAGTCACAGCAGTTTTTCTGCACCTTTCTTCATACACTTGAGTGCTACATTCCCAGACATTTCTCTCTCTCAGATCCAGGACTTTAAGAGCAACAATTCTGTGTGTCCCAAGAAATGTGTGATGCTAAAGCTCGTGGGTGATTTTAGTGCCAGGTCAGGGATCTCCTCTTATGTCAGGTGCTTAGGAGCAGACTGGGAGTGACTCGTGCTCTCCACAAAGCACCAAAGGTTGCCCTTGTGGAGGTCAGCGAGTGACTGATGAGCAGAAGAAGCCGGGTTTGCTCTTGGTGCGGTTCTGAGGGCACAGCAGGGCAGGGGGAGCGTGTCCCTGGCGTGTGAGGGAGAGGAGGACGCGCCGTGAGCCGCGCTGTGCCCCGGCTGGTCCTGCTGTCAAGCAGCTGGGAACTCCCGGGCCCTGGGGACACGCAGCTGCTGTGGCAGCACGGCCTGGCAGGGGCTGGGGGCAGCCCAGGAGCCGCTGAGCTGCCCGGGGAGGTTGTGTGAGCCCCAGGGGCCCCTCTGCCCCCGGCTGCCCTCCTGGGCTGAGCCGCTGGGATAAGGCACCACCCGTGTGAAGTGTTCCAAGTGGGCGTGGGATGGAAGAACTCAAAGCTGAGCTGTCTTTCTCTGCGATTCCTTGGCTCTGAGGAGGGACCGCCTTAAGGTGCAGCGGTTCAGAATCGCAAGCAACAAGGAATCCATCGGTCCCGGGATCGGTGTTGCTTGCTCTGCCCCCGGGAGGAGCAGAGTGGGATGTTCCGTGGATATTTGAGAGAGGCAATCTGCTGTGAGTACAAGTGAGAACGTGGCGCAGGCTCTGGCACTGGTAAACACGAGCAGATCTCTGTGGATAATACGAGTTTTTTTCTGTTTGATTTTTTAGAATCAACCTTGTCCTATGTTAGGCAGCTGGAGGCCAGAGTAAGACAGCTGGAGGAGGAAAATCGCATGCTGCCCCAGGTGGGTGCCAGCCCCGCGGGAGTGCGAGGGCTGCAGAGGGACCAGCAGCCCTTGTCCTTCCTGCGTGTGAACACTCACAGAAACAAAGGCTCTCACATCTGTTTGCTCATCTTGCCGTGCTGTTTGACTAGGGGGTTCATGTAAGACTGGGACAATGCTTTCATTAATTTTTTTTTTATTCCTTTGCAGGCTTTGATACTTTGTTAAGAAAAATTTCCTGGAAGCTGCTACTTCTTATCAGTTATTTAATTAATTTTTTAACGGGTTGGGAATCACAGTGAACTGACCCTTTGCATTCTGGTTTTATTCCAAGAGGTTCTTGTTAAAATATCAGCTACTTTTTGTAGTTAACCAAAACGTTTTGCTCTAAAAGTGCAAACATTATAAGTAATAATTGGGTTATCTTATTTTTAATGCTTTAAAGGATATATTAGCTACATTAATGCAAGACTGAAATTCAATAGAATAAACAAGCAAATATGATGTTAAAGGTTATCCTAACATGTTGCTAAAAATGAAAAATTTAAAAGTCTGGTACAAATGAATCAAAGACACTTGTAATTTTCATATATGAACATGCTTACTAGAACATATTTCTATTATATTTCATTAAATAATCCTTAGGAAAATCCATCAGGACTTCAATTGAAGCTGCCCATTGGAAAAGAACAGAAGTTGGATTTTGTTTAAATTGAGTACTAGGCATTGGTCTGACAAAGAAAAGTGGTTTCTGTTGGACTTAGTAGCATTGTTTGACTGTAAAATCCAAGGTAACAGTGAAGTAATAAAATCCACTAGCTCAGAGTTATTGCCCTTTTCCTAGGGCAGATTTTAAGTAAATTGTGGTGGCTTTTCCCCTCACCTTTCACATGACAGTTGGAAGGGCCTCTGCAGCTCTTTGCTTGGTGAGCTTGGGCACTGTGCTTCTCTCTACCCTCATTTTTGGATCTGGAAAAGAAGGATAACAAGATCTCTCTGCTCATTAACGTATAAACAGTTTTCATTAGGAAAGACAAAGGTTGATCCTCAGTGATAACAAATACTATTTTCTTTTCAAGAATGGTTTTCAGGGCAAATGCTAACAAGCCTGCCCAAAAATACTGTGTGGTTTGTCTTGGGTCTGGAACAACACTGAGAGATAAATTGTGCAGAACATTCTTCGTGGGCCAAATCTTTAGAAGTGCCCGTGTGTTTTATGTTTGATTTTTCTGGATTTGAGGCACTGAGGCAGAACCCACAAAAAGCATTTCCAGATCTTAGCAAAGCCTGGAACTCCCACACTGTGTACACTGAGTTCAGTGAAAATACCTTGGCTGGGATGCCAAACCAGAGAATAGTGCCTGTGGGATCAGCCCAGTGCCTAAGCCTGTAGCTGTTGCAAAAAAACATTGAAACAAGTTATGCTGAGGGTGGGGGTTTGAAGGGGAAAAGCAAGGTGAGCAAGCCTGGAAACTACTACTTGTTTTCAGATAGCCAGCTCTGTTTGCCTTATGTGTGGTTTTGCTGGCCCAAGGATCTCTGGTTGAGTTCTGAAAAATCTGCTCATATTTCTGGGTACTTCACTCTAAGGCTTAAAAAGTGGCAAGAGTTCATTCACACTTCATATGGGCATGTTTTACTCTTCCTCCTGGTTGAAGTCATGGCCTTGGGGAGAGGAAGGAAGTGCAGACACTGAGCTTATTCTGACTTTGCACTCATCACCTGAGTTTGTTTTGGGGGTTTGTTATTCCTGTGGGTCCCACCTAGAACGTGCTCACCTCAGTGGTGATCAGGCCCTGTCACAAAGACAAGGATGCAGGATGGAAATGCATAAACTCCTGGCACTGGTTTGATTCCATTCAATGGGAGGAATGGGAGTTTGCTGGGCATGAAGCCAAGCCAAGTGCTTTTGACAAATAAACTGAAAATCTACAACAAGCTCTGCAACTGATGAAGGTTTTTGGCACGGCCCTTACTCAGTGTCCTGCCTTAAAATTTCAGGAGTGCCTCAGTGCGAGATGCCTTTTGCTTTTTGGATAGCTCCTCCCTGATGGGATGCTGGAGCACTGGGAGGGTTTGGGAATTGCAGGATTGCACTTAGGAGAGGGGTGACAACTCACAGTCGTGAGTGTGACATCTCTGCTGTCTCTGCTGAAGAGCCCTGGCCTTGTCTCAGGCGTTTTTTCTCTCCTCCTGCCATGCTTTTCTTCTTTTTCTTCTCTGCTTTCAATATCCTTTCTTCTCCCCTTTTCTGCTTATATGTCACTTGTGGAAATGCAATGACACATTTGTCGACACCTCTCCAGACAAATCATTCTGTTCCTTTGTCACTTAGATGTGGTTCTTTTCCAATTTCTTTTGCTTTGCTTGTCTCCCTCCATATGTATTAGTTTTCTTTTCAAAACTCCACAGACCTCTAATGTAAAGGTTTTATTAATATTTAGTGGCAAGAGCATTTCCAAAGCAAATGTTTTTAAGTGCTGCCATCACTGTTCAAATGGAACCTGAGTTTCAGCTCACTCTGCTGTACCAAAGGGCTGCTTTGTCAGGGGAATTGCAGTACCACCACTGAGTCAATATTTTAGTTTGGTCAGGTAATAGAAAAGGTGCAAAAATGGGAATATTCACTTTAGCCTGTTAATGTCTCTTGCTGTGCTGCACAGTGGTTGAGAAGGTGGCTCAGAGCATAGGAGGGGGTTTCAGACTTACAAGGAGCTGCAGGTCGCAGGTTTGGTGAGAGCTGTTCTTTTGTTGTTGTTGTTGTTCTGTTTTCCTTCTCTCCAATAACAAGATATGATCCAGACCCTTTCAGTTTCTTGCCACAAGCAGGACTTTTGAGCAAGAAAGCAGATACTTTCCAAGATTGCTGGCACACAGCTGGGTATTCTGTTGGGAATGCCAGACTGTGCTGCTGGGTCGAGGGGTGAGCAGCTTGCACAGGCACTCCTCAAATCTCCTGTGGGCAAGGCTGTGTGACAGCAGGGCCTGGAGCCTGCAGGGCTTGAGCAAGAACCTTTCTGCTTTGCTGGATGGAGTCCAGGCCAGAGCAGTTCCCCATGGGGCTGGGGCAGGAGCAGCACATGGGCCCTGGCAGTGCCTTCTGCTGACTCAAAGTGCACATGGAGCTGCAGCACCACTGGGGATTGGGCTGGGAAGGGAAAATGCAGCATCAGCAGTGCTCTAACCACATACAGCATGCTGACCCTGCCTGGAGGCCAGGTGCCCACCAAAGCTGCTCCATCACTCCCTTCCTGAGCTGGTCAGGGGGAGAAACATGGCAGAAGGCTCATGGGTTGAGATAAGGACAGGTCACTCCCCAGCTACTGGCAGAACAGACTTGGCCTGGAGAAATTAGTTTAATTCATTACCACTCTAATCAGAGTAGGATAATGAGAAATAGAAACTAAATCTTAAAACACCTTCCCCTCACCCCTCCCTTCTTCCTCGGCTCAGCTTTACTCCTGATTTTCTCTATCTCTTCCCCATCAGCAGCACAGGGTGGACAGGGCATTTTTTCCTCCTTAAATGTGTAACTCATCTGCACTGAGCTGCAGGACTGAGAACTGGGAAGCCACCCCTAAAGCCTCCCCATTACTGAAACCCTAAATCTTCCCTGCCACTCTTGTCACACCAGTCCACTACACCAGGTCACAACACCTATGCTGTTGCAATGAAGATACTCAGTGATAATTAATAAAATATGTAAGCATCAGAGACTGGATTTGGATCCCAGCTGGAGCTCCCTGGGCTGTGGCAGCCCTGGTGTGTCAGTGAGTAACTTCAGAGGCCTGGAAAGATGAGTGTCCTCCCAGACTTGCTGTGGTGCATGAGTGCTCCTTGTGCCTCCTGCTGGGGGAAGCCAGATCAGGATCTGGCATCCACACGTCAATTAGCTGAAGATATCCCTGAGTTTTTGTAGGGGTGGTATTTCAGGGCTGATCAGCTCAGCTGAAATGCTCTGGGAATGTGGACATCTGTCATCTAATGACAGTGAATGCATTTGCAAAAGACAAACTTGGCAAGTCACCCAATTTAAATTGCTTCAGTTCTTATTTGTTTCACAGGAGGAGGAGACTTTTCCCCTTCAAGCTCTTTGTCCTTGTAATTCAGCTTTCCCTTTCAGCTTTCCCTGCAGACAAAGTGCCAGGATGCAGGGAGTGAGCTCCTGGCTCCCACAGCACAGGACCAGGAGGCAGCTCTGGTGCTGGGTTGAACTGGAGCCCTTCTGATCCTTTTCCATCTCTTTTTGCTGTATTTCTTTCACTTGCACTGTTGCTTCAGGCCTATTTTTGGGGGAGTTTGCATCCTTGTTAGTCCATTCCAGCCCTGGTATGTTAAGTTGGGAAATGGTAGGCATGACTCTTAGGCACACATTAGTTTATTTTTAAGCTCTTCCAACATTTCCATTTCCTTCTTTCTTCCCCCTTCCATTAGATTATCACGTTTTATTTCAACCCCTTTCCACATCTTTCAAAAACCTTTTGCTGAGATCTGTGTTTTTTATTTTCCCTCTTCATGACATTTTAAAATTATAACTCTAATTAGAAGATGGGAACTGTTTGGTTAGTGTTTTTTTCCTAAAATCTGTGTCACTCACAGTCCCATAGTGTTTGTCTCCTCCCTTCCTTAGCAGGTAGAATAGGGAATCCTTCAACCAGAATGTAATTAAAAGCTATTGAACAAACTGGTGTTTCCTAATCATGTCATCAAATATTTGCTGAAAGAAAGTGAATCAAGAGCATCCACCCACCCAGTTCTTTCATGTGCTCCCATCCCCTGTGTAAATTAATAGGCCATTAATGAAGGGCTCCAGTTCCAAGAGCTGCAGTTCTGGGCAGAGTCTTTGTCTCAGGGTGTCCCTTGTGCTTGACAGGGAAGGGCTGGAAGACAAGAGCCCATGAGCTTTGTGTTACAAAGACACAAATTCAAGAAAAACTTTGTGTACAAAGAGTTGCATTCTCAGAAGACAGAGAGTTTTCCAGTTATAACTCTGAAAGTCTAGAATTACTTTGTCCTCAGGATTTTCCAGCAGACTCTACGGAATCTTCTAGATTTTAAATGTGTGGCCTCCAAGGTTTGGAACTGCCACAACCCAGAACCTTTTCCTCTTGCCCGTTTATTATCAAAAGAGGTTTCTGAAGGGGCTGCTGGAAATGGCTGTTTCTGAGGGGGTTTAGCCAGCACTGCTGCCTCCAGCCCACTGTGAGAATGTGTGGATTTTGGCAGCAATATCCTGGAGGGGTTTCTGCTGAGGTCTTTGAGGACAGGTGAAAAACTGCAGCATTTGAAGATTGTGTATTTTAATTGACAGGAATGTTCCCTAAAAAAATGTCACTGTTTTCTTTAGTGTGTTATTAATCCAGCAAAGCAACATGCTGCAGTTATTGTTTTCTGGCTTCCCTTTCTCCTGCCTGCTTGAAACAAGCTGACAAACACGGTCTGTGTTTGCTCTGAGCTGTACAGGGAAATTGAGGGCTGAGGAAATCAGGGAAAAAAAAGCTTTGAAAATCAGGTAGTGATTGAGCTGGCATGGCAGCTACCCAGCAGGAAGGATCTGCTTCCCAGTAAACCACTTGCCTCTGGGATAAGAATGAGGTAGAGCTTGGATGGTGAGTGAACAGAGCAGTGCCCAGCAGGCAGGAAAATCCTGCTCTCTTGGAAGCTTTGAGGAGGTGACTGTGAGTGTCCTGGGGGCAACCACAGGTTGCTTTTCCCTTCCTGCCTCTCCCTGTGTGCCAGGCTGCTCCAGAGGGGCTGGCACGTGGGCTCCCATGGACTGAGCTGGACACTGCAGTGGCTTTCATTCATGACAGTCCTTATCAACAATACGGATTGAAAAAATTCAACTTTCTTCTGACTTAAGTAGAAAACTCATGATTCATTCTCTCCATCACAGAATACCCTGTGCTACACAAGAGTCTTTATTCTGACCCTGACCAGGGTACAGTGCAGGGTTTGCCTCTGGCACTGTGGGAAAATGGCCTGAGTAGTAACATTTTGCAGTTTGTGTGAGTGAAATGCTAAATTTCCATTCATCTGGGCTTTTTGTTAGGTGATATTACAGGGCTGAGTCAGATTTCCTGTTCTTTCTATTCACTACAGTCACATTTTGGCATTAGATATTTTCTAGATTTACTTCTAACAGCAAATGGATCTGCACATTGAGGGATTCTTATCCTTGTGGGAAGCCATACACAGGATATAGTGTGGGTTTTACCTGCTCTCTGCAGTGGGATGACCTGCACAGGGATCCCTTTAGACTCAGAAGAGGCCACATGCACACTGCTGTACTTGGGCACAAGGGCTGGCCAGGGCCAGCAGGGAAGGCTGGTTGTGTGGGATGAGCAAAAAGTAAATTATTTCTCAGGTGCTGATATTATACAGCGCTGTTTGTTCACAGTTACTCCAGATGACTGAAGTTTATGGAGATTTTAGCACTACAGAAATATGACTTCATCCCTCCTGTCCCATTTGGATCCACTTCCACAGTTTGTTACTGGATAAGAAAGGAAAAGACCTGTCACATGGAATACTGATCCAGTGGCTGGATGGAGGGGCTGTGTGGAGCTAGGGAAGGGGAGGAAGGGAGCAGATTTCTCTTCCCACCCTCAAGGTCCTGCTCAGGATCCAGTTGTGCTCTGGGCTGAGCAGTGACAGAGGACACCAAGGCCAGGTTTTGGTGGAAGTTGAACGTGTCTGTGCTCCCCCTGGGAAGAAGCAGCAGCTGTGCCAGAGGCTCTGCAGACCTCAGTTCCTCATCCCCCCAGGCCCCATGTGTTCAGACACCACAGCTTTGGCCAAGTGCCTTTTCCCCCTGCTTTGCTTCACTGCCACAGCAATGCTGGAGCCTCCAGCCTGCAGGGGCCATCTCAGGTTGGGCATCCCCATCATCCCCTGGAAGAAGCTTCCTTCAAGGGAGGCAAAGGCTCTACTGCCTCAGTGGAGTGGCTTCACCGGACATGAGAAATCCCTGAACTGGGGAAGGGCCTTCAGGGCTGCAAAATCTGCCTGCCTTTTGTAAGAAAAGCTAATGTCTCTTATCAAGGACAGAGGGAGGAAAGAGAAGGATGTCCACAGGGGAAATACTAATTTTCAGTGTCCTACCAACATGTGCTGGCTGCTTGAAGCAGTGTGTTCACAGGTTTCTCGTTCTCATGAAAGGAGACAAAAATGTGTTACATATGGCAGGGAAGAGGCTGTGGAACACAACTGCCTGGAGGAGGGCTTGAACTCTGAGAGCAGCACCACTGGTAGGAGGTTTGGATTCTATTGTGTTCAGAAGGCTTTACATGTGTAGTCCATACTCATTTTCTCAGCATTTTAATGGCAGTATTTCTAATTTCTGTTCAAAACTGATCAAAATCTTTGCTGCCTCTGGAGTTAATAAAGAAACAATACTTCTACTGATAAAAGCCCCAAAGCTGACAGGCAGAATTTATCCTAACCCAGACTTGTTACAATCTGCTTTATTACCCCTTCAACTTTCATTTCCTTTCACAAAGTGCAGCATTAAGTCTAGCCAGTCACTAACAGATCCATAAATCCTTCTCAAAGCAAAATAAGTCCTAAAACCCCTCCATACCTCACAGCAAACTGGTCCTGGTCATTGCTGGGGAGGATTGCAGGATGCTGCCCTGCACAGCTCCTGCTGCTGTTGTCAGCCTGGGTATCAGATCCATCAATGCCCACTCCAGTGGATTCCATGGATCCAGTGCTTGGCACAAGGTTCTGTGTGAAATGAGGTTTCACATTCAGGCTTAAAGTACCTTTTCTGTGGGTTCAGAATATGCAGCATTCTGGGGTGTTTTGTTTTGTTTTTTAACACATTTCATTTTTTTTAGGGTTTTGGTTTTTTTTAATATGTGAGGTCCAGTTCTGCAGGTGGTTGTAGGGGTCACATTGATGTGTTGGGTGCTTGGGAGGGTTCTCTCTGCCCCTTGGCACTGCTCTGAGCCTGCACCATTGCTCACAATGGCCTTAGCATATCCCAGAGCATTAGGAACTTGCTTTGACCCAGTTACTTTCCAATGAATTTTCAGGCAGACTGGATTTGTGAAGTTCAGCCTTGTGTCTTTGCTCTGTGCCCTTTTTCTCCCACCCCCACCTTCATCTTTCCTATTGTTTAGATTAGAGACACCCCCAAAAACTCTGCACTGTGCTGTGTGCTTGCCCAGCAGGGCAAATGACTGCACATGGGGCACCAACCCTCATCAGAGGCTCTTTCCACTGTCATTATTTTGCCTTCAGAAATGCATTTCCCACACATTCCAGCAGGAATTACCACTACATTATTTCTTAATGTTTCTTATGGTGTTTGTTACTCTTTAAGTGAGGAAATTTCCATTCCCTGCTCTTTGAAATGTTTTGCTTCTTTGTTTTTCTCCATTTTTTTTTTACATAAAGGTCTGCATGAGGAAGGGAAGAGCAGGGCAGGTTGGGAGCAGCTCAGGAGCAGGGCTGGGGTGGTCCCTGCAGCTGCAGCACTCACATTGCTGCCCAGGGATGCAGCAGGGGTATTTTTAGCACTCCTCCAGAGCCACCTGCTTGCTCAGGTTACCTCACTCCAGGAGATGCTTTACATCCTGCAAAGTTTGAGGTGACTGGGCTGGAAGAGTTTAGGCAGCTTGCATTTTTTTGGCAGTGTCCTGAAGAGCCCTTCCAGGTGTCCACTGGGAGGACAAAGGCCCCGAGGTTGTCCCTGCTGGGGACAAGCTGATGTCTCTCAGGCCAAGGGGGCCATGCCCTTGCCTGGAGGAGCTGGAGGCAGGGAAGGAGTGAGCTGGCAGCCCGGAGCTCCTGGCTCCTTCCCTGCTGGGCTGCGGCTCAGCTGGTGTTGCAAACCTCACAGCAACATTCAAAAATCTGAGTTCTGTTGAAGGAGCAACCTCCAGAATTAGGGATATAAAATTAGACCTTCTGAAAACCTCGCTCTGAGGTTGAAATTATCGCTCTAAACTTTGTAGCACTTTTGCTAGGCGATGTGCACACATGAGAAATTTTGTTACTATGTCCTGATTTTTCCGGGGAGATGCCCTTGAGGGCCGGAGCGTTTGGGGGACACTCGGCAGTGCCACCCACACCGCCTCACGTGGTTCCTGGGGCACAGAAAGAGGGAGGGCTTTGGGTCACACACGCCTTCAGCGCTTCTCAGCCTTTTGCAAAAGAGCAATGAATAACTGACATCTGTTTTAATCGGTGACCAAGCCTTTTGTGTATTAAAGAGTGTTTAATTTCTTGCGAAGGATGCCATTAGGATGCCAGGAGGGGCGGAGGGGAGTCACTGCTCTGCAAACGAGCCAGCCAACGTCAGTGGACATGGCTCAGCCTCTCAGCAGTCTGACTCAGTGGTAAATGCTCTGAAGGTAACGCTGCTCCTCTGGTACAGTCCATGCAAAACGTCCTGTCTGTCCCTCAACACGTGTGTATTGTCCTGGCAACATCCCCGTGGGCACCACCGGGATGTTACCCTCATGAGTGGGGTTGTTTCTGTTTGTCACTCATTGCATCTGTGGACTGTGTGTTTCCTGGGCAGGGTCCAGCCTGCCCTCACAGCCATGTTGAGTCCAGCTGAAGCTGCTCTCCACGTTACATTTGTAGTTTTTCTTTGAAGCTGGAAGTGGTGTTTTGCTGAATAAGAAAGTCTTTCATTGAGTATATGTGTTTGTGCTCGAGTGGAATACAAGGGATTCCTGTAACCTGTGCAGGGAGAAAGACTTTAATGCAGAGATAAAGCCAAGGCACACAGTGTATTTGTGTTAAAAATAGCAGAGACCACAATCCCAAGGTCAGCCTTGAAATTCCCTTGGGAACAGATGTGTTTTTACCCTGAAGTCAGGGCTGGATTGCAAGGACCCGCTGGCATTGATACCCAGCAGTTGACACAAATAATCAGAAGGGTAAAGTTTCAAGTTCTCCCTTCTGTCAGCAGTAAAACTGTTGCAATTAAGGAAACTTAGAAAGTGTTACAAGATTCCAAGGTTTATGGGGTGATGTGAGACGGCGAGCGCCTGAGTTCCGTGTCCCACTGCAGCACCAGCAGTGTCCATGTTCCTCTGGAGGGGAATAAAACTGAGGGAGAACTGAGCAGAGTGGGGACTGTGTATTCCTGTCTGCCAGTGCTGGCTCAGTCATGGTTGTCTGGGGCTTTGGGCACCTCTTCTCTCCTGTGCTTCACTCATTTCTAACCTGCTTTAGGTTAACTGGGTGTTTTTCCCCACCTGTAGAGGTGTTGCAGGGACGCACTTGGAGGGGGAGGTTTGCCTTCTTTCTGGAAGGGACTTCTGTAGACATCTGCTGTGGTTTTGAGCTCAGCAGTGCTGTTGGCCTGCCCGGACAGCCGAGTTCCTGCCCAGGGTGATTATGTCCCTCAGGCCGGGTGACTTTGGCTTCTCCTCGGCGGAGCCTGAGGAAATGCGTTTATGCGAGGGAACCGAGCACAAATTACAGCAATCGGATCCCTTCCTGTAACACGACCCCAGCACAGCAGCGCTTCCCCGCAGCCACCTCGCCTGTTTTCCTGGCATCCAGAGGGGAGAGGCAGCCGGGAGGGTCCTGGCCCCTCTCCTTCTGCCCTCCCTGGCAGTCCCTGTGCCCCAGCCACGTCCCTGCCCGGCAGTGCCCTGATCTCACCCTCGGACACGGTCCCCAGCTCCCGAGGAGTGCCTGTTTCAGCGTGCTCCAGGTCCTCTCAGCATCTTCCATGTCTTTCACCTGCTGCTGCCTAGAAAATAAAGCTGTGCTGGGTAATTTTGTCAAGGGATCATGCGTCATTATGGAAAAAAGCCTTTTGTAGTTCTCTCAAAATCCCCCTTGGCAAAGGCTCTTCCCTGAACAGAGCATTTAACAAGGTGCTTTTGACAACCTGTAATAACAGTGAAATATTGGAATATTGGAATAACAGTGAAATAAGTGAAATATTGGAACAACAGCTGATGCTTTGCTTGCTGAAATGGATTGATAAGAAATACAGAGTTTAGTTGAATATGATGTGAAAGCTGAGCTGTAAGTTCACTAGGAGGTCCTGCAGTAATTGATATAAATGTTACAAAATATCCAAATGAGAGTGAGCTGTCAGCTCCCAGAGTGCCTGGCTTCCCCATGCCCAGCCAGGGAGCAGACCCTGCTGTTTCCCAGGGTGGGCACATGGGTTGGGTCCCACCTTTCTGGGGAATGCTTGCTTGCATCACTCTGCAGAATCATGTGCAGGAGGAAGAGCCAGCCAGCACCAGGAGCCTGCTTTTCAGTACAAATTTGGCAACTTGGAATTCCTGCAACAAAGAAACCGTCTGTTACAAAACCTCATTGTTAGTGCAACCCACTTGTGCACAGCAAGGAACCTAAAGAGCAGGAATGTGTTTTAAAGGAACATTGCCATTAGAAAACACAGGAGGGAGTTATTAAAATAGTGCTGTTGTTTTCCTGGCCTTGAAAAAAATGAAAAAAAATTATAAAATTGCCTGGAATCTCCTTCTGGTGGAGGAAGTGGGGAACAAGAGCAGAGTTTTGCCATGCAGCTGGTTGGCCAAGGCTCTGCCATGACCTGCTCTGCCAGGCAGGATGGTTGGAAGAAAAGGTTGCCAGCTGTGTGTCCCCATGCCTGGGCCACTTGTACCTGACCAAACTGCTGGTGGTGCTCCACACAGACTGGCTTTGCCCTGAGCCAGCTGGAAAAGTGTGCAGTGTGAGGTTCAGGTGTTTAACTTCATATTCCATGTTGAGCCTGGAAACACCTGAAGATGCAGAGTAATCTTTGTTTAAATGCTGACAGTATGCCCTTGAAGATTTTATATGGAAATGAAGTCAATTACTGTTTCTGTAATGCAATTACTGTTTCATTAGGAACACTGTAGTGTTAACATGTGGGTTAGTATTGATCAGAAAAATCTATGTGTATAATATATCTGGGATAAAGTACTGTGTGACTCAGCTGACCTGAATTTATCCTTCCTAAGAATAAAACTTGGCAAGTGTGATGAAGACTGGTGGCCTCAGTTTCCCCACCTGAACAATGGCCTTTTTGTATTTTTGTATGCCTATGATATTCTTATGCAGTTTATGAATAAAACCCCAGTTTGTAAGTCATACATATTTAATAGTAATCCATAAAAATTCTTGTGATGTAAGTAAAGCCACTTCTAAAATGCTCAACTTGACATTATCACTCCATTTGTGTAAATCTCAAATAAATACTTGTATCCCACCTTGTCCCTTTGTTCCCCAGCCATTCAAAGCTCTGCTGCTGGCATGGAAATGCTCCCAGTTCCTCTGACTTTTATAATCTGTGCCTGATTTGACTATTGATGTATTATTATATTTTTTAAATAGTTGGTTATTTCCTTTCTGGTTTTGTTTTCTCTTACACCCACCCAGTCTGTGTTAAAAGCACAGTGGATTTGTGATGAACTAATTATAATGTTTCTTTTCTTTTGCATTCTCCTTGCAGTTCCTGCCAGGCTGTATCTCAGTGTTTAGCTGCAGCCTGATGCACTGTGGGTGTTTCACAGGAAACATTTGCCATGGCATCATTTTGCCTGTGAAAACAGTGGAACGATGACAAGTTTCACTTTGAGCTCCAGAATTTTGATGCATGGCATTGATTGGTACCAAAAATGCAATCTGGTACCAAAATATTGCAAAAAGCAAATCTGGATATTGTAATTCATGCTGTAGGAATTCTGTGGTGCTGTATGATTGTGCTGGTATTTTATTAAGATAATGGAGGTGGGGATTCTCTCCTTAGGATGTGCATGTGGAATTGGTGCCCCCTCATCAACAATTTGGGAATGGTTTTGCTTTGTATTTATAGGCTTCTAGTGCCTTTTGAGAACATAGGCACGTGTGGCAGCAGGTTTAGAGGTAGTTCATGGTGGATTTGTGAGCATGGGGTAATTCCAAAGCACAGGAATGTCTGGAGGGCTGTTATTCATGATTTTTCTCAGATTACTGGGAAATCTGCTTGCAGTTCCCTCGAGAAGGGAGGCCAAGGGAAGGTGAGATACACCAGCTGGGATTAGGGGTGTAGCTGGGCAGGAGGGCTCAGGGAGCTGAGATTTCCATGGGTATTTCCTGCTGCTCATGGAGTACCCACAGGGCTGGAATGCTGCTGCAGATGTAATGGCTCTCACCTGCAGGTGGGTGCAGGTTCCTGCCTGGCTTCCAGGGACATTCCTGCATCCTGGCACTCTGCTGTGTTGGAAGGAAGCTGAAAAGGAATCTCATGAGCCTCACAGCTGTCCTTCAGCTGAGGTTTTTGCTGGAATTTGGAATGATTTTGAGTGACATTTTGACCCAAACTTGTCACTTGTGCCTAGCACATGGACTCTCTTGTATGGGTTTGTCCCTTCCTAGCAATCAGGGGTCATTCATTCAGTTGGAAATAAAGGACTTTGGGAAGAGTCACCTCCTAGTTTATTACTGTGTCAGCGCTAGCTGCATGGTAAATATTGTCTTAATATCTATTGACAAGAAAAAATTGTTGAAAGTCATAGGTAGGTGCAATGTGCCTTCTCACAAAGCTGTCCAGGAGACCTTCCTCTTTGCTGGTATGAAGTTAGGAAAATCAGGAACCAGAGGCTGGGAAGAACAGTCAGATCCAGACTGGCTGTGCCATGGAGACCCAGCTTGGGAGGTGTCACTGAACCCCCATTTCTCAGCTCTCACTGCACAGCAAACGTGCCTCAAGCACACACAGTTTTTATGATGGTGACTTGGGATTTCTGGCTGCAAGATTTTGGTCATATGGCAAGTTTGCAGGGTTTGGGTCTTGTCCACCCATTGGAATTAAAGACAGTTCCCTTTAAAGGTTTGACTTTGTTCATCCTTGTGCTTTAACACTGTAGTCAGTCATGGTGCTTCCAGTCCAAACTATTTCTGGTTTTCATGCTTACACTCAGGTTCTCTTCAGCAAAGGCTCAGAGAAACAGGGTTATTTTCCCATCTCTTGCACAGAATCAAAGTAGGACCTTGAGTTTGTTCTGCCTTTGCTCATCAGCTATAGGAAGTACCTTTCCAGGATGTCAGCTTCCCAGGATCCAGCTCCACTGTCTTTATTCAGTGCCAGCTAGTGCAGAGTCTGTTCACTGCTGCACTTCAGGCACTGGTAAAATACAAATAATGAATGATGACATCGGAAAAAAGCTTTTACCTTTCTTGACAGCCATATTGCTGTTGGCCTGGAGATTAGTGGGTGATTTAGTAGCAGTTGCAAAAAAAAATAATCTGAAATTGTGATGCAATTGATAGGAATCACAATTCTTGTCTCTTGTGGTCCCTGAGAGGCCTGGGGACATGACACAAGCTACTGTTCTTGTGCTCATACATCAACCTTTCTATAAATCATTATCAAATACTTCCCTGAATGTTGGGGGGTATCACTTCTCTGCCTTTTTAATTCCAGTGCTGTAACGTGGGTGCTAAGCAGGGCATAGCACAGTGAGTGCAGGCACAATTCCTCTGACCTCAAGGAAGAACTACTGGAGTAAACACTTCTAATGCCTTGCTCGATTTTAAGAGAACAAGTAAATCCTTTGAAATAAAGAACTGCTCTGTAGTTTTTAAACTGGAGACATTCTAGACACCTCTGGATGGATCTTTGTGCTTCTGAATCACATTCTGCAAGAGATGTAGTTGGGGAAATAGTTGGACAGAGTTTCTGTTGAGGTCTGCAAACACCCTCAGTCTTGTGTGCGAAGCATAAAATCTCCCAGTGATGCACGTGCCAGTTCATGTGTCCCTGTTTTTAATCCTTTTTACCTGGCAGCATGTGCTT
Source organism: Anthoscopus minutus (assembly GCA_013399455.1). NCBI lineage: Eukaryota > Metazoa > Chordata > Aves > Passeriformes > Paridae > Anthoscopus > Anthoscopus minutus. The sequence continues at coordinate 46,277 of VWYI01046021.1, forward strand.
TCTGTGTTCAGCAGGAATGCTGTGTCCCTTGAGAGGCAGCCTCTGCTCCCATTGTGTGTCCTTGCCCTGTGTCCTAGCTGTGCTGCATGGTGTCTGTGCTGAGCTGTGGCATTCCAGATGCATGTCCATAGGAACACCAGTGCTCCTTAACTGGGGATAATGAACTCTCTTTCCATCCCTCCCTCTAGGTTGTGTGGAGGAAACTTGGAGATGCTGCAGGGTCGTGCCCTGGAATTAGACAACACTTGTCAGGAAATCAGTACAAAGGACCTATGTAAGAGGCCCTGAGCACGTCCTCTCTCTGAAGAGCACGCTCTGAACTGCCCAGGAGAGGGGAAGAACCGCCTGTGTCCGCTGCAATTCCCAGCTGAGGACGGGGGCTCTGCACTGCAAGAGGCTGCTGGAATGGAGGGACATTGTGCACGGGGGTGTGGCTGTGTGGCAGTGCCCCCCAGTCCTGCTGATCCAACACCCCAGCTAATGAAGCGCTGCGCCCTCACTGCAACACTCCACCCTTAGAAGCACTGAGGCATTGCCATCCTAACCCAAAGATATTTGGGATTCTGCAGGCGTTATGCGAAATAAGTTTTGTTTTGGTTAGTTACAGTGAATCTCTGATAGGTCTGGACAAGTTTTCTGCTGGGTTTAAGAGAGGTTTTTCAGCAGAGTGGAGAGACACTGATAAACTGTGCCTTTGGTCTCCGCAGGTTTGAGAAAATCGCTTCTTAGTAACTCCCACTTCAGTCTGTAAAGGACCCGTTAATGGTGCTTAGGCAATTTCCAGGTGATTTTTTTGCTTTGGTAGAATACCTGCCTTTGGAGGTGCTAAAAGACCATGAAGTCCTAACCAGCCAGTAGTGTAGCATAACTACAGTATTTGTAGTGATCCACAATTTCTTTCTAAATGAAAGTCAAGATAGCTTTCTTTTCGATTCCCTTTGATGCACATCTTCTGAGGAGGTGTAAGGTGTTTAATGAACGGCCCTTTAATGAACAGAATACTTAGGCATCACTATTGCAGGTCTCAAGTCAGGATTTCCATCAGAATTTATTTTGGGAAGTCTTTTCCAATTGCCAGGATGCTAATTTCTACTGTTTAATTTAGAGACATGCTGGTTTGTTTAACAAGAGCCTACAAGGATCTGAAAGATTGCACTGCATTATTAAAAAAGCTTTTCTTGCCACTGTAGCATTCTTTCAAGGAAAAGGTTTTATTATCCTCAGAGCATGTCTTTCATTATTAGGAGGCAGAAAGCTCTTGTTCAGATTGCCTGAGATTTGACCAGCCGGCGCCCTAGATGTGCTTAGTTTATTTTTATCTCTGTGTATGATCCTAGTTGTGTGTATTGAATTACAACTATAGATATTTTGTGTATATCTTAAAGCAACGATAGTTTCATGTATGAATGTGCAACAGGCTTGTGACTGAATGCTGTTGCTTAACTTTTTACCATAGCTGAGTATCAAAAAGGCTAATAAAAATTAATTAAAAAAAAAAATAAATAGGAATGCAACAATTCCTGGGTTTCTGGTTTGTTCTTGGTTACTAAGATTTGAGCCAAAGTCAGAATCTGTTTTTCTGAGCTTGGACTGTATCCGTGGGCTATTTGCAGTGAAATGTAGCTCAGTTGCTGTACAATCTTTTGTTATATAGGAGTATGATGTAAATCTGCTATCTGTCTTCAGAAAAAGTGTGTTAATTTGCAGCAGTAATTCTCTTGGTTTCTGTTATTATTTTCACTTGGTACCATTCAATGTAAGGCCTTTGATCCAGCGTTGCTTTCTCGGGCAAAACTCCTGTTCACTGCTTCTCCTTGAGTTGGAAATGCAGAATCCAGCCTTGTGTTTTGAACCATTGCCCTTCTGCGTGGTTTCTGGTATAACCCCCAGCCCAGACAGCTCTCTGGTCTCTTGCCATGTTGTTTTCTCCCCTCTGTTGTTTGCAGAGTTCAGTTTCAGTTGTTGTATTCCTATCTCTCTGTATGTATGAACAGCTGTAACACCTGTACTTGTGCCTGCGCTCTGGACGTGCAGGGGCCAAGTGAGGGACGCTGGTTTTTGACACTACACTTGTGTAAATTTTGATACTGTATTAAAGCTATTTTTTTACAGTTCTGCATACGATGGGGTATCAAGTATTGTGTTCATCTTAGCAATGGAAATAAATTATAGAATCCCACCCTTGTTTGCTGTCCTTGACTGACTGAGCTGCTTGGGGCTGTTACAGGCAGGAGCCATGGGAAATGTTTCCTGCTCGCTGGAGAAATTAGCTGCACGCCCTGCATTTTTCTTCATTCTCTTGCCAGGTGTTTTTAAAAAATCCCAGCAATGTGAAGTTGCTTCTCTGTTCTCTGCCTAATGAGGAATAGCTGTGGGACCTTGTGCAGGGGCTGTGACCAGGTGCAACTCGTTCCATTCAGTCCTCAGCTGTGCTGTGTTTGGTTCCCCAGGACACCTGTGCTGGTTCCTTCTTCCTGCCCTTCTCACAGAGCAGCCTTGAGGTGAGGACAGGAGAACGTGGAGCTCCTGGAGTCTTCTTTTTCAGGTAAGGGGGGCTGGCAGTGTCCTACAGTGTGTTGGTGGCCTTGTGTGCCACCACATCCCTGCCCCAGGATGGCCTCTGTGGGCCAGGGGAAAGGGCTTCATGCAGAGCAGAGAACTTCCACTAAATTTTCTGGAGAAAAGAGATACTTAGTGCCATCAATATCTTTAAGCTAATAAATCCCATGGGAGCTCCTTAAAATGCACCTTCCTAAGAGGAGAAGGGGGTCAGTGCTCTTGGGAGGGTGTGTAGTCTGCTGAAATGCCTCTGTGCTAATAAAGAAAAATTGCTGTTGTACTTGGGGACCTTCAGCTCCTCTGTCTTGCTCCCTGCCCCTTGTGGTTAAGCCTTTTTCAGTGAAATGTAACTGTGCCAAGCCTTGTGGACTCGTTGTGCAGCTGTTTTTAGCAGAGTTCTGCTTTGGTTGAAGATTTGTACATGTTGTTGTGGGGCCTTTCCCAGGCTCTGAGCCTGAATGAACTATAAATTCACTGTGCAAGTGAATTTTAAGTGGCACTTGTGTCGTGGATATATGGAGTGGATTTTACCTTGTGCACTGCAGAAAAGCTGCTTTGCTGAAGGGTTAGATGGTAAAGAACGGCACTTTGTTTTCAGCAAGTGACTGGTTTCAGTAGAGCCTGTTCCCCAAAGGCTGCAGTTGATGGACATGTTTATGAACGTGGCATGAAGCCAGAGTGCCCTTTTTAATGTTTTGATCACAGCCAGCCCAAACAGCCTCTGTGGCCTGGGGACAGTGCCTGGCCCTGCACTCCTTTGTGCTACCCAAGCCTCTCAAACACCAAATTCCCCCCAGGCTGTCTGTGTTGCCTCCCCAACAAGTACCAGCCATGCCAGGGCACTGGTTTCTTTAACTCCCCAAGTGTGGAAATGGCTCAGCCATTTCCCCCTATTTATAAGTGGAATAAAGTCCTGATGAGTCTGTCCTTCACTTTAATCTGAATGGGCCAGCAAATGCAGCTGCTGGGTATGGAATGCCACAATCTCTGTCTATCTCCACACTTGTGTTTTCCAGGCTCAGGTGAACCAGCCATGAATGCCCTCAAACCAGCACCAAACTGCAACTCTGGTCATCCAAGATCCCCAAGGTAAGAGAAGCTGACTCAATAGCAGCTCTGCCTGGAATTAGTAAGTAGAGGTTCTGCATTAATTAATCAAGCAGCAAACAGGGGTTTTCTAGGCTGCTTTGTGGTTGTGGTGCTTTCTAGCAGGTGCAGTTGGCCCCAGGAGTGGATTGTGAGGTGGTGCTTGCCAGAGCTGGCAACTCAGGTCTGGTGTGTGCAATACTGGGAGTGAGGGGCAGGGGAGCTGCCAAAGGAAGAATGAGCAAATCATCTTGCTTGGAATTACTCTTTTCTGAAAGAAAAAGCTCCTTCTCCTCCTGCTTGGTGGCCCTAGACTGCTCCTGTTTGTTTTTTTTAATCCCAGAAACAGCATGGCATGGTTGAGATTTTCAGTGTGTGGAAGGTCAGAGTAGGGGAAGGCTTAGCAAGACTGCAGTGGGATTGGTGAGGGTCAAGCAAAACAGAGATGGTAATGTGAAGGAAAATGAACTTTTGAATACTCTCACATAAATAAAAATGAGCATGTTTTAAAGCTTGGGATAACACAGACCAGAGACAGAAACCTTACTTAAATCTTTTGTAACTGAAAGCTCAGACAGCTCTGTGTGAATAATTAAAAAATGGAAAAGTATTGATGGGGGATGATGAGAAATAAGTGAAGCCATGGTGTCCTGTGATATACTGAGACAAGGGCTTTGCTGGAGTCAGGCTCTGGGGAGCTCCAGCCTCTAGTCCAAGCATTAGTGGCTTGTGGGGAAGGAGCCCAGGGACTGCATCACGTGCTTCTGTGTGAAACAGCTTCCTAAACACCTGGTTCACAAAGAAGTGCCAAAATAATGATACTGAATTATTTAATGTGTTTGTTAGAAGATGATAATTACTCTCCTCTTGAATAAGAAGTTGTAGTGGTCTCTTCAAAGCATTGGCTGTGGCCCTGAAGTTTGAAGTTTCTTTGGATTTTTTTTCCCCTCCACTATTGTGTACAGGTTGAAGTAGATTTTAAGAAATATTTGTAATATTGTAGATAAATAAAAAAGAATACTGGGAGCCCATTGCCAGCTTCTGGAAAGGAAGAGAACAAAGGGAGGGGGGGATGGGAGGACCTGCCCTGCCAGGCTTCAGGCTGCTGCAGGTGAATCTCATGCTGTGTCTATCTATTTACAATGAGCTCACCTGTGTGTGGCAAACACTGAGAGAGACAGAGAAGGTGGTTTAACCCTTTCACAGGTGACTTCATTTTCTTTCTATCAGCACTCTTGGTAAATTCCAGGGGCTTGGATTGGCCTGAGAGCAGTGGCGTTCCCAGGCCTGAAAACCTCCACTGTGGAGCAGGAGGGGTTTGATGTTTGGGAGGTTTTTTCAGGAAGCTTGGGAAGTCCTTGGTGTGACACAGGGCCATCCTGGCTCAGGCCAGTGTTAAACCACAGCCTCACTCACAGCTGAAGTGTAAAGGTCAGAGTGAAAGGAAAATGTTCTCTTGGGTGTGGAGGTGGCCTTTCCAAATAGGATCTGGTTTGTTGTCAGAGCTGGCCTGAGCATCAGTCAATGGTGTGGGGCTGTCAAGCTCCTCTGTTTTCACAGACTTCATTAGAGAGGAAATACACAATCTAAAAATACAGTGTTTTCTTCCCCTACTGAAGGGAAAGTCTTCAAACCTCTGCATGCTCCCATTTGGGAAGGCCCAGATCCCAGCCTGCCCAACCTTGAGAATCCCAGGAAAAGCACATTATGAAATGTGGAAATGTTTCCATGGGAACTGTTCCTCTACTCCTGCTAATAAAACAGGCCTATAACACCAGTGACAACAGGTCCTAGTTTCTGCACCAAACTACAAACAGTGAATGCTACAAAGGGAGCTGGTAAAGAGCAGAAGCGTAAATCAACAGAACTGCTAAATTAGATACGTGCATGCCTGTCTGTGAGAAAATGCAAGCAGATAAACAAAGCCCTCAGGGAAAAAAAAAGAAAGAAAAGAGAGTTTTAATTACAGCACATCCAGCCAACATAAACCCCATGGATTGTGTGAAATCAGGCTTGTTCCTCTGATCCACAGCAGGAAACCCTGTAGCAGATCAAATGTGTTCAGGGAGGCTGTCCTGCTAATTGCTGCTCCTAGCTGAGCCAAAGCAAACTATTTAGACAAAGGAGAGACTTTACTTTTTATTTAGTATTAATTATGAAGTAGCATGTCTTGATGGGCTTCACAATAACACTGTATTTCCTGGGGGGGTGGGAAGGTAGTTTTAATCCCGTGAAATAATTGGAGAATTAACCCTTTGCTTCAGGCTGGAGCCCCAAGACGTGCATACCATCAGGTGCAAGATGAGTGATGCCATGAGTAAAGCCTTTTCTTCAATCACTATGAATTATGGAACTCATTTGAAAGCCTTCCTTACGAGCACTCTTGTATATTCTGATGTTAAAACAGTGTGAGTTTTGGGGGTTTTTTTTCTCCTTTCTGGCATGAATTTCACACTTCCTTTTGGTTTTTATTTTTAAGCCTGTTTTGGCTGTTTTGCAGTATCTCTTTGGCTTCTCAGAGTTTTGCACTGAGTATTTTGGGGGTGGGATGTGCTGCTCGGGTACTCTCACTCTATGCTGCTAAACATGGACTGGAGGTTTTGGGTTCCTCCTGTGCTGTCCCAGCACCTGAGGCTTGTCTTGGAGCAGCTTGCCTGCATTTGTAGCCATGGACAAACAGGGAAGAAGTTGTGTTGGCACCTGACAGAATGGAAACTGCAGGAATACACATACAGAGCCTCCATAACCCATATGTGCTTATGTTAAGTAATAACTTTACTGTGTCCAGGAAAATATTTCTGCGAGTGCTGATGGAAAACTGAGCTGGATGGGAAGGCAGGTATGTGCCAGCAGAGAGCAATAATCATGCTGCTCTAAAGGCACTTTAGAGACATTTTCAGGTGTAAAAAGGAGCAGTTGGTTAAAAAAATACAAATAAATGGAAAGTAGACAACTTAAGGCTTTCCCAGCTGCTTCTCTTGTCTCTTCTGAAGCTGCCTTCTCTTTTCTCGTATGATAGTTCCATGTGACAGCAGGCTTTACTTTTTCCCTGCTAATATCCCTAGCTTAGTAGGAAAAAGGAACAGTGGCGAGAAGAGGCAGTGATCAGTGCCCAGACTGGTGCTGATAAGGTTTTATCTTGGATCTCCATTAATTAATTGTTGCTGAGCTCTCAGTCGGAAATGTCCTCACCTGGTTGAGGAAGGCACCGAGGGCTTGGTCCTTGCTGGGATCGGGGCAGGGGCTGTTGGGGATCTTTCAGTCCCCCCAGCTCCCCGGGGCTGGGTTTTACACCGGCGTTTTTCACGGGACGCAGCCGGGACGGCGGGAGCCCCCTCGGAGCCCCCGTTTCCCCTCACGGCTCTCCTCTCTCTCCCCTCACAACTCCTCTCTTTGCCCCTCTCGGCACCATCTTCCCTCACAGTCCCATCTCTGCAATCTCCCCTCACCACTCCCCTCTCTCTTCCCTCATGGCCCCGTTCTCCCTTCATAACTACCCCTTGTCTCCTCACAGCCTCATTCTCCCCTCAACTCCCCTCTTGTTCCTCTTCCCCCTTACAACTCCCATTCTCCTCACAGCCCCATTCTCCCCTCACAGCCCCATCCCTGCCATTTTCCCTCACAGCCCCATTTTCCCCTCACAGTCCTATCTCTGCCATTTTCCCCTCACAGGCCTATCTGTGCCATTTTCCCTCACGGCCCCACTCTCCCTTCACAGCCTCATTTCCACCGTCTTCCCTCACAACTCTCCTCTTTCCCCTCATGGCTCCATTTTCCCCTCACACCTCCCATCTCTCACCTCGTAGCCTTGTCTCTGCCATCTCCCCTCACAGCCCTATCTCTGCCCTTTTTCCTCACGGCCCCACTCTCCCTTCACAGCCCCATTACCGCCGTCTTCCCTCACAACTCTCCTCTTTCCCCTCATGGCTCCATTTTCCCCTCACACCTCCCATCTCTCACCTCGTAGCCTTGTCTCTGCCATCTCCCCTCACAGCCCTATCTCTGCCATTTTCCCTCACGGCCCCACTCTCCCCTCACAGCCTCATTTCCACCATCTTCCCTCACAACTCCCCTCTCTCCCCTCATGGCTCCATTTTCCCCTCACACCTCCCATCTCTCACCTTGCAGCCCTGTCTCTGCCATCTCCCCTCACAGCCCCATCCCTGCCATTTTCCCTCACAGCCCCATTTTCCCCTCACAGCCCTATCTCTGCCATTTTCCCTCACAGCTCCACTCTCCCCCCACAGCCTCATTTCCACCATCTTCCCTCACAACTCCCCTCTCTCCCCTCATGGCTCCATTCCCCTCACACCTCCCATCTCTCACCTCGTAGCCTTGTCTCTGCCATCTCCCCTCACAGCCCTATCTCTGCCATTTTTCCTCATGGCCCACTCTTCCCTCACAGCTTTATCTCCTCCATCTACCTTCACATCTCTCCCTCCCCTCATGGTCCCATTCTTCCCTCATAACTCTTCTCTCTCTCTCTCTCTCTCTCTCTCCTCACAGCTCCATTTTCCCCTCACCACTCCTCTCTCTTCTCAGTTCCATTTTCCCCTCACCACTCCTCTCTCTTCTCAGTTCCATTTTTCCCTCACAACTCCCCTCTTTCCCCTCACAGCCCCATCAGCCCCATTCTCCCCTCATGGCTCCATTTTCCCCTCACGGCACAGCCAGGACTGGACCTTTACCCCCAGCACAGGTACTTGCCATAAATACAGAAAATAGTGATCTGGGAGAGTCTGGGGGGTGGGGGGAAGGTGGAATTTGGAGATTTCCAGTCCTTTGTGTCAGAGGGAGGGAACTTTTCTTGGGCTGGATGGAATCTACATAATAATTTGTGTCCCCACCTGTGCCCATGAGTAACTCAGGAGTTGCTGATGTCAGAGACTGAGGACAACTTTCTGAATGCATGTTATAAAAAAATGGGTTCTAAGTCATTTTTGCTGCACTTTAGTTTACTATAATTGTATAAAATATGTAAACAGTCCATAAATCAGAACCATTTTGAGAGGGAAAGATATTTAGTCTAATTACTCTGTGCTATTCATTTGGTTGAGGAGGAAATATTAGGCAAACTTTTTTCTTTTTCTTCCCTGGGAGTAATTAAATATGCTCCCAAAAAGGTTTTGGGCTAAACTGCTTATTAACCAATTTTTAGTTCCTATTTCATATATTACTAGCCTCAGCATTCCAGTGACCTGAACCAGGGGAGCTGAAATGATATGAATTAAGGAATAGTAGAAGAGAGCTGTGTAACCAAAGTAATTCTCTGCTCAGATGTGTCCTATGAATTTTCATTCTTTTCAGATACATAAAGATGTCCAAAGGGCAGCAAAAATGACTGCAGTGCTGAACTAAAACTGGACACAAAGCCAAGTTTTTATTCTGTTTTTGATTACTTGAGTATCTGTACAATATTCCAACCCACCAGAAAATTAATGCTGGTTTACCAGATATTCACTTTAAAAAAAAAAGGCCCAAATCCCTTCATGTTTCTATTGGTGCTTTACAGAAGCAGCCCTGTTAACTGGGATTTCATGGGTAGAAATGACTGGAAAATTACCTCAAAAGGATGCATTTTCTCTTCCTGATTTGGTGTGTCTGTTGCATTTTCCTGAAGAGTGGGTAAATTACATGGAAATTGTCAAGTGTAGTGATTAAAAAGGTTTAAAAATCAATTTCACCTTGCAAGTTATTAGAGAGGGGTACCTCTGTATGGGGTTTACTCTGGGTTTGTGGAGCCTGGGCTTGAAAAGCAGGCTTATTTTATTTGGTCTTAGCTTAGTGTTTATGTTGGAATGTGGTTTTATTTGCTGTGGTACTACTGGAAGGCACCTGGGAATGCTTGGTGGTGTTTGCTTGGGAAGTGGGCTCAGAAAAATCCTGCAGTCTGACCTCTGCTCCTGAGGGAAGGTCCCTCCAGTCTGCTGCTGTCTTCTCCCTAGTCCTTGAAATAATTTCAGAAAATAAAGGTAGATCCCAAACTGCCTCATTAACACCATTTTTGTTAACACATTTTCCCTCAGTTTTAAACCTTCCAACAGGTGTCTGTTTGGTTTTTTTTTGTCTACATCAATGTGAAATATTTATTGACATGAAGGAATGCCTTTATCTCTTTGAGAGCCAGGTTTGGTTTGCACATATTCCTGCTGTGCACAGGAACATTCGCTGCTGATTAGAGGGGTACAGCTCTGTTTGCAAAGCAAAGTGCTTGTGTGAGCAGATTCCCTTTGCCTTCTGGTTTCTCTTCCCAGCTGGAGTTTTCCAGGTGCAAAATGGTCTTCACTCGTGGAAAAGACCATCTGGGTTTTGTCGATGTTCCAAGGAATAAACCTTTGCAGCTGAGAGCTGATTTCAGTTCTCCTTTGCTGCCTTGGGTCTGGAGTTGGTTTTGTGGCTGTACCAGGCAAGTTGGCAGAGGCTGCTGGGCCTTGTGAAGTTGTGCTGGTCTGTGGCTGGAGCAGCTCCCACTCCTTTTATCCTGCAGGAGTGTGTTTGTGTTGTGCAGGAATGTCAGTCTGTCAGAGAAACAGCATTTCTCCTGCAGACAGTGACAATAAACACTCTTGTGTGATGCTTTAGCTCCCAGTCCAACATTCCACTTCCCAGCCTCTGCTGTGGCATGGCCCAAGGCAGAGCTATGGATGAGGGAGAGAAGTCATTCACAAGGGAAAATTCTCTGAATGCCTTTGCTCTTGTGGGTGCTCTGAACCTCCCTGGGATGTGTTGCAGAGGTGGTTTTGATTGCTCTGTGCAGTGCAGGCCTCCACATCTCAACATTTGTGTGCACATGTCTCCCTCCTGGCCACCAGAAGAGGTTTCCCAATTCCCAGGGGAATGAGTAATTGCTGAAGTGTAACACTCAGTAGTGGCATTGGCAGATTTTGGTGGAGCACCAGTGCAAAAATGTTTTCTGTGCTTTTGCCATAGCCAGTGAATAGGGGGGCTGCTTTATTTTGGGCTGTAAATGTGGGGGTTCCCCGAGCCCCCCAGTGCCAGACAGGAGCCCCTTGAAGGGGAACAGGGCTGGCACAGCTGCCCTCAGCACGAGCAACCCGAGTGCCATTTCCAAAGGACCTGAGCAGCGCTTCCAGGAGCAGCTCCCGATGGCAGGAGAAGCAAGGAGGCCCCAGGCTGTCTACACATGGTAGGTGACAAAGCTCTTCACTACTGATATGCTTTAAAGAGATAGATATATATGTGTGTATTTTAATTTTCAAGAATGCTGATTCTTACCTGGTGGTTTCTGCTATGTGTCAGTTGTTTGTATAAATAGGTTTTTACCTACTCCAAGAATTGCCATGAATTTTACCCTGGCAAAGGGATTAATAACTTGCAGGAGACTGGAAGGAAGAGGAAAGTGCAGCCTTTAACCAGAGCATAAAGGAATAATGGGTGTGGAATTTTTTGTTTTCCTCTGTAATGAATGTACAGTATTCTTCTCCATTACTAGCTGTTGGCTGTGGCAGGGAAAATGTAGAGGCTGGCAAGGCCACAGAAATGAGGAAATATTAGAACATAAACCCATTTGCACTAAAATTTTACTTGTCTTAGAAGATAAGTAACCCCGTGTGTTAGTAGTGGTAGCAGAGTGATGATTTGCTATCAGCCCTCATAATTTATGCTATGCAGAGCATTGCCTGTGAACTAAGGGCTTGATGAATCCTCTCAGCCATCCTGGTGTAGCAGGAATCAAGGTTTTGTGTTGCACTCTTAACTCAGTGAACCCAGGAAGGGAAACCAGAAAGCAGATTTGATGATCAATTGGCTGGGTGTGCATGTTATTATTGCTGCAAATCTGCATGGCTTAGTCCACCTGAGGAGTGTGTGGTCTCCAGGTGACTAACAACATGTGCCTGCTTGCTCCAGGGGAGCTGGTGTGTTTAAAAAATCAGTGTGTGAAGAATTTTCAAGAGTCCCTTCTTGGGGCCTGTAGGGTGAGCAGCTCGGCCACAGCTGAGCTGGGTGTTCAAAGAAGAGGGGCTCAGGGTTTCAGTTTTATTGTTTGTGCTCTCTCCAAGTGTCAGTGGGATTTGAGATTAAAGGGGATGTTGCTGAACACGTTACAGGTTTTTAAAAGTGAGTTTGATGCTGTTGTAGGGCAAGGAATCACTGACCAGTGGCTTAGCCTGCAGTCAGTGCTGCGTGGCCATTTAGAGCTGATGATGCAGCCACAGGTTGTTAAACAATTTTAAGCAGGCCTATCTTCAAAGCTTGTAAAAGTAACATTTAATGAAGGGAAACACAGATCAATGGTAAATTTTGTGCAGTGGCTCAGCTGTATTGATTGCAAGGTTCAAAGACTTTCAGTATGGCCCTATTAAACACCTATAATGTTAGGGTTGAAATGACGCTTGGTTAATGCTAACAAGGTTGAAAAGAATTCCTGCCTTCCAATAATCTGCTGCTCTCCGGCCAGCAGGGAGGGGTGGGAGCTGTTTGGTCACGCAGCTCCCGGGTCAGTGTGGGCTGGAAGGAAAGGAGAGTTCCGTGCTGGCGCAGCGCTGCTGCGTGTGCCGGTGTGGGAGCTCTCCCTCAGCACTCCCACCCTGCCGCTCCTGTTCTCCGAGGGGATTTTGGCTGTAACACGCGGACAGGGCTGAACCTGAGCCGGGGAGCAGCTTGGCCCCTCCGTGCCTGGGCGCTGCAGGTGGATGTGCCCTGCTGGAGGCTGTGCGTGCCGCAGCAGCTGTTTGGCAAAGCAGCTGAGGGTGTAATTTAGCTGTGCTTGGCTTTGGCCTGCTAAAAGCTGGATCCTGGCCGCAGCCCGGTCCCCTGGTGAGAGGTCTGTAATTTGTAACCACTCAAGGATGCCGGAGGCTTTTCCTCTGCTCCATGGGTGTGTGCCGGACTCTGCAGGCTCGGCAGAGCCGTGCTCCCGCCTGCCCAGCCGCGGGATGGGAATGGGAAGATGTATGATCAGGCAGGCAGCATGGCAAAAATCAAATCAATACAGACCGAGTGAAGGGATTTTATCCTGCCTTGTAATAACTCCTTATCTCTCCATGCCCCGTATACGTTGCAGTGTGGTGTCACTGAACGCTGCTCGCCTGCAAATCGGAGCGTTCCCATGCGGTGTAGTGGCGATAAATGTGTGCGCACACACGCCGGGAGTGCACTCCTTGCTGTGCCCGGAAACAAACCCAGGCGCCTTCCAGGGCAGCCAGAGCAAGGCTGGGCCTCAGCAAAGGAAGAGTCTGGGCGCTGTGTTTGACCCTGGCAGCTCCTGCTCCGGGTCGGCTGACACCCCACACTTCACACCTGGGTAGGAAGGGCTGTTCTGTAAAACAGCAGCTCCCTCTCCTGCATATAATCTGACAGCAGCAATTAGAGACATAGCAGCACACCAGGGAACTGCTAAATATAGAATGGCCTGAAGGGATGAGCTTATGTTTCCTGGATTTTTTTGGTGTGGCTCCCCTCCCTGCCTTATCGATGGTGCAGGAGAATTTAAAGGTCAGGTGAACAAACTTCCTCAGAAAGAGGAAAAGGGATCCCTACTTCTGCCACTGTGGTATAAAGTATAGGAGTAAGGAAATTCCATCAGAAAATAAAGGACCATTAACTCAAAATGAGATTTTGCCAGCCAGTGTGGATAAAGCTCCTGCCAGTTCTGAGCTAATGGGGAGGGAGCAGTGCTGAACCAAGGGAGTGTGGGGGCTTGAGCACAGCCAGATGCTGGTCCTGCACTGGAGCTCTGAGAAGGGAGGATTTGCTGAGGCCCAGCACTGACCTGGCTGGGCCCACAGTGCTGTGGGACATCTCAGCTCCTCTGTAAGATATCCTGCCTTTAGGAAATTCTTTCCCTTCAGGAAATGCACAAAGAGTGAGCGCTTTAATTCCTGGATGTCTTCATTCAGGTTGCGTTGTTGTCACTGCTGCAGTGATGTGAATTTTGCTCGTGCATAGTATGTTATTTATTTAATGAAGGCTGAATGAGAGAGCTCCCTCGCTGCCTGTCTGTGGGGTACAAATGTCTGGGGAGGGTTTGGTGCTTGCTTCAACAGCTCACGCTCCTAAAGACTTGACATCTTGTTTATGTTGCCTAAATAGATACATGCTATTTCCGGGAGCTGGTGCTGGGCTTTTATGACAGTCTTCATACACAGTTTCATTTTTAGCGTAGGAGAGGTCACAACGTTTTGCCAACTCAAAATACCTGACACTGACAAGAGGAAGCAAATTTCATTAAATAAGGAAGGGGTCAGCACTGCACAGGCTGATTATTTATAAATAGTGCCACCAGTCGATACCTGATGGTTTATTGAACTTAATGAAACTTCTGTAGCCAAATGTGTATTTTAAGAAGGCAGTTGACCTTGGGCATCTCTCCTGCTGGGGGGGATGCTGTCTGCTGTGTCAGTGGTTCAAAATCAATAACCTCCAGCACTGTCCTGTTGAGAGCTGCTGTACTTAAGGGTGATATTGTAAAATGTGACAATATTCTGCTGACGAATGGCTTGATACCCATATCCCTGTGGGGAAGGGTGGGCAGGGTTATGTGGTGACTCCAAAAATGCACTGATGGTGAATGAAGAAAAATTCTGCTGGGGATGCCACTTTATCCATTTAGAACTTGGAACTGCTGCCCTTGTGCCAACCTTTACCAACGCTGTCCATGGGGGTCTCAGTGAGACCTGTTTGCTGTTGTGATTCACAAATTTCATGAGATTTGTTAGGGCTCTGGAATTCATACTTAAAACACACAAGCTGTTCTCCTGCTTTTAACCATGGTAGCACCATGTATCACCATAGGGTGACAGCCCTATATGCAGAAATTATGCTTGTCTTGTACACAAAAATCAGTGTCCAAGTCTCACTTTAGGGGCTGGCTGGATGTTTCAGGCTGTTGCCTATAAATAGTTTTAGGGTGAACATCAGGAAGGGAGAAGAGTTGCCTGATGCCAGAGTAAATGGGGATAAACTGGCAGTGGCTGCATTTATTGTATCAGTTGGAAGAGAATCTCAAGCTAGAAGAATTGCCTGCCTGTAAAGGCCAAAGCAAAAAGTTGAAGTTCCTTTTAGGCATGACAATTCACATAAGGGGGTGTACATTGGTGGGCAGATGGATTTGTTGCCTTGCAAAGGGCTTTTTAAAATATTTAAGGCTCCAGACTTACTGAGATGCTGCACACATAGGAGCTTTCATGCACAGCATCAGTTGGAGGTTGTTGGCACTAATGGACTGGGCTGAGCTTGGATTTTCTGGGTTCCTGGGTTTGGAACTGAGGCATAGAACAAAGCTGAGGTGCTCTATAAACTTAGTATGAAATATTTTGACAAATCTACTTGTGCCAAACCTCACTTGTGCTGGAAGATGTGTAGCCTTTCCCAAGGATAATACTGTAATATGGTTACTTCCTGTAAACATCCCTGTCATTGCTCCAAAGCTCTGGCTGTGGAAATGCTCGTGTCTCTTTCTTGATGCAGGCTGACAGGAAGAGAAGCAATAAATGCAAGTGTACACATAGATGTGTAATTGCAATTTTCCAAAGTAACTTTTTTAATAACATCTTTTAAATACTTCATGTATTAAAGAGCTCAGCGGGTCTCTTCTTAATATACAGTGTGATTAATTCAAATGAGAAAAAACAGTGATGCAGACAGGCCTTTCAGCTAATGAACAGAATGCATAAAATATTCTCTGCCTCACTAAGGTATTATTGTCATCTGACATTTTTGGAAACTCCCTTGGAATTTATTTTACATTAGCTTCTGTAGTGCTGATGGAGTGGGTGAGTTATTGCCTCTTTGTCTTGAGACCTGAGCTAATCCTCTGTGCAGATTTGTGGAAGTGCCTCTTGCACAGTTTTGGGTTAGGCTCATTATTTGGAGGATTGCACTCAGGAAAGGTTATCCTGGCAGCACAGGCAGAGGAGACACATTGCTGTGGGTTAAGGCAGCAGACCTGTAAGTCCCATTTTTTTGTGCTAGTGGGAGTTAGGTGTTTGCTGCTTGTTTTAGTCCCTTGTACATTCTGTGTAATGCTTTTTAAATATGTCCTGGGCCTTGACCAATGGGGCTGGCTGCCAAACCTGAGTGGATCTCAATGAGACCCGGGTGGGAAGGGACAGGGACCTGATGATGATCAATGGCTACTTTCTGGTGGAGGCTGGGGGTGTCTCCAAAGAGCCAGCCCAGAACACTGCCTGTGTGCTTTGGTCTTCCAAAGCAAAATGTGCCTGAATGAAGGGGAATCAAGCCTCCTTGACATGTGCTTTAAGTAATTTCTTGGAAAATATGGTTTTAGCTCAGACTGGGTATTTCCCAGGACTTGGGTATGGGGTCAAAACCAGTGTCCCTCATCTCTTTCAGACATTTGATATGAATAAATGCATTGCTGTGCTGCAATAACAGTTTGCAGGATATACTTAATATATGCAAAAACAACTTCCTCCCCTGTCTGAACAATAAATGTTTTTGGGAAAATATCTTGAAGGGAAAATCCCCTTAATAAAGCCTGGTTGATGGTTTTATTCAGTGAGCTTTGATGTTGTTTGAATGTGTGTCTGTCCTGGGCCATGTGCAGAGCATCTCCCAGTATTCTCTACCTGAAATTATCAGTAAATTCATCTAGCAGGGAGTCCTTCATTTCCCTTGCTCAATCAAAAAGCGGATTTTGCTCTCTAGCTTCTAAAGCCATCTTATTACAGAAGAGCTTTTCTGCCCTGAAAGAAAATAGGCAGAAGAAAACAGAAGAGGAGTTGCTAAAGAGATAAATGACAGACTCAGCCTTAAACCCTGAACTTGCAATTTATTTGCAGAAAATGTTCAGGGAGTGCAAAGGCAGGACATCTGTTTCATGTTATTCCCAAAGCAACCTGCTTATTCAGCTGCAGACATCCCCACCTGCTCCTCTAATGAGCTTGGATCTCACAATATTCCATGCTCCTTCCTTTGAACCTGGGCAGAGCTGTCTGAGGCAGGGGAGCACTTCCTTAAATTCAGCATAGAGAGAACCCTCTGCATATGGGCTGTTGGAGTCCCTCTGACTCCCACACTCCTGGAGTTGTGATGGCTAAATTAGGCTGTAGTACATGCTCCTAGTGTAGGATGTTGTGTGTGAAACTAGAGCAGTTTTGGGGCTGGTGAGGGGTTTGGGCTCTGGCCTTGAAGACAGAATTTTGCAGTGTGATCCTTTTCTAATGCACTGGTGGCATCTGACATTTACCATTGACTGCTTATGCAAACTAGGGGGTAGCAGAAAGATACTGACTTTTTTTTTTCTTCCCCCTCTCTGTACTTTAATTTTACAAAGTAAATATCAGAAAGAACTGCTTTGCAGGTGCTTTTTAGCACAGTGAGCATAACACTTGGGGAATGCAGCTGAAATCCTTGGCCAAGGCTGCAGAGTCACTGTGTTTCAAAATGCATATGACTTTGGTGGAAGCTCTGGACTAAGTGCTCACAGCCTGCAGAGGTGCCTGCAGCAGTGGGAAAAGTGCTCCAAAATGGTGCAGTCATCTGCTCAGGCAACATTCTTTGGGAAGAAGGGAATGCCCTTGAAACTTCTCAGAAGTGGCAGATCCTGGTCCGAGTGCCCTGCTCTGAAGGTGTCCATGGCAGCGTGGTGCCTGCCTCGCTTTGGGGACTGAGAGTGGTGTTCCATTGTACCTGAACCTTCTGAGCTGCCTTCTTGTGCCCTGTGCAGAGCAGAGGAAATGAGGCAGCAGGTGAGACAAAGAATGGCTTTTGTAGGCTCCCAGGGACAGATTCCTTCTGGGACAGAAGCATCCCTGGGAGCCTTGCTGTGTGTCCTTCCTTACACCGTGCTATTTTTGCTCTCCCTGCAGTCAGAGACACATTGTCAGACACAGATCCCCTCATTGGAGGAGGACCTCTGGTGTCTGTCTTGTGCTAAACATTGTCATTAATGAGCCGTTTACTTGGTGTGATGCCTCTTGCCTTTTATCAGCCACTGTTTGCTGGGCTAGTCTTGGCAGGAGAGGATAGGTCTGATAGATTCCCAGGGGGAAGGGTTTGGGAAAGGCCCATTTGG
Organism: Anthoscopus minutus; assembly: GCA_013399455.1. NCBI lineage: Eukaryota > Metazoa > Chordata > Aves > Passeriformes > Paridae > Anthoscopus > Anthoscopus minutus. Next base: position 63,921 of record VWYI01046021.1, read on the forward strand.
ATGGGAGCGATAGCTAAAGGAAAAGGAGTGGAAAACTGCCTTGTGCTGGCACCTGCCACTAAATATTCTCAAATCATTTAAAAAGCTTGAGAGACTCGGTGCTGCCTTCTAGCAGCAAACGATGTGCTCTGCCCAAAAGCCACAGGCTGTGGATGTGTGGGGAGCAGTGGCCCAGCTCAGAGCTGGGAGGATCTGGAGCACTTGGCTGGATTCAGGCACAGGGCAAGGCAGCCCAGTGGAGCTGAGGGAGGCACTTTGCCGTCATCTGGACACTTTGCTAGTGCCAAGGTGAGGTGGGATGGGAGAGCCCAACAGTGATGGTGCTGTCTGTAGTCACAGACCAGAAAGAGAATTCCTGCAACTGGGAAAATGGCTGCTCAATGAAGTAGACAGATTTATTCTCCTGATCAAATAATCTTCCTGGTTTTGCCATCCTGAGCAAAGATTTTTGTTCTTTGTTGGTTTTTCATTTCACACTAATTTTTCAGAGAATCAGGCTAAATATCAACAGTGCTTTTTGGTGCCAACAGAATCCTAGCTATGAGATTGGGATATGCTGTGGTACTGGTGGCAACCAGTTCTGGGTGTGATGGCTGGAGGCACCTGAACTGCTTTAGCAGCTTTTTTTGTGCCTCTGCTCTGTGCCACACTAGTGAGCCCCTGCCACATGCCACAAGCTCTGGCAGGGAGTAGGGGATTTTCAGAAAGCTTCTACATCAGTGCTAGGTTGAAGGAGTCTGTGGGATTCTCTGTAACAGGAAATTAGGTCTGCGTGTTGTCCCTGAGTGGATGAAACTCTGTAGCAGATGTGGATTGAAGGATGTGTGAAAAAAACATGATCTGCAAAAAGCAACTAAAAATTGTATATAATGGAAGGGGATCTACAATAAGTATTTCAGTGCTGTGCACCAAGGGAATCATCTTTGTCATAGCAGTGATAGTCAGGTCCTCTCTGCTGCTGTCTCCCAGGAGCAGCAGATGCAGAGAGCAGAGCTGTGGCTTTCTCTGTTGGAGTGAGCAGCAGCAAACTGCCCCTTTCTCCACAAGAAAAAAACCTGGTGGTGGCATTGCCCATTGCACAGAGCTCAGCACTTGCATTGTCTAACTGCAGCCTTTCCACTTGTAACAAGCATCTCATGGTAATTAGCTTAATTGGGTCTGGCCACCTGCCAGGTAAAAAGCTGGACGACACAATATTGGCATGGTGCTCCACAGGTCCAGTCATGCTCCATTTCCAGTGGTTTTGGAGTCTTTAGTGACTTGTATTGTGCAGTTATTGCATATCCTGAATCAACAGAGGCAGCATAGTCCATAGCTAAGTGCCTTTTGCAATGCCCAGTATTAAAATTTATGGTGTTTAAGTTGCTATATGGGTAGAGTCAAGTATAATGATTTTCTCTTTGTAAATGGGGTGAATTTTTCCTGTTATTGGCAGTTAGGCTTGCTGGGGCAGAAAAATAGATGAGAATGTGGAGTTACAACAGGTTCTAAACTGAGTTTAGCACCAGCTATATACAATTATACTTAAGAAATGACTATACTAGCTGAAAACTATGGCATGATAGAAAAAATGTGAATCTTCCCTGGAAGAATGCCTTTGTTTTTTGTAGCCGATTTCACATGCTTAGTAACTTAGTACTACATTGATTTCTGTAAATGGTACTGTAGCTCACAAGGTGGCATTTAGCACATTAAATGGAGTAAAGAGGAGTAGTGGCCCCTCAGAGGGCACTCAGAGCCCTGATAACTCTTCACTGGGACCATGAGAAGTGGGAGGCTGTTAGAAAAAAATTCTGCACACCATCACAACTCACCCCTTTCTTCCCAGAGAAGGCCAAAGCACAAGCACCTCTGTGGAACCTGGGGCTGGGCTTTTGACCAGGAACTGGGACATTCTGCAAGGGGACATCCTTAGGGAACCATAAGGTCACCCCTGCTGTGTGTATTGCACCTTTTCCAGACACTCTACTGTAGCTTTGCCTCCAGTGCCTGAAAAATTAAATACACACAGCAGCTGTGAGACCCACCAGAGCAGTGATCTGAGTGGGAGGGAGCACCAAAGGAAGATGAGCAGCAGACTAAGAGAGTTGGATGTGACTGAGATTCTGTCCTTCTCCGAGTGACTGAACAGTTTCTTCACTCCTGATTTAGAAATGAAAATTAAAAGGGGCATCTTCCAAAACCTGCAGTCCACCGTGGCTTAGGAATTTGTTCCCTAGTTTGCAGGCTAAGCTCGGCTGTAAATGCTGCGCTGGCTCTGACGTGTGGCTGCAGGGCCTGCGAGGCTCGCACGTGTGGGCACCCAGCGCCCCGCGGCTGCCAGCCGGCATCCAGCACACAGCGACCGGGCACGGCAGGTGCGGGGGAGCCGCTTGTGCCCCTTTAGGCACGGGACACGCTGGGGAAGCCTGGCCCGTTCCAAACAGCCCATTACCTCCGGTGATATTTTACCATTATCTCGACCAGGCGATGGATTTGCGTTGCGTTCTGCAGCGGGGCGGGGTCCCCGGGGACTCAATGCCATTGTTTTCCCTGGCCGAGGGAACTCCACAGTGATTTGTCTCCATCTAAGTCTTCCGCAGAGAAAAACAGGGTTCTTGGTGCCGCAGCTTTGTTTAAGCACTCTGATAACTGACTGTAAGGGGCTGATTTTATTCCTGTAATATTCATGTTCATAACAATAACTTTGGAGAAACCCCTTAAAAGTCTGCAATGGTAATTTAAAATAAAGGTCATATGCACCATTCCCCATTCTGTATGATCAATTTAGTAACTTTTTGATGGGTACATTAAATGATGCTGTCATCCCTGGGCAGATCACAGAATCAGAATAGGTTCCTATTTCATTCAGAGTGTAACACCTGCAATGAAATGCTCTTCTGGCTAAAACAGGTGTTTCCAACAGAGGGAGGTTTGCTGTTTAAACTGTATCCAGCCAATACTGTGGGTATCTGCCAATAGACAGCAGCCCATAATCTATATATAAATTAAACAAAACCCCTTCATGACAAGAATATTATTAAAGCTGCAAAGTCAGGCACTTGGAGGTGAAGAAATGCCAGCATCTAAGTTCCCTGGGTGACCTCAGTTTGTCCTCTCCTTTGGTCGTGCACATGCATAATGATGCAGTTTATAATTATACAGCCAGAAGTTACTTCTTTTTTAATGCCATAGCCCCATATTCAGCACCTGTAATGCCCTTAGTGCTGGGGCCTTGGCTCTGGATTGTTGTTACCTAAATCAAAAAGGTGACTTATGGAACACCACCAGATTCATGCCCTGGAGGAGAACGTGTTGGGCTGTTGTCCTGTGGATTCTGCTGGATTTTAAGCATCCTGTTTAAGCCAGCATTGCCATGTTGTGGATGAGGGTGTGAAAATGGGGCTCCATGCCTGCACAGGTGCTGTCAGAAATGGGCTGTGGGCTTTGCTTACAATACCATGAGGAAAAATTATGCTGGAAATCTCTGAGGAGTTTCTCCTGGTGTTCTGTGGCTCCTTGTCTGGGAGCATGTGTGTGCCTGGTGAGCCCTGGTGGGGTTCTGAGCTCATTTGAAAGTAGCACCTGTGCTTTATAAGGCAGTGTGTTTCCTGGGGAATTTGGAGCATTGTTCTGGCAAGAATGAAGAGGACAAGTTTCTCCAGTCTAATGCTCCAGCATTTTAAACTTTTCTCTGCATACTTCTGATCCTAGGTACATAAAAGATTGTTTAAAAAAAATTACAGCTGGAGTATATTGTGATGATTATTGCACAAAGAGCGATATTTGCAACTTTCAGAACGAGCTAATTGGGTATGATTTCACACCTCCTTTCAGACTTAGCAGCCCTGTAGCTGCAGTGTCTGATGGTGGCTGCAGATCTCGCTGGCTGCTTCAGCAGAGCCGTCCCTCCCCGTGCTGCTGCTCTTGTGCCCAAATCCCTGCCAAGGCATGGAGTGCTCTGGGCATGGCTGCAAGGAGCTCAGCCTCCACGTCTGAGTGTGTGTAAGGGGCCATGTCTGCCGCCGGAGGTAGCTCAGCTGGCTTTAACTTGCTCCTGAGCTCTTGGCTGTGCCTTGAGCCCTGCCAGCAGTGCCTTTCATTTCTGACTAAACCAAGCTGGGCCTGGTGTATGCAAGTCTGTTGTGCTCCAGCTGGAGCTTCCAGCAGTGCTGAGGGCATGAGATCAGCTACAGATCAAGGCTGTGCCGTGTCCTTGGCTTAGCTTTTCTGTGTGAATTGTCTCCCTTTTTGTTTGGTGTCCTCTCCTCTCCCTGTTAGAGCTGAGGGTTGGCTTTGTAACACTCTCTGCGCTGTTGGGCGCGGCGTGTCTCAGCAGGTCCGGCTCGTGTGGGACCCGCCTGCCTGTGACACAGGGACCAGTGTCTGCCAGGGCTTTGTGATCCCTGTGAAACATAGCACAGAACAGATACTGAAACATGAGAGGAGAATTCAGCCACAGAAAATGAACGGGAAATCAGCTTTTCTCTATTAACTCTTCATCTGCTGGGACTCTCATGTTGTCTGTGCACAGTTGTCTCTTGTTTTGATTTTATTTGTTGTATTGTCAGCAAAAGGGGAAAAGCCCTCAGTTTTATTCAGCATAGTTTTTTTTGATAGAGCTGTTAGTGATGATAAATCAAGTTTAAATTTCTAGAACAAATGTGTAGATTTACACATGAAAAGTTCAATTGTTTTCTTTCTAAATAGAAGTTCTTGTTTAGTACTTGAGTTTACTCTTGCTTCAGAAGGCAGAGGAAATCCTGGTATAGAGCCAGAGACAGGGAGTTGTAATAGAAGTTAAACTGGAATTAGACATGAAAGATATTTTTTTAGTCTTTTGTCTCTGGAGCCTGAGAGAATGGTGCCTTTCTAGTGAAGGCGTCACAAAAAGGGAAAATCAGCCTCATTGGGAAATAGTTTATTCCTCTAAGACAGAAGGGAAGGTCTGAGCAGAAATATTTTTGAGTGTCAGTCTGTCTCTGATTAGATTGTGCAAACCCAACACTTCTAGTTTGGTTTGGGGTTACTTTGCAGTTGTAAGCCTCTGGCAACAGTTGGCCTAAATATCAGCAGACACTTCATCAAACCCGTTGAGGATATGGGGGAAAAGAGAAATTTATTTACAGGCTTATTCCTTGAATATTCTACGTACAACAAATGTAGCAAGGTTGCATCCTGGCATAAGAAGTTTGCAGAAACTTCAAATTTTTGTAGTTTGCAGAAGTGGAGCAGAAATGTGAGGGTTTGCAGATCGAAGTGAGTGGCACTCACCTCCCAGGGCAAGCTCGGGGTCTGCTCTCTCTGGGAGCTTTCCTTGGCTCTTAGTGGATCTGTGTGAATTATCCTTCAAGAATGTTTCTGTAAAGGAAATATCATTCCCAGAGGTAGGATCAAGCTGCTAAAGGTTGTTGAAAGAAAAAATAGCACTGGTTTTATTTACAGAGACAAACCTTAGCCCATGAGGTCTGTAGCACCAGCCTGCCTCTATCCCTGTGCTACCAGCTCGGCGCAGGGGTGTGCAGGTGGAATGGGAAAGGACTTGGGCTGCTGTTAGGGAGAGCTGTGTGTTCACATGGTGTTTGCTGTTATTCCTTTTGGGTTTGCTCACAGAGGACTATAATCTTGTAAGCCTCTGAATTTCACAACGGGAATCCAAAATATGGAAGGACATGCCTAAATTGCAGGGATCTGAAAATTCATGTGGAGCTTTGCTTCTCCACACTCCAATGTTGTCAAACTCAGCAGAAAAGTGCTATAAATGTGGTGTAAGTGAAACCACATCAGACTGACTCGTGGTGTAAAGCTTGTGCTTGAGAGTGTCTCAAAGACAACAAATATATGCAGGTCACACTTGCAGCTAAGGAACGTCCTTATATCCTTGTACGGAAGTTTATCACTTTCCCAAGCTCATAAAGTTGATTTTTTTTTTTTCTTTTTCCCTGGCTTGAGCTAGTGAATGAAGCTCATGTGCTTGCAGAGGACCAGCTTGCTGTCATTTCCTTGGCATTCTGGTTTGCCACTTGCAATTAAATCTAACTGTTTCTACGTGCCTTCCCCAAAAGACAAGAGCCTGCTTGCAATGAGCTTCCCGGTGACAGGGATCCCACTTCCCACTGTGCTCACTTGGTCTGACCTTTGGAGCACGGAAGGTTGTGATGCACCAGCCTGCAGGGCCCGGCACGATGTCTCTTAATTGTGCTCTGTAATCAGCGGCTCGTTTGCAGCCCTCTGCAATGACACAGCTTTGTCCTCCAGCTGAGGGCACCACGGGAGGCCGCTCTGCAGGCGAAGGCACGAAGGAAGATCAAGTACTCCCGGCAGCTCTGCTTCGATGCTGGGAGGCTCCTCGGAGCTGTGAGAGGGACCTCAGCGTGTGTTTTATGGTGTATTGATTGGTAAGGGAAGCAGAAAATACTGCCTAAACCCACGTTCTCTTGGGAAGCTTCTATTGTCCCAGGCAAAATTGGACCCAAAGGGCCAGGGTCCTGAAAAGTGTTAGCTCCCTTAAAATGATGCATGTGTGACCTTGGATTAATCCAAAGTCAGGAGAAATAGGTCCCACCCTGTGTTTCATGGGAGTTTGCAGGCTCGTAGGAAGGAATGTGATAGACACTGCAATAAACTCTGCAGGGGTTAAACTGGGAGTAGCAGGGAAAACCTCCATTGCATCATAAGGAGTGAAGGAGCTGCACAGTTGTTCCACTTTTCCAAAAAAAGGAAGAGTGAAGGACCATGTACTTTGGTTTTGCTTTGGATTAGTAAAAGTCTGTGTATAAACTCTGTATAGAAGTGGAGGCACTTAAGAGTTTTGCACAAACATCTTTCATCCAAACAGCAGTAGAAATGGGCTGTTGAAGAAATGGTGACCGCTGGGGATGGTCCAGGTGAGATGTGACTTTGCTGCTTCAAGGTGTCCATGTGCTCCTCTGCCCAGAGAGCTGAAAATGTAAGGGCAGAAATGGCAAAATAACCCCAACATTGAGCTGAAGTGCTGCGTGCTCAGAGCCTGGTTGAACAAGACGTTCTCTGATTGTGAAATCAACTTTTGGAAAGGCTGAAGTAGATAAGCTTAGCCCTGAAGCTGCTTCAGCCTTGTGCAGAAGGTGAGCTTACAGTGTAGGATGGCTCTCTGAGTCCTTCCTGGAATATTTACCTCCCAGAATCCTTTTTGGGAGCATTAGCCCTTCTCACATGAAACAATCATTCCCTGCTTTGCTGGATTCTCCTGAAACATAATCTGCTTGCAGCCCTGTCCGGATTGAAACACACAGTGTTGTGGGATGGAAAGAAATAGCTGTGTTTTTCTTCAAGGCAAAATTCTTATAGTCTTGACAGCTTTTGAAAAAAAGGTGGTGTATGAGGAGTGAGAATCTTTGATGGGGAAGTGAAATAGTGAAATAAAAATGAATTATAGCTCAGTTGTTTCACTTTTTAAAGGTGAGGTCTTAAATTTCTAAAGTGGCCATCCAGATGCTAAAAGGCATAACTTTTACAATTTATTACAGCACATTTTCTCCTTTATGTCCTATAAAACACAGTAGATGTTCTTGACCAGGCACCTCTGTCATAGCATGTGATATGTATGTGAAATGTATTTGTTCCCTCAAGGAGTGAAACCCTAGCTTGAGATATTGGGCTGTCTTTGCTGTAGCCTGTTTTACTGGTCCCTGTGATGAGCAGAAGTTGGAAGGACCTTTAAAAACCTGAAGGGTAGTGATGCCAAACCAGCAAAATAGTAAAGAGGTCATGTAATCCATGTTCACCTGCATGAACTGGGCTCTAAAGTAGGCCTGGCCTCCTGTGAGTTGTGCCTGATCAGGAAAGCAGATCTATGCTGCAAATGAAGTTTTTGTACTTTTTATCCTTTACTGTGGGGGGGAAACAGCATCTTGATGTTGTAGAGCATGAGCCTTAGAAACACAAGGAGGGCAAATGCAAATAAAGAAGAGTCATGAGTGGCTCTGCCTGGGAGGGAAGAGGAGGCTGAGCTGAGAAACCAGACTGAGGAGTGACTGCTCCTGGGACACCACTGACTCCACAGCGTGGGCTTTCAAGGCAGGGGAGTAACTTGTGACTCTCCTAGGAGGAACTGAAGCCACCTGTGTAGGGTGCAGGTTTCAGGCAGGGCTTGGCAGCTGCCAGTGTGTTTGTTGTAGTCATGGTGAAAAGTGGGCCAAATTATGAGTGATTCTGTGTGTCCTGGTCAAACCAGGTGTATCTTGCTGTGCTTTTGGTAGTAACCAGCATTTTTAATAACCTGCTGTACGTGTATGGCCTTACATTTCAGGGGAATCAAATAAATCTGACTGAATTGCCTTCAAAGTGCTGCAAGAAAGTCCCTGGTTGGGCAGAGCCCAGCACAGACTGCACTGGGCCATCAGTGACAGCACAGAGACCTCAGAAATAAGCTTTTACATGTGATAAATCAGTAATTTCTGACCTACCATAAGGGTATATAAAAGAGTGATGTTTAATTTATATTTAAAAGCATATCCATATTATATGTATATTTAACATTTGTATTTATTAACCAGATATTTAGGTTTATATTAAATACTTTAAATATACATAGCCAATGTAATAAATGTATAGCATTTTCTTCCTGCAATAAAATATTGGCTATATTTAATTTGCTACACTTTATCTCATTAACATGAGTTTTAATTAAGCCTAGTAGAAGTGTTGTGTCCTGTAACAGTTTGGTAGAGAAGTAAGACAGGTTCCAGTAATAAATGCATTTAATCTCTTTAGGGAAAAGGGAAAAAAAAGATGTTTTATGCATTATAGTGGTGAACATTAAGGACAACATCTTCTGGGAAGATCTGATGTTGGGTTGGAAATCAATCTCATTGTTCCTAAATAAATTGATTCTGCATGAATGGCCTTAGCTGGACATGAGTCTGATTTAAAGTGTGTTACTTCCATAGTTCAAATTGAATGTATAAGCCTGTTAATTAGGACGGGGCATAGCTAGAGTATATCTGGGATAAGGTAACTAACAGGCAAGAAAAGGAGGTTTCCCAAATTGTCAGTATTGTTGCTGGTGTAAATATAAATAGCTCTGCCAAGACATTATGGTAGCTGGCCCATGTCTAAAGACCTTTCAGTGTAATGAGAATTTTTCCATTGCTTTCTCTGGCATTTGGTTCAGGGTCCCTTTCCCAGGAATTTGGCTGAGAAGCCTCACTAAGGCTGTACAAAAACTGTTTCTTTCCATTGCTGCTTAAGCAAACCAACCTGACATGGAGTAGAAGATGATTCTGGAGCTTTAGTTGGGTTAAAATGTATTTTTTTGGTGTGTGTTCACAGGCTGCTCTCTCCTAGCCTGCAGATTTCTGCCACAGGACTTATTTATTGCAGTTGTCTAGAAATCAGGAGTTGGCTGGGTACATCTGCCCTTTCCCTGTCAGAGTGCCCAGGGTGGCTCAGGGTAGCAGTGGATTCAGGCACGCTCTCAACTACTTCCAGCTCCACTTAATTAAAACACCTGGTCTTCATGAGGAGTTTTTGTAGTGTGAATTAGTCTAGGAGCACATTTGGGAGGCTCTGAAGAAAGCCTTGGGAGTGTTCTTTTTTGTTATACCTGCAATCTTTGCAGAGATGTAACACCCAGTCAAGTGATATGAATTCACTTCTGAAAAACTCTCTGCTCTCACATCTTCTGTACAAATCCTTTTTCTGTATCAGGTCAGAGCACAAATGCTATGAAAAATGTGATTTATTGGTAAAATTGTGATTTTTCTGAGAAAAGTTCAACAAAAAAATGACAAAACATCTTTCCCATCTGTCTCCCAAGGAGTACAAACCCTATCTTGAGATATTGTTCTTTTTTCCATGCTTGGAGACAATAGAGAGGCTGATTACTTCTCCTGAGAGGAGTAATAGATTTTCTTCTTTTAGACTGGGACTGGTATTTGAAATGCTCTTGGGGTGCTTGCCTTCACTTATCTTCTGTTCCTTATCTCTTGAGCCTGCCAGTAAGTCACTAGAAGGGTGGTTTGTTTTGTGTTGTGAAGGGATTTTTTCATTCCTTTCCATGTTGTATGATGTCTTTATCATTTATATTCAGGGGAGTAACAGAGCTTTCTAAGAGCACGGGGCTGTTTCTTGGGAATCTCAGCTCTGCACACATTTGGCACACCTTTGATTTGTAGGTAGAGAGTTTTAAATCTATTTTAGGGTGCTTCTTTTGCAATGAGTGCGGAATGGCTGTCACCATGAAACCCAACTCTTGTGCTAGGGTTTGTGGAAACATGAGCCAAGAATAAATATATTTTACTGCTTGTTGGGTAGGGCTTTGTTCCAGTTTTGTGTGCTGTGCTCTGCTCAAACCTGCTGAAGGCCGCCTTTGTAAGAGTGCAGATGTACTGACGCCCTGCCTAAATTAATGTGCCATCACTTTTTCTGGAGTCTGAGACTTTTTTTGGGTAAATACTGTGCTTGTTTGCAATCTACAATTGGTTTTGCTCAGTTACATTGATGGAGGGATGGATGGATGTTGTCTCCTTGGGGAAGGATCTGTGTCCCTCTCTGACTCAGCTGCATTAGTTTGCGAAAAGTTCTCTCCCCCCCTGAGCAAAAGGAGACTTTCAGACCTGACTCTTCCAGAAGCACAGTAAAGAGTGTCCAGATGGATGTGAGGAATGGGATAAAATCTGGCTCTCGGCCTGGGATAACTGCAGGGTGAGGTTCTAGCCCAAATGTCTCTCTCTGACTCTTCTGACACTGTCCTGGGCCTTCCTGCCCTTTCCCCTTGCAAAAATCCACACTGTCCTTTCTCATCTTTCCAACTCTTTATTGCTTTAGTAATACTGAAAGGATCTCCTGCTCAAGCTGCCAGACAGGCAGCTTGTAATACCAGAGGCACAAAACCAGCACGAGAGGTTTCCTGATTTGACTGGGATTTGTGTGCAGGAAATCTCCTCCTGAGCCCATGTGAGTGCAGAGGAACTTTGCAGCCCAGCAAAGCCCCAACCACCCCAGCTCCCCCAGCAAGAGAAGGGTAAAAGCAGCAGTCAGTGTCTCCCCTGCCTGTTCCACTGAAGGCAGCAGCCTTGGGGTGAGCACTCAGCCCCTCACTCTCTGTGAGCCCTGGCTGCCATCCAGCATGGGACCAGTGCTCCCTGACTTGCACTCTCTGGAAGTCTGCTTGTCCTCTGCCTTCATCTGCTGAGCTGTGGAGCAGGGGATCTGTGGCTATTGCACTGCAAAGGGAAGTGATTCCAGGGTGTGCTTTGGGAGAGCCTGAGGAGTGTCTGCCATGGCATTTCCAAACCAGAGCGGTTCCTGAGCTTATTAGCACTGAGCCCTCTTAATTCCAAGAGGCTGCTCAATGGCCACTCAGGAGATAAGGGAAGATTAAACAGAAGAGCATAAGTGCTTGAAGATGAATCCTTAATACCTGTGATGAAAAGGAGGCTGGATTAAGTGAGAGTTGCACCTCTGTGAGCTTCATTTCAGAGCAGGGATAGCTGATCTCACTCCCAGCTTCCCCCAGCTGCCACTTGAAATCAGCTGGTCCAGGCTGGAGAAAAGTTCAAGTCATTCTGGTATTAAGCTAAAATCTTTTCAGGAGGTTTACATTTGAAAAAAACAGTTGTATGAGGAACTGGGTGGAATATTGATCGAGACTCTCAGGATCTGGTGGCAAAAGGATTGTTTGAAGGGCAGTGTGAGTTTTGTAAACGCTCAAGGGATGAAAACGATGAATCAGAGGAATGCTCTGCTAAAGAATTGCCCTTGTTAAAAGAAGATACTCCTTCCTCTGGAAAGCCTCTTAGAGAGCTAAAGAGAAATGGTATAGTGAGCAATAGTCCTGATTCTTCAGCTGCACTTGGAATAATGACAGACCTTGCTGAAATACACAGGCTCCTACAGCTGGCAGGAAGAGTAACCCTGGACAGGAGGATTCTCTCTCTCTCTTTGGGCTGGACTCCATCTTGGCTCCAGGCTTGTCCATAGGGATTCACCTCCAGAAGGCATGCTGTGGGCTTGGCTGTATGCCAATGGCTACTGCAGTGCTGGGAGGCTTGATCAGAAAACCCAAGGATAGCTGGGGTTTTGTCCTCTTGGAAAGCCTTCATAGGAACCAGAAAGTAAGTGCACAGGCAGCTCTCGACTCGTGCTGCAGCTGCCCCAGGGTGTCTAAGTAGATGCTGGGTGCCCCGGCTGTCCCCAGAAGGCAAGCAGATAATCCTGAGGGAGTGAGGGAACAGAAATGACTCTTTCCAGAGTTCCCATAAGTAAAACTGAACATTGAACAAAGAGGTGGCCTCTTCTCTTCCCCCTTTCCAAGGGTATTTGCTGTTTACTAAATGGAGCCTGACCTTGGCCTGGCCTGCTGTGCACTGCTGCAGCTGATGAACACTCCAGTCTTTGCCCCAAGGCTCTGCTGGCAAATCTGCCACTAGAGAGGGTCTGGTGCAGCTTTTCCCATGTCTTGACTGCCATACTTGATTGAGCCTGTCTCCAGGTTTACCCAAGGAAAGATTTAACAGAATGGTTTGGTGTGGCCCTTTCCAGCAAAATGATTTTATGTTGCTCCTGGGAAGCCAGTTGCCTTGATGAAGCTTTTGGAAGGAAAGGGGAGCTGAAGCTCACAACTTTTAAGGGACTAATGCTGATGTATTTATTTCTGGTGTCTTTGTTGGAGGAAATTTTAGGACAAGTAAAAATAAATAAATTCACCTTTGTCTGGATTTTATCATTCTCTGAAAGCTTTGAGGTTATAGAATCCCCCCAAAATGTCCCTGTAGCCATCAGTTTGGGCCTGTTTCAATACACACTCGTGCCTGAGCAGGTGACAGTGCCCTTTCCCTGGCATTGCCTTCCCTGCAATCCTCACTGAGGTGCCATGGATGGCAACACTGAGCAGAATGTTGGCTTTGTTTGTGCTGGTTTCCTTGTGTTGTGGTGCTTTGGGCCTGGCAGCAAGTGGCACATTATCAACCACGGGCAGCCAGGAGCTCCCACAGGGAAGGGACCAGGCACATCCCACCTGAGGGACATTCAGTGGATTGCACACCCTCTGCAGGCTTCCCACAGGCTTCCAAAGCAGGAAGTGCATGAAGATGACTTCAGCAGTCTAAACCCACGAGAGCCAGGGGTTTTGGACTTTGGGATGAAGCTTGGGTTCCTAAAATTCATGTCTGTGCCTCAGTGTCTGTCCTGCACACGGAGTTCCTGGGGAAGTTTGTTGGAAAAGGTGGAGCAGTTGGCACAGCCCAGTGCTGAGGATGGACTCTGTGCTGCACCAAAAGTTGTCTTTGATGTCTCTCACTGGTTGCTCTTGTGACTGCTGCTCACAGGGAGGAATGTAGCACAGTGAGCTGAATACACTGATCTGGTTATGGGGACAGACTATGAAAATAAACTTTTCTCTAAGAGCAGAGTTTTGATGGTTGACTTTTTTCTTTTTTCAAGTGCATTCACAAGGTTTGGGATATTAAACTTTATTTTCTTTCTGTTCAAGGCAAAAGCTTGCATGCACTAGACACACGTGGATATGAAAATTAACTGAATTATGAAAACAATAAATAATTTTGAGCCAAATGCATTCCTCTTAAAAACTAGTTGAGTTTCTGGCTGTTTTGGGCCTGCCTGAGATGGAGTTAATCTTCCCCACAGTGCTGAGCTTTGTGTTGGTAGGCAAGAGGTGCGGGTCAGAGCCCAGTGCTCTGAGCAGTGCTGGCACAGCATTGGGACTGTGTCCCCAGCGTTGCCCCTCAGCAGCAGCCTGGGAGAGCATGGACACAGCCAGGAGAACTGGCTCCAGCTGGCCAAAGGGATCAGCCATTCCTCACGACATCAGCAGCAAAAGCTGCAAGAGAGTAGGAGAAGGGGAGGCTTTTGTTACTGTGTTGTCTTCTGGAGCGATCCCTGTGCATCCTGAAGTCCTACAGAAGTGGCCACACATTGCCTGCTGATGGAAAGTAGAGAATAAATATTTTGCTTTCTTTGGCTTCTGTAACCTGCCTTTCTCTTGATCCATGAGACTTTTCCCATCTGATTTTCTTCCTGCCTGGCCGGGCCCTGTGGGGACCTGGCCTACAACCTGGGTCACCCCACCACAGAAAGGGACTCCTCCCCTTACCCTGACAGCAGCTTTGCAAAGAGCTGGGAAGTGACAGAGCCTGATTGCTCATCGATTTACACTTCATCATTGGCTGGGCTTCGGCAAAGCCTTTCCTGCAGAACAGAAATCAGTAGGGCAAGAGCTTTTTAACAAAGTCTGTTTGCAGTCACTAAAGAAGGGAAAAATTCCTAATTATATATGCAGTCAGTTCTGTTGGTGAGACAGGGATGAAGTTCCTACTGAATTGTCTATGGAAATCTCTTTGTCTTTTTTTGGAAACAAAAAACTCTTGGAGAATACTTTGGGGAAAAAAAGATCATGACATTTGAGAGGCAAAAAGGAAAAACACAGTACAGTGATTTCTTTTTTTTTTCTCCACAAACCTCAAATCTGCAGTGCCTGGGTTCCATACTTCTGTCAGCAATTTTCTTTCCCCTCCTATTTTTTTCAGAGAATTTGAATATCATTTTGTCATGACTTATAAGGCACAGGAATTGCCTTGATTTCCTCCAGCCTGCACTGTACCCATCCCCTGCTCTTATGGAACAGCCCCTCTCCGTGCTGTCCCTTGAACACCACGTTGAAAAATGAGCTTTGGTCGGGGGTGTAGCATTGGCTGGTGGGGATGGGTTGGGTTTGGTTGGCTCCTGCCAGCAAACACGGAGCCATCAGCTGGGACAGCACGGATTTCCCTGGTGAGGTGTCAGCTGTGCTAAACTGCACTCTGATCTAGCAAGATTATCTGTGGAGAGGCTGTTATCCAACAGAAAATAAGAACATTTATTTGTATTCATATTTAATAATGAACCATAAACTGCATCAAATCAAACATGGGTTCCCAGCTGAACATGCAGCAGGTACCACGGCAGTGTATGTAAGGGGAGTCTCTCTACATGGGTGTTATCTGCTTGCACCATTTTTTGCCAAGTGATCTTTGAAAATAAAGCCCAGCTGTCTGCTGGGATCTGTGCCTGTGAAGGGCAGTGGGAGTGGGGTGCTGCTTATCCCTGACCTGCTGGATTCTATCACTCCTGTTTCTCAGCAGAAATGTTCTCCCTTTGCAAGTGGGAAGAGGATGTCTCAAAGAAATCTCTGTAGGGCTCTGACCTGTGCTCCCAGTGGAGCTGGGGGTAGCAGCACTCCTGTCTCCAGCTGTGAGGAGTGCAAATGGCCTCTGCCAAGCCTTCCATATCTCTGCCAATTTTGTATCACAGTTCAGTTGGTTGTTTTTTTAAGATTTGTTGCAGAGCTTTTATTTTTTTAAAGCAAAGCAATGCCACGGGTCTTGTATTCAAATAAATGTGCGTGCTCAGGTAAATGCAACCAATACAACAGAAAAGTAAGGGGTGATGTGGCTAAATGTCAGTCTGTGGGAGGGCAGAGTCAACTCCCTCCACACAGAGTCTGGGAGAGTGGCTGAGCTAGTCAGTGCTTTGGGGCACTACATAACAGGAAAAAAAGGTACATTTTGTACCAGCAGTGTATCCCAGTCAGTGTGGTGGGTTTGGGGAAGTGGTGCTTGTGTTTTTAGCTCCTCTTGCTTCTTGATATATTCGTGATGCTCCTTGCTTTGATTGGTAAAACCTCTGGCATTCTGCTGCTTTTATTTAAAACTTTCTTCCCTAGAGGAATATTGGAAATGTGCTGTATCAATAGTAACCAATTCTGTTACTATTGGGAACCACCGTGTTAACAACTGAACAGTTAAATCTTTCCCTCCTGTGCTTGAGAGAAAACTCTTCATTCCTCACTATTCCTAATTACTCCTTTCCTCAGTACCTGCCACGGGGGAACATGTAAATTTGATGGGATAAGGAATTAGCCTGACATATATAGAAAAGCTGAAAACCTTGTGTCTGTATGAGACTGGACTTAGTGGGAACATCCTGGGGAGCTGATGCACTGAATTTCACCTGGCCTTGCACCCGTGCAAGGGTCCCTGCTCCTCCCAGTGCTGCTTTTGAGGGACTGGCTGGAGTTCAGGAGCAACCACCTCACTGAGGTCCATTACTCTGTTTGACCTGGAGTGCTCAGAGCTGTCCCTGGCAAGGCAAAAGCTGGGGGATTGGATTTGCAGTCAGTAAGGGAAATATTAGAGTTTATATTGAGGTAATATATACTTTATCATACTTTAAGCCTGTAACTTAAACAGTGATGGGTTACTCTTATCTGATTGCTTCCAAACAAGGTTTTGATCCCACCTAACCCATTGCTGTTCCAGCTGAGGGTGTAGGAAATCAAAGATAAAATACTGAGATGAAATGACCTTCCCCTCCTTTCTCCCTATAGATGATTTACATTTAAGCCCAGATGCAAACCTAGATTTCATGGCTGGTTTTCTTAGAGTAGACTAAACCAAAATCTTGGATCCAAAGCTTGTCAGTGTTCCAAGTAAATTATATCATAGTTTATTCTCCTTTCTGGCAGAGGTGGAGTGAAATTCTCAGGAAGACATCTGTGTATAGTGAAGAAAGCTCCATGGACATGCTGCTGTTCTCTGGAATGTATATTTATTTATTCAAGTTCTGGAAATCTAGATGAAAGACAGGGAAGACAGAGGGATTGTCCTAATGAAATTGGCAACAGTAATTGTAATTAAACCAAAACAGTTTAGGAAACAGAACTATTTAAATTTGACCAAAGCTTGGCATTGTTGGTTCTCTTCCTTTCTCACACTGCAGATATGATTCTGCTAAACCATTACGTGTTCAGCATTGACATCCATTAAAAGTACATTGAGACCTTGGGAAGTGTTCTGTCACAGCAGTGAATCCCTAAGAAGAGCTGTGTGTGACAGTTCAGGACAAAATGCTTATTTCAGTGTTTGAGCAGTGCCAGCAGGAGGCACACAGCCCCTTTGGAAACTGGAAAAATTGAGGGTGCAAGGCTCCTTCATTGCCCTTCTTTGCCCATTTGGTGCTGCTGAGCAAAGGGTTGTGCTGCAGTGAGGATTTTGCTGGAGCTGGGAATGGAGTTTCTCCCTGGCCTGGGCAAGGAATGGTTGATGGCCATTGCATGGACAAAATACCATCATTAGCTCCCACAGCCTGTGTGGGAGTGCTGGTGTGGAATATGTCCCTAAAGCAGAAATGTGCCTTCTCTGGTGTTAGAAAAGTGCTGGTCTTGTTATGCTTCCTCTGCTCACAACTCAGTCATAACAGCTTCCCAGACAAAGGCAGAAATGGGGATATTTTGAGTGAAAAACCTTTGGCTTCAGATTTTATTTCCTCCACTGTTGTTGAGGGTCCACAGTAAATTATCCCTGGTTATTTTCACTTGAGGCAATGGTGCACCAGAGTGATGTGTTAAAGCCTGCCCTGGTGCAACAAATGCCCTCAATTTACTTTTTTACAAGCCTGCTAATTTTCACGGATTTCTAGAACTGTTTAGAGGCTGAGGAACAGCTGTATGATGGAAAGGGATATAAACCCTCCCCCTAAGCACAGAACCTTCAAAATATCTCTAGTGAGCAACAGACCAATGCATTTATTTCAGAGAACTGAGACCCATCACAGCTGCTACTGGTCCAGCATTGCTGTCTTGGGCCACATCCAAAAGTTTTGTAGGTGACCAGGGGTGGCACTTTGCGTCCTCTAGTCCAGATTGGAGATTTTTGCTCCAAGCCCTTTGAGCAAAAAGGAGATGAAATATGGTTTCTTTTTGCTCAAAGGGGCTCAAAGGTCTTGGAGGAAAATCAATTTGCTTGACAGACTTGGCAAGGAGAGCCCTCAGCTGGTGGCTGGCCTCTCTCCAAGCTCTCCCTGTCCAGGGACAGGCAGGATAATTTAGCAGATCTTGTTGCAGCAGAGTGGGATAACATATTCGTGGATGTCCAAGTGACTGAAGAGCTCAGTGCGTAAGCACTTGGGAGAACAAATCTGTTTGGTGCTGGCTTTTCCCTCCTGTGGAGACAAGGAACACGTGTCACCCTGTCAAGTGGCAGGCACCAGTTCAAAGTCACTTTGAAAGGGGGCACAAATGTCCAAACATTGATTCCTCTCAGAAATGCCCAAGATTTCCCTTCAGTCTGTGGATATACCATGACTGATTTGTTTTATCAACAGCTAGCTGATATTTCCACTTTTCCTCAGTTTGTTTTCTTATTGCTTTAACTTTTTACCCTTCTCATCACCTCTAGCTGTGTGTGTTTTGGGTGCTTTTAAATGAAATTTCAACTCTACTCATTTTCAAGAGAAAGCATTGCTGTTACTTTAGCAGCCTTGCAGAGGCACAGCTATTACTGGTGTACCATAGCAATGGAATAATACAGCTCTCCTTGAACCCTTCTCTGTTTGTTTTTACTGTCACTGTGTGTCTTGGGATTTAAGGATCTGTGAAAACCTTCCCTGTGTGCAGGCCCTGGGAGGAGCCAGTGTGTGCTGGCACAGGCTGCCCTGGTCTGGTGGAGAGATGAGTTTTTCAGTTCTCTGCAATCACAGTTAGTACCTTGGATAGGAAAGCCAAAAAAGGGGGGAAAGGGGCTCTTCTCCCTCTCCAGCTGCACCATGTCAACCCTGCCTTCAGCTTCTAGATGTCCACTCTCATTTGTAACCTGCATTTGGAGCAATCTTCTTGTTGTCCTGCTTGGGAGAGTCAAAGACCTGGAAATTCCAGCTGTGAGGGCTCTCTGCTGTGCTCTTGGGATGGGTAGTGCAGAGCAGGCTCTGGCATTGCACATTTAAAGGCTGTGGTTTGGTTCTTCAGATCACTTTAGACAAAGTCAGGAGTGATTTAGCAGAGCTGATTCTGCCCTGAGGAGGAGAAAGGAGTAACTGACCTGGGAAAATCTTTTCCCACTCTCTTTTCTGTGACACTGTTCCTGTTTCAATCCTCTGGGACCCAGAACTGTGCAGTGTTTTGTGTCTCAGAGCCTGAGAGAAGGTTACTGAATGGAAAACAAGTTCATCCAGGAGTATGGGAGATGAGTTTGCAGAAGGTGCTGAAGTATTACTTGAGCTCATTAACTTGTGCTTTTAATCATAAGAAATGTACCTGAGAAACTTGATGGCATCCTCCTCTTCCCTGGTACAAAGTGGCATAAGAACATGTAAGAAAAAGAACTTGAGCCCCTTATGGCCCATCTGTGTCCCAGGTGCAATGGGGTAAGAGATGAACAACTCAATATTTTCTTTAGAGCCTCCCTTCTCTTCCCACAGGCAGCCACGTGGCCCCTGTAGCACACAGAGAGGACAGCCCTTAGCTGCCACCTCTCTGCTTCTACCAGAGCTGTGCCAATTAAAGAGACTTCTCTGTATTTATTATGGAAGGGTTACTTATGCCCAGTGACATTTCTGCTGGCTGCTGTTGAAATCCTCTCCACTCTAAAGTCAGCAGCTTCATCTCAGAGTGACAAACAGAACTGATGCTGAAGAAAATGTCTCCTGGAGTGCTGAATGTAAAATTGTTCAATGGTAAATAATACAGCCTGTGAAGTTATGCTGGGAAAATGGACTAAAAGGAGAAATCACATTTAATGTTCTTTGGGTTTTTGCTCTTTGCAGTTACAGGGAGTGATCCTGCACAGTTATTGAGAAGAGTAGGAAATCTCAAGGGGGACAAACACCAACACATCTCAGGAACAAAAAAGACAAAGGTTTCAGAAAAACGTTCTTTCCTTTCTAGCTGTTCTGCTTATTATTTATTGTTGTTTTGGTGTTCCTTTTTTTTTATGAAATAATGCATTTATTTCATCTTCCCCTCTTTCTTCCTTTTCATCTTCTTTCTTAAATGTCTCATTAGTTTCTGCTGTGGAGTTGTGCAAGATGAAATGTTGTCAGCCTGTGCTGATGAATACCTCTCTGCAAACCTTACATAATCCATCCCAGCCCCAAATCAGGTTAGTGCAGAAATAGAGCTTTGCACCTTTGAACTGCCAATTCTGCAGCAAAAAGCAGCCGCTGGCATCGAGTGCCAGGCCAGGCTGTGCCAGGAAGACTTTGCACTAAGTTTTGGGACACACAAATGAGGAGTTGCAGCCACTCATCCTATATCCTTTGGAAGTCCTCTACCAATTTATTAGCCTGGAATCAGGCACACTTTTTCATGGTGACAAAGGTGGAAAATGTCACTATTTCCAAGACCACACTCAATAATGATGCTGATTTTTCTAGTTCTCTACTCATTGTTTTTCCTGGCTAACTCTAGGGCATAGCAGGAGAAGGAATAATAGAATTCTGTGTTATTCCATTGCTGCCAAGGGCCAGATTGTCAGCTGCATGAGTGGGGAACACAGAATCAGAAGGGACCCACAAGGATGATGGAAGTCCAGCTCCTGGGCTGGACAGGTGTCATTTGCAGCAGTGTAGGTGTATGAGATTATCCCCCTTTATGCTCCATGCAGGAGCAGCTGTGGTAGTCTGTGCATCCAAAGCTGTCCAGGGAACAGACTTCTTACAAGAAAGGCTGACAGAGCTGCACTTAGACTTTTCTTGGTTAGTCAAAAAAATGTTTGCTGGTTCCACAGCATCCCTAGGGAATCCTTCAAAACCAGACAGGACACTCATTATTTTTCATTGGCTATGACCACTGTTCTGTGTTAAGGCAATTTATTATTTCCATGTTTGCTGTCAGAGAAGGGTTTGTTTTGTCTTATTTTAAACCTCCTTGAAGCCTGTGCATAAACATTCACCTGTTGCTCCGTGGCAGGTAAATAGGAATAGAGCCTTTTGTATGCTATGGGAATAAGATGGAAATGCTGCATTGAGGATGCAAGCAAACAAAATAGGATTATTGATTGATCTCTTGAAAAATGTATGTGCATTTCTCCTGGACCTACTGTGAAATGAAGAAATCTGAGTAAATGCACATCCCTGAATCTCTCCCCTCTGCTACTTACCTTCAATATTTGGCTCCTTGCATGTTAGGGCACCAGCAGCAAAATGCATTAGAAATCAGAAGTACAAGTGAGGGCTGCAAGGAATGAAAAACTCTTGGAGGTGGTGCAAGAAAAATGTGTTGGAGTAAATGGTCCCCTCCCAAATGGGAGTTGGGCTGCAAATAAGGAATCAGAGAGAAAATAGGGGAAGTGCTTTTCACAGAAGTAATCCAGGGAAATCATATGCTACAACTTTCTTGCAGGCCAAGCACTAATTTAATCACAGGACATAAAATGTGTCCTGTTTCTCTACAGGACATGGGAAAATTACTGGCTTGTTTTTTTCAGGTTTGGTGCATGTGCATAGGTCATTCCTTATTTTCCAGATGCTTCCTCCAAGCAGAATGCTTGGACTGGCTGCATGGTAGAGGCCTGAGGATGGTTCAGGAAAAGGGCTGGGGCCAGAGGAGGCCTTGGGGGTTGCCTTGCTGAAGGCCTGGATTTCCAAATATTTCAGTTTTCCTTGCTCTGTCACATGCCAAATGCCAGACAAAAGGGACCTGCTGTTCTCTTCCCCTTTCTCTGGGTTTGCTGCCTCTCACTAGGGAATTATTAGGTAACAAATACAGAGACACACACACAGATTCCCATTAAACGAAGAAGGACTAAGTGACTACACAGTATTGACTGCAGTGGTTCCCAAATGTACATCCTGGATTTCTTTTGGATCTGGGGGAATCCCAGCTTTGGATGTGAGCTTTGCCTGCAGGTCTTCTCCAACACGAAGGAGCCTTTCAGTTAGAGCTGCCTTCAGTGTGGGGTTATGATGTGATGCTTCTGGCCTTCTCAAGGTACCTTCTACTGCAATAAAAACCACAAGTCCTGTTTCATGAGGTAGCCATCAGCTCCTTAGTGCAGGAAGTGGAAGGGGGCTGATGGGATACTAAGAAGTTAAAGACCAATGATCTGTATTTGGCCCGGGAGTGAGGGAGAGAGAGTGAATGTGGCTGATTCCTTAGTGCAAATATTCCTCAGAGAGTGTTAATGGGCTAAAGGGAAATTCAGCCACTTGAAAAGGAAGTTTTGAATAGAAGGATTACTGAAAGCAGAGCAAGGCCCTGGTCCTGCTCCAGTCAGGGGATGCTGATCAAAGCTTTCAGCTATTCCAAGCCAAAAAAGCAAGAGATGAGGAGGCTGTGCCCCTTTGGGAGGGATGCTCACAAACAAGGGGAAACATTAAAGCAATCTGCAACTGAGTCAGGCAAAAGGCATAAAGGAAGGTAACTGGAAATGAGAATGTGGTCATAAAGAGCAACAACCAGGTCAAGGCTATTTTTAGTTCCCATAAAGTTACTGTTCTATTTAATGAAAGAAAATGGGGTAAGTTCCTCTTTGCCATCAGGCAAGGATGAAGGAAAACTGGAACTCTCTTACTTCCCACTTTCTGACTAAAATCTGCCAGAAGGTTTCTTTCCCCCCCCCTCCCCATTTCTGTTTGTTGAGTCCAGGTCTAAGATACAATTACCTGCTGTTTTTGTGATATGCCAGTGCTGTTGTTTCTACTGTTTGAGAAGATGGAGATGGCTCTCCTTGCAGGCAATTCCACCCATCTGGAACAACTGGGGAGCTCATTCCCTCTTTCTCTTATTATTGAGTGCCTGGGTTGGTTTATTGCAGGTGTTGTGAGGTGCTGGGTTTAAGGTGGGACAGGTCACAGAGTGCCACAAAAACTGTGGTGAGGAGGGCATGTAGCAGGAAATGGGAATGTGAGCCTGACACAGCATCTCTTGCTTGTGTGGATTCCTCTCTTTTAGCACTACACCACTTTGAGTTTTCAACACAGTAACTAACACTTTGGTGAGTTTTGAGATAAGAACATCTCACCACTCACAAAGATCATCAAAATCTAATTATGAGTAATTACCCTATCAGATGTCTCATCATTCCTTTCTGTAATTGGGTTTTCAGGGCTCAAAGATTTCTGCTGAAAGATGTGTAAAATGATTCAGGTTTTTGATATTTGCCTTCAGAATGTTTGTGGTGATGTTTTGAGTCCAGAACCTCTGCAATCAGTGGCTGTGGCTGTAAGGGTCACAGAGCACTTGGAGCACTGCCAGCATTCCAGAGCCATTTGTGTGCCCTGTCTGAAGCCTGTGGCATTGGCAGCTCACCCAGGGCAAAACTCCTGCAGGTTTGGGCAGTGAAGCCCACGGCAATGTGGGAACCTTCCTTTGCTCCTTATTCCTTATTTTTACTTGAATTCCTGCTGAGCCCCCGAGTCTTCTTGCTTGAACACATCTGGGTCAGCTTCTGTCCTCACTTGGTTCAGTTCTGGCTTTAAGCAGGTTTTCATGAGAACAGCTGAAGGGAGAGACTGGCCCCGGGAAGCTGCTGGAGTAAGAACATTTACAGATCTTGCGGGTTGCATAAGCAGAGGAGCCAAAAAGGACAGCAGTCACAAGAAAACTCTCTTCCCTGTCTCCTTGAAACAAACCTCTTTTCTTCTAGGACAAAGCCATCACTTTTTATTCAGCAAATCAGGCTGTTTTGTTGTTTTAATGGATTTACAAATTGAATTTGCTATTAGCAGTAACTCCACCATTGTGATGTTAAATGGCAGGAAATCGGCCTGCTCTGTTGCAGCCACCTCTTATTACAAGTACCTTTCCCCTTCTCTTCTAAGAGGCTGGGTTCTGAAAAGCCCTGAACCAGCACATCATAGACTCTTAATTCAGTTCCGTTTAAAAGCTAAATTAGAGCAATTGATCGTTTCATCCGGGTGACCACGGACTGCCGGCAGAAAATCCTGAAGCACCTGAAAGAGCCAAGGGGAGAATGGCTTTAAACTGGCAGAGGGTGGGTTTAGATTCAACATCAGGAAGAAATTCCTCCCTGTGAGGGAGGTGAGGCCCTGGCACAGGCTGCCCAGAGAAGCTGCGGCTGCCCCATTCCTGGCAGTGCCCAAGGCCAGCTTGGATGGGGCTGGGAGCAACCTGGGATAGTGGGAGTGTCCCTGCCCATGGCAGGGGGTGGAATGAGATGAGCTTTGAACACTCAACGTGTTCTGTGGTGTTTGGAATTGAAAGATAAATCAAAGTCTTTATTTAAGAACACTGGTGGAGATTTTGAGGCTACTCAAAAGAGATTTTTGCTTTTATTTTCAACATTGGACTTGGCACTATAGGCACAGTCCTGTGGCATGACCTGAAGTATCTTTATCCTTCACAAATCAGACAACCTGCCACAATATGCTGGTTTGCTTCCCTTTATGAATATCAATCATTATTTCTCTAAAGGAAACAGCTTCATTTGGAATGGTTTGATGCTCTGCATAGGCTGAATTTTGAGGGCTTTGCTTTTAGACAAAGTTTCTGGAGTTACCTCAGTGCAAGGGAGATTTCCTGAGCCTGGAGCCCTGCTTAGTGGCATTGTCAGAGCAGTGGGATCCTGTGAAGGAGACACATTGTGGCAAGGACAGCAGGAAGGTCAGCTCAGAGAACTCTGTGAACTGAAAGCTCTGTAGGCAAGGAACACATCGCAGAAAAGTCGGGGGTGAACTTCAATGAAATATCAGCAGAACAGCTGAAAACAACAAAAAAAATAGTTATGAAATCTTCCATAACAGATTCATCTGGAATTGTGACTAATGCATCGTTCTGGTACTCAGTGAAAGAAACCTCAACTTCAAATCTATTAGCTTTTCTTTTGCACATGTGATTTTCATAGGTGCTGGAATGAAAACATGAAGACAAGCCTATAAACCTCTCTATATTTAAAGTTAATGACACAGAAATGTCAGTATAGCTGGCTTGCCAAGAAAAAGATAAATCACATTCTGTTCAATTTACTTTTTGCCCTTTTTTGGTGTTACTTTTGCTTTGTAGAGCAGATTTTGTCTTTAAACCAGTTCCCAGTAAATGACTATTCACAACACCAGAGGTGCACACGATTTCAGCTGGCACTGCCAGGCTCTGGCTGCACAGGACATGAACCACATCAGAAATAAAACTCAGCTCTTGGTGGGGCAGGCTTGTGGCCACTGCATTAGGTGTGTGCAGCTGCTGAGAGTGATGCTGAGCTCAGGTTGTAGTGTTTTGTGTAAAGTCCTTGAAATGTGCTCTCAAAGCTCTTGCCTCTAAAATGGCTTTTTTCATGGGAAAAAAATACCAAGTCTTCCTGTTGAAAATAAATTGGTAACATGACCTGAATGCTTCCTAATGACTGAAACTGGAGGACAAACAAATCACCGTGTCTGTATCTCAGTCACCTCCTCCCTAAGCAAAATTATTTTGTCTCTTGTGCTCTTCCAGGGGTTTAAAATTTTTAAACTCATTGGATGAATCCAACCAAGGTTTGCAAGGAAGAATCCCAGAAGTCTCACAAATGATTAGGCTGTTTAAAAATTTCATGAAATGAAGCAGATGGAAGTAAGTAACCTGCTCCAAGTCCAACCCACATACAAAACTCCAGTCAGGATTTTTTACTAGACATGAAAAATTTTATTTTGGCAGATTTGATCAATGTAGTCTGGGAAAAGACTCCACTGATGTCTCTGCCAGTCTACCAAAAGATACAAATCAATATAAACAAGATTTTATTGGGCTGTGAAACAGCCTGGTCCTAAAAGGTGTCTATGGCTGTTTTGCAAGTCTCATGGTTTTTGTTTTTGGGGTTTTTCAAATTAGGTGATCTCATTATATTTTGGAGAATTGCAAATGTTTAGGTATGGAATGTTCCCTGATTAAAAATCACAAACCCATTTCATTCTACCAAGCTTCACAGGAACTATGCCTGCAATTAGGATTAATTTACCAAATGCAATGACCTCTGCAGCAAGCAGGGCTTTCCCGGTCATGGGCCATCCCTGTGATGCAGGTTTGGAGAGAAAAATATTTACTGAGAGGGGAAATGACAGCACTTTGCTGAGTTAAAGGAACTGTATATAAATAAAGATACCCTCTGCTCCCACAGCCCAATTAGAACATTGATGTGCGTGATCTGAAAATTATAGGCTGTGAAAATAATCCCCAGTTAAAGATCCACCTCTGACTGGCTCTCCTTGAGTTCAGACACACGTAGCATAATTGCATGCTCCAACAGAGATCTTCATTTGAATTATTCCAGAAGAAAAGCCTTTATCAAGCAGATTTCCATGCAGGGCACTAAACCAAGGCAGCGAGGGACAGGGACCAGAAGAAGGAGCTGTGTCGTGTTCTGTGCCACCAAGTCACAGGGTGAAAGCCTGTGGTCAAAGGCACGAGTGGGGTTCTTGCCAGGCCTTGTCTGAGAGCAGCTGTAGAGCTGAGGAGCTTCTCTGGGATGGCTTTGTGGGTTTGGGCACCTGCAGGTGAACATCAGGCCCAGGTGCAAAGGGCGAGTTCCCATGAGGAAAAACCCATTAACTCTTCTCCACACTAATTGCCATTATCAGGCCTCTGTGTTTGGGGCAAGGGAAGGTTTCCTTTCTGGAAACACGGGCCAAATGCTGTTACCTGCTTAAAAAAACACTTTATTGGAAAGCAGCAGTAATTGCAAGCATCCCCAAACAAGATGCTGAAGAGTTTCCTTTAAATGAAAGGATAACAAAACACGGTGTGCTCTTGCTGTCAGACAGTAAAGCTGGGAAAGCATCTCCTGTAGGATTATTCCATTTTGGTGGTAATTTTGCAGGCATTTATGTAAGTGTATCTGAGCCACTCTGATTGGCAAGGCTGGGCTGAACTGTGTATTTCCTGCCTGCAGCAAAGAAATCCTCGAGAAAGTAAATGCAGTGCCCTGATGTTTTCTGAGCATTGTTGATATTGCCAAATTACACGTTTTGGTGAACAAGCTGAGAGTTCAGCATATCCCCAGAGTTTTTCTCCAGCCCTTTTAAAGCAGCACCTCTGTGTTCCCCAGCAGGGACTGGCTGTGAAGTTAACAGGACAAATTTGGGATGACTCACCGGCTGTTTGTTCCTGTGCATACATTGGATATTCATTACCCTTCCCTACAAGCTGGTTCCCGACCCCGCCGCTCTGAGTCAGGCTGCTGTTTTGGAACGAGGGGATTTTGTGGGGAAAATGAGCGTGCTGTGGTTCCATTACTGACAAAAGGCTGGTTCTTCCCCTGGCTCGGGAAAGGAGCTGCTGCATAATAAATTGCCAGTGTCTGAACTCAGGAGAAGAAAGCATGGAAAGAACCTAATGAAAATATTCACTGCTTTTGTAGATAGACCTGACTCAGTGTGGATGTTCAAGCCTTAAAAGTACAGGCTGAGCTACCTGAAGCATTCAGTTGTGTTTCAAATTAAAATAATAAGAAGAATTAAAAATTTATATAAAAATTATATATAGAATTTATATATAAATTATTATTTATAAATAAATCATAGTTTATATACAAATTATTAATGATAATATATAATTATATAATTATATATTATTGCATAATATATTATATAATATTATTATTAAGGATTTAATTAAAATAGTAATTGCAAAGTTGCAAGCTGATCAAGCATTAAGGCAGGACTTGCAGCTGCCTGAATCTCTGTGTGGGATGTGCCTTCCCATCTCCTCTGGGCATTGTGTTTCCTCCCTGTGTGGAAAAGCACTCATAGCAAACATGCCTGGGGCAGAGAACATCGGTGTGCGTTCTTTAAAGCAGAGATCAGTGGCACCTTATGGAAGGAGGGGGAAGCTCCTTCCCTTGGAGATTCCTGGGACTCACTTGTGAGGTGCAGGGCCGGTTTGGAAGGACTGGGTGAAAGTGCCCATTGCTGGCTAGGAATTCTGTGTGTTTTCCTGGCTGTTCAGGCGGTTCTGGAGGTGGCTGGGAAGGACAAGCTCCCTGCACAGGGAGGGAACTCAAAGCTCCTGCAGCAGGGTGCAGGACAGACCTGTGCTTTGTCACACGTCACCTTATCCTGGGAAAGGGCTGATCATTTCCTCCTTTGTGTTTCCCAGNTTTCCACTTTCCTTCAAGGAAATTTTTTTTTTTTTTCTTTTTCGGAACCAATTGGGGGAGGGGCAGCTTGAATCTGTTCTTTTTTTCCTGGAGAGACCCCATTTGGAGGTTTCCTCTCAAATTTGTCCTAAACTAGGACACCCAGGAACACTGCACTGTGACCAAAGCTGAGCTTGAACGCTGCAGTTCTGTTTGAACTCGATACTCTTTGGACTGTGTGACCTCTAAGGAAAGCTGGGGAAGTTTAGAGAGGAAAACAGCTTATCTTTTCCTGCTCCTTGCTGGACGGATGCCCTTATTTTGTTCCAGATCATTCAGATTTCTTTTTGCCAGGGAAAGGTTATTTGTTCAGCATTCAAATGTTTGGTCAGCTAATTAATTTTTTATATGCAGGAGCTTTGTATATTTCTCTTTGAAATTCCAAAACAAACCACCAGTTTTTTTCTTTCTTTCTGGGCAATGTCCTCAGCTCTCCAGTCACGACCTCCTCTCTAAAGGAGAGATCTCCAACTCGTGGCTATCAGGTGGGACAGTTTATGAAGAAGTTTTATTACTGACAGTGAAAGGGGCATCCCTTTGACAGCAGTTCCCAGTATTGCCACACAGCGTTCAGTGCACTCAGTAATGCAGCATGTGAAGGATCTGTGCCCGGCAGAGCACCCAAGGCTGGAGGGGAAGCTGGGGGCTGTCCTGGCTGTGCAGCCCTCACAAACCTGCCCCTCACTGCTGCTGCCCTAGACAGGAAATAATCCCCTGACCCCCTGTGCTGCACAGAGCCTTTGGCTGAGCACGAGCTGCTGGCACTCCAGCGCAGCGAGGGCTTTGTGTCCTTCTGTTATGGAGCTTCACCCTGTACAGGAGTGCTGGCCCTTGGGGCAACTCCTCTGTGGGGCTGAGGTGAGCTAAATGCAGAGGGATTTTCTCTTTCCTCTATGTTCTCCTTCAGGCTTGCTTCCATTTGTTTTTCCTGTATGAGGAATGTGGAAAAAGCAGTAGCATGGCCTTGCTCTCCTTGTTTTCCACCAGGCTGCAGAACTGCCCTTTCTCACAAAACTTTTTGGCTGAATTTACCCTTTCCAACTTCTCTTGCCTTCATTTAATATTAATCCCTAATTAATTTTTCTTTGGTTGTTCTCTGACAGAACAATTTAATTTCACTCAACACTCTCCATTGCACTGCTGTTTTCTGAGTTCAGACCTGCTGGCTGCAGAGTGAACAAATGAAGGTTCTCTGTCACTCTGTGCTTTGAGTTACCATTCCCTCCCCACAGCCTGCTCCCCTGGGCAATTCATTTCACACATCTATCTCCACGTGGAAGTTGGGAGCTGCTCTGCTGCTCTGCTGCTCTGCACTTATTTATTGCCTCATGTCCTGTTGTTATTTTGATAGACGTGTTCTGGTGTCCTGCACACCCACCCCAGGTATTTTCTGCTCCCAGTTTGTTACTCTCAGTGGTGTTTCCTTGGGGATTTACAGCAATTCTCCTCTTCCTGAGCTGCAGGTGCTGGGGCAGCTGTTCCTCATGGAAGGCAATGGGACATTGGTGGCTGATGTTAAGGCAGCAGAATATCAAGGGCACCTGTGCAAGAACAAGATGACCAAGGCAGTTTCTAAAAGTGCCTGTATGACTTAATAACCAGCTCTGTTCAGAAGCATTTGGAAGCCAGCCCCTGACTCTGAACTCTTTGTATTATTTCTGTGGTTTTGTTGGTTGTACCTGGGTCTTCTTAAAAATGAGGCAAGACCTGGGGGTCCTGACCCCCATTTGGGGGAGCAGAGCACGGCCCCTGGCTTTACCTTTGGGGCTGGTGCACATCTTCAGCCCAGCAGGCATAGCACAGGGACTGCCCCCTCTGTGGGTGCCACGGATAACCTGGGTTTTGTTTGGGTGCTGCTGGGGCAGGTTCCTGAGCTCTGTGCTGTCCCTGTGCCTGCTGCAGGCGTGGGCACACATCCTTCCTGGGCACCGCAGCAACACGGCTTTGTCACCCAGTCAGAACCCAGCATCAATATCTCCAAGCTCTGGCAATCTACCAGGGAATAATTTAATGCCATCCCACCACAACAGAGATTTCGTATGCAGACACACGCTTTGCTGGGATATAATTGGTGCTATTGCTCTACTTTCCAAATACTGCAGTCAAATACATTCTCCTGGAGAAAGAAACTGATGAATCTTCAATAGCAGGAGAGGCTGAGCCCATCAACAGACTTTTAATGAGTACCAGGCTGCATTTCTCCTCTTGCAGGGCTGCTCAAACACGAGTTTGCCCAGGGGGGCACTCGGCATCCAAGACATCATTTAGAAAAATGGGTTTGTGGTACCAGGGAGTGTGGAGCAAAGTAGGGAAGAAAGAAAAAACTGGTGCATGAAGCCCCTGCTGTGTATTCAGAAAGGAGCTTGCAGGGATGCAGCACAGGGAATCAGGAGGCTCCAAATGGAGTTTTCTGTGTGCTGGAGCCTCCTTAGCAAGGCTTGTCATAAATCTGTTCTTTTAAAAAATACTAAGCCTGTTTTTCACCTTGCAGCCAAAAATCTCAGGTGCTGTGGCAATATAAACCAATCCAGTTCAGTATTTACAACCCTTCTCCAGTCAAATGTTTTATCTCATTAAAATGGCATTACTAATCTGGAAATACATCGTTGATGCAAACTTGATCCTGTGATTTTAAAGCTTTATCTTTAATTTTAGCTTTTCTAAGAATCTTAAACAGCTCTTACATTCTATTTAATCTCACTGTATCTCGCTGTATTGTGGGGCTTTGTGGCAGTGTTCAATTTGTATCTATGCTGGGAACCAAGGGAAGTGTTGGAAAATGTGCCCAGCACAGGAAAGTTCTGGATGCATTTCAAGGTTCTCTCCTGAGCACCGTGTGCTTTTCACCACCTTCTGGCTTTCTTGCAATTCAAATGTACAATAAACTGTGCAATTACTTACAGCCTAAAAAAACCCCATGGATCATTTTTTGACTACCCAAGCCATAGCGGTGGCTTAGTGTGACACCCTGGATAGACATGGATAGTCAGTTCCAAAGAATGCTGTGTGAGCCTTCAGAGTGTCCATGGAAAGCTGGTCAGCCAGCCAACATGCCTTGGAGCTCAGGAAATTACCCCATCAGTCAAGGAAAAACCGTTTCTGAAACATTTTGTTGCTCTTTGATTAATTCAAATGTCATTCCTATTTTAATACACATATTCCCAGTGATCGTTTAATTAGGACAGGTATTCTGGGGTTGCTGTTTTTAATTTTCTTCTAGCTGTGCTTCCATTTCTGTAGCAGTTTCAGTGCTGGTTTTACTTTCACAATTGATTGGCAAGGTTTATTTTCCTTTAATGTTAGTCTTTAAGTACCTGCTCACATCAGGGGCTCTGAAATGTGAATTACCTTGGATTGTGGGATGAGAAGCAGTCCCCAGTGCTGGATCCAGAGGGTGATCTCCTGCTACACACATCTCCAAACACACACGTGTGCTTTCAATATCTTTGCTGCTTAAATTATTATTTTTGTAATTATTTTGATCATGACAGAAGTACAGACATCCCAGGAGCCGCACAAAGCAGCCATCAGGAAAAGCCTGATTCTTTGGCAGCTGTAGCAGGGTCCTGTGTCTTTGGCATGAGAAGTTGTGGCCAGCGCTCAGAAGGCTTTTTCCCCTGTGAATATGGAGTAGGACATTAATGGATTTTGAGCTCCAGGCCAGGGGTTCATCCTGGCCTGCAGTGCTTCAGTGAGGGGCAGATCTGTCAAACTACAAAATGGCAACACTTTGCAGTAAAACTGGAAAAAAACACCCAACATTCAGAAAATTTTCAAATCTTGCTCATGACAGCTTTCTCCTTAACAGAACTTGGGGTAGGGAAACAAGACATTTGTTAACACTTGCTGTCTTGACACCTTTTTAGCCTTCACCCTTTACTGTGATGTCCTTAATGGCAATTTCAAATTACAAAAATACAATTTAATATGAAAAACTTGACAAGCCAACATTCCAAACTCTTCCCTGGAGTGACTTTCATGATGTTATGCCAGGAAAAAAATCTGATTAGTCTCAAGAAAGGATAAACTCCAAAGGTCTCAGGCCTTTGTTACCTCACCGTTACCTCAGCGTTACCTCAGCGTTACCTCAGCGTTACCTCACCGTTACCTCACTGTTACCTCACCGTTACTCACCGTTACCTCACCGTTACCTCACCGTTACCCACCGTTACCTCACCGTTACCCTCATTTGCAGCTCCTGCAGGCTCTTCCCTTTCCTAGCAGTGGTTTGGGAAGTTCAGGCGTTCATCTCTTGGATTTTTGGGTTCCTCTCTCGCTCCCTGGGTGTGAGCTCACCAGGGGGTAGCTCAAAGCACTGTTTCCCCTTTCCCCATCCCCATAATCCTGTGGGATAGCAGCTTTCCCCACCTTTACATTGGAAAATTGACTGTGCCAAGCTGTGGCACCCTGCTGCAGCCTTGTCTGAATTCCAGGGTCAACGTGGTCGTGAAGACACGAGACAAAATATCCAACAAAGCCAAGTCTCCCCTCGACAGAACTTGGAGAGTGCACTTTAGGTGCTCACCTGGGATCAAACAAGGCAGCAATTCTATCAGGGACAATACTGATGGCTGCAGCAGTATAATTTCTGCAGCTTGATTGCAAATGTGGAGCAGCTGTTGTGTTGCCCAGGTTGTGTGCAGTGCCTGCTGTACATCTGTATACAGATTTGACAATGTAATTGTGTACTGACAGAAAGATGTGAGTAAATCTGCTTCTGTATTTCAACTAAAATTTAAATCTCCCATTTTGCAGCAGAAGTTGGTTTGTTTCATTCCACAGAGTATACTTGGCCCACTAGAAGCCTTGGAGCCAAATTTATTCGCTCTCTCTCCTATAACATAGACTGAGCAAACTGAGTGAGAGAAGATCAGATCACCTATAATTCAGCATTTAACAATATGTTTTGCATAATAAAAAATAATCTGCAAGTGAGAAAATCATGAAGCAAACAAATGCAACTGCATCCACTGCAAGCGGTGCCTGTTTTCATTCAGACTGCGGTGGATCAGGATTCGGGGCGATCACGAATACATTTGAAAAATTTCCTCTCCTTGTCTGCCCTACTTTTCTGTTTCATTACCATTGAAAAGCCTCAGCATCAGGCTGATTTGGAGGCACTTAGCAGCCAAGGACTGGTGTTTGATAGGGAAATGTGCTGGGGAGAAGAGAAGCTGAGTTGCTCTCTTGAAATTCTGTCCTGAGTTAAGGTTTCTTTTAGAATCGTGATATGGGTCTGAAACTAATTTTAAAAAAAAGATTTACAGGACACAGGTGCCCATGTGAATCAGCAGCATCTCTTTAAGCAGAGAGAGTATTGAAATGTGGGGTTTTGTTTTGTTGTTTTGCTTTTTTTCTGCTTCCCATTCATAATAAGTATTGCTCTCATCGTGGCAGAGATGTCAAATGAATGACAGGCAGGAGATGAAAAGGAAAAAATGAAGGCAGACTAGGAGTAAGTGTTAATTAAAACAGGATTTGGAATAACCAGGAAGTTCTTTCCTATCTGCTGCATATGAACATTCCTTTAAGACTCATTTTGATTTACATGACTATTGGCAATTACTTATAGTGGGTATTTCACTGTGATCAAGTGCCTGGAATTTGATCAATCTGTGAGGAAACTCTGTGCTGTCAATACTCTGAACTCACAGACTTGACATGAACATCTGTGTGCTGAAAATTAGGGTTTAGCATTTGGGAATGAGTGGTTTTCAGTCCTTGTGGGTCCCCTCTAACTCGGAATATTCTGTGATTCTGTGACTCCCTGGCTGCTGGCAAACCTGGGAATGGAGCAACTGAAAGCTGCGTTTCGCTGCCTTGGAATTATTTAGCAGGTTCTAGAAGTGGGTGACAGTCTTAACTTTTAGGGAGATGAATATTTATAGGATTGCTGGGGGAAAAAATGTCTAATTGGTTGTTGAGTAGAATTTGATCCCAAATTGAAGACACTTTGAAGTTTGTATGTGTGCAAAGACGCACAGGTTTATGTGTATGTACAGAGATGGAGCTGTAGAGAATTTGGAGCAGTGTGTGTACACATCCTATAGGTGAGTGCAGGTGTGCACAAATTCCTGCAGGATAAACCCTATGTATTGTCTCAATATTTAATAGAAAGGCTTGTGCAGTTTCACATCAGCCCAGGAGCCTCCTTTGATCTGAGAGCTGCTGCCAGTTGTTGGGAGTTGTTTTGGAGGCTTTGTGAGCTGTGCATATTGAGCAACGATAATTCAGGCTTATTTTTGTATCATCAGAATGTTTAAGCCCTCAAGTTCTGTTAAGCTGGTGTTTTGTTTTGCTTTCCCCAAATGAAATCCCCCTTGAAAAAGCTAATTTGGCAACTGCAGTGGATCACTGCACAGAGCATTAGGGCCATCAGTGGTGACAGCTAATGGTGAAGCTGGGGTGGAGGCACCGGATTCCCTCAGGGTTTGCTTTATTTCCCAGCACCTGCAGAAGCTCCCCTCGCCCCACACACGGCCTGGGAAGGAGCAGAGCTGGGCCTGTGCTGGGGAAGCAGCAGCCCCCAGTGACTCTTCAGTGAGAGGCTGGAGCCTCCTGGCTGAGGGGCCTTTGGGGGGATAATCCCCCCTCTGCCTTTTGCTTCCAGGTCAGATCCAAACCCAAATTACAGAGACTGAGGTGTTTTCTATGGCTCAACTTCAGTTTTACAGCTACTGCTGTGGTTTAACAGCAAGTTGGGAGCTAGAATATAAATACTGGCTTTTCCTTCCTGGAACAAGTGCACTTTGATAGAGTAATTTATTTTTATGGGATATGAGTTTGACATATTCTTTTAAAAAGGAGTGAACTGGTTGAATGATTCCCTTTTTCCCACATGGGAAAACCTCACAGTACCAATACCAGGCTGAACACTGTTCTCCAGGGACCAACATCCCACCATGGGCATGTCTGGAGGGAAAAGCTTTTCCTAAATAGGAAAAACCCTAAGGTTTTGGTAAAGGTTGGGAAAGAAAAGGAGACATCAGTACTTCATTCTCATTTTCCAAGGAGTTTAGCCAGGAACGGGAAGCAGCCAAACAAATACAAAATGCTGTAAGAGCACTTAGTAATCAACACATCTCAGATTAAAGAAAAAATATTGCAGGATTTCACCAACCTATTTTTTAAGCAAAGACCTCTCCACAGTGTTTGCTGGGTGGAGTTTGCAGGGTTTGCATCCTTTGGTGTTCTCAGTATTGGAAAGACTGAACTGAAGGCATGAGAGGTTCTTGGCAAGGGAATTTCTTATGGTAGTTACAAACCCATCTCCTTTATCAGCATTTCTGTTTGTGTGGCTTTTGGAAAAGTGTTGGTGATACCCAAAACATTGTATTGGCTCTTTACTTCTGCAGAGCAGCAACATCACAGAATATGAGGTAAGCCCAGACAAACAGATCTTAATAATTACAGATTGACTCATTTGGAGTGGGTGAACTGAAAAGCCAAGGTAGGAGGGTTTAGTAATTATTTGAAACACTGAACTGCAAAAGCTGCAGCACAAGCTGGGTACACCATGTCTGAGTGACAGAAACCAGGTGAATGAATGCCGTGGGCTTTTGCTTTTAAAAACAGCCTCTTATTGGTGGTGCTGGTGAATTCATCATTCCCAAGCACACATCATTAAAATATTTAGGCCAGTCACATTTAAAATGGGTTCTAACATCCAACACTTGGGTTACTTTCTGGTTCTCTCAGTTTGAAAATGAGAACTTTGTGCTTCCAACACATCTGGGATTATCTCAGTCTCGTTTGAGCTGGTGAGACTCTGAGGGGGAGTTTTGGCCTTGCTTTTCACCTGCTGTGGGGGTTCTGCTTTGGGTTCTGGGGCAGGGGATGTTTATTATCAAAGGAAGAGAAAACACACATTTGTTTAGCACATTGTGACAGAACAGACTCCCTTTTATCTCTGAACTGAACTACAAATCTGAGCAGGACAAGCGTGTCCCTTCTCATTGCCTTTACCCAGGGATGAGTGACAGTAATGCAAATGCAAGGGGGCTGAAGGCAAATGCAACTGATCCCGAGGATCAGCTGCCTGTTGTTTCTGCAGCACTTTGGAAATTCATGTGTCTATACTTATTTATTTTCATAAATTGCAAATTGTGAACTCCCCCTCAACCCTGCACAGTTCTAGGCACACTCCTGTGGCTTTTTCCTTCGAAAGGCCCGTGTGTGATTTTGAGCTGAGGCTGTTTCCCACTCCCTTTCCCGTGTTTTCCTTCCCAAGGATGCCTGTTGAAGGGCTGAAGGTCCTTGACTGTAACATTCTCTCCTCTCCCTGAGATGGGATTCAGTTGGCAGCCCTGGCTCAGTGCAGTCTTCCCTCCTTGCAGCCCTTTGGTCCAGGGGCAGTTCTGGTTTTTCTGATGATCTCCATTTCCATCCTATTGCAAAAGCCTTCACCCACATTTGACGGCGTTTCAGTGCAGGCTGAACTGGCTGTGCAAAGCACAAGCAGAATTACAGGCATGGAGGAAGCTCTACACAAATAATTTTGGTGTTTAGGGGCACAACTACTCAGACTGCAATCCCAGAAATAGCTGCCATACACACATCAGTCCAAATGCTCTCCACAAAGCTGCTCCTCGTCCTCCTAACCTGGTTCATTATGGAGCCACAACAAAAACCATCCTGAGTGGCATCCATGGCTGGCTGCAGCTCTCCTTGCTGAGAAACCATGTGGGAAACCAGTCTTAATTACATCTTCTTCTAAAAGTACACTCAAACACTCATGAAAAATTAAGACTATTTTCGAACTTATACCACAATACCACTTGGAAAGCACTGGATAATAAAAAAATACTATTCAAATACAATTTCTATTATAGGGCACTTTAAAATATGCATTTATTTAAATGGCTTGACTGGCTCCTTTTCATAAAGCAGGTCACTCCCAAAAAGGATTATGTCATTCCCTGGACATGTATGGAGGCAGTGCTTCACACAAGGGTTTTAATGGCAAAAAAATGGAAGTTCTTCAAGGCTTTGGCATATTTTAAGTGATTGGATGACTGGGTTTGTCCATATTGGTAGCTGAGGGAAGAAGGGCTGGCAATTAAATTGAGGGGAAAAATAAAAGGAAGGAAACACTAAAAGATATAAAATAGAGGGAAAAACCCAACACCCCTGTGCTAGAAACAGGAAGGAGAGACCCCCTTCCTGACTGAGATGTTCATCAGCTCAGTGCAGGTGTAGTGCCTGCGAGCTGGGAGTACACCTTGAATACTTCTGGTTTTTAATGTTTATTTTCTGGGGGCCTTATTCTGATATGGCAGATGTGAGTTCTGATCTGCTGATGGGTAGGACCTGATCCTCACAGCCAGATTTATCATCAGAACCGTGCCATCAGGCATGGAAGTGTTAAAGCCTTCCCAGAAGGACTAAATGATCCATTATGTTTTGGCAACTGCAGCCTCATTTCCTACCTGCTGCTCCTTCTGTGGTCACTCTGAAGCAATTATTTCAGATAATGTGGAACCAGCCCATTGATGAGAGTCCATCAAGAAATCATTATCTCACTAGGAGCAATGTGCTGGTTGTTAAACAGAATTAGAATGTGTGGATGCAAAAATATTTTTCTTGTGTTTTTTAGCTGCTTCTTTGATGGGGATGGGGAAGGCAGAAGGGGCAGGGGGGCTGTCACCACATTGTCCCAGGCATGGAAATGCTACCAGTGGAGCAACAGCAGCTTGGGCTGGTGCAGATGAGACAGATTTTACTGTCTGTCTGTCTGTCTGTTGTATCTTAGCTACTATCTCATCTATTTATCAATCATGCACCACTGCCTTGCACATGGCAGAAATTTGTTGCTCCTTTGACATCCTGGGGAAAAAAATCCTGACCTGGCTCTGAAGAGCAGCTCTAGGGAATCCGTACAGCCTGAATTGCTAAGAAGGTTGGGAAAGCCAGGCAGGATTTGACTGGGACAATGGGATTATCATCTAAATGGCAAGGTAATGAGGGAATTAATGCTGTAATATTTTATTTAATGGTTTATTGTGGACATCTCATGATTTAGTATCAGGCAGAAATAGCTGGGCATGTGTGGTGTGCAAGGGACAGAATGTGGGCACCTGCTCCCTAGCCAGATTCCCACTCTAATATTTAAACATTATTTATTTTACAGACAAGTTATCAACCCAAACATTGCAGATATGTTTCCCTTCTCTAAACCTGTTACTGATTTTTCCCCTCCCCTGAACAGTCCATGATGTCTCTAAGTCACAGTGTCTCCCCAGTTCTGTGGTGGCTGATGGTGTGGGTCCCATTTGGTGACAGTCCATGAAAAGAAGTGATAGTTATTGTTTCCTCAGCTCTTCAAGAGACAAAAAACAAGTAAAGCTGGAAAATTTTGATTCAGAACAAAAGCAGACTCTGAAAAAGAGCTTTACATAAAATATTTCTGGATATTTACATAAAATATTTCTTAAAGCCCCAGACATCCCTCCAGCCCACTTTGCCCTGGCTGGCCTGTGGGGGTGGATGCAGTGCCCTCCCACTGCCAAAGGAATGCAGGTAGGGAATAATTACTGGTCCTTTTCCCCACACTAAACCCAGACCAAAGGATTTCAGGCTCCCTTTGCTACCAAGGGCTTTAATCAGGACAAAGTGGCACTGCCAGAAACATTCCTGATGGCAAAGCAAGGCAATACAGCAACTCAGCCTTTTTTCTTTTTTTTTTTTTTAAAAAAGATGTTCCCCCTTCTCTTTTAATATTGCCTTCAATTTGATAAAATAAATGTGTACTGCCTTGCCATTTCAGTTTTCTCCAAAAACCCTTATTTTTCTGTAGCTCTGAGTTATGTGTGCTCATAAAAACTTCCTTGTTTAAAGGCCACGATTACTGCTGAAGAAATCCTATGGGAGCTAAGCAATGGGTTTGTGCAGATTGAGGCACAGTATTTCCCAAAGAAATAGGCTACAGTTCCAAATTAAGTAAATTTTTGTGCCCTTTTTCAATTAATTTTTTTTTTTTAATTTTGGAGTGCCAGCCCCTTGTGGCTGCAGATGCAGGTGAAGAACCTGAGAGTGACACCAGTGGCACATTCAGCACAAGACCTACAGCAATTCCAAGCTGGAAACACAGTCCAGGTCAGGAACAAACACTTCCCAAAGCTCCTACCAGGTGAAGGTGCTGGGGCTGGCACCTGAGCACAGACATCCCAGGAATGAATAATGAAATGATCTTTCCTAGTGTGCAGTCCCTGGGCCATGCACAGGAGCTCCCCACTTCTGGTGGTACCGCTTGGTTTTGTGCCACTCCCTTGAAGCGCTGGATTCCGCTGCTGGTAGGGCAAGGAAAGCAGCAGAATTCCTGGACACTGTTACCCCAAACTGGGAGCTCAGGCACCCCAGGCCTGTCCCTGTGTCCAGAGTGTCCTCAGCAGCTGGTCCTTCCCAGCTGGCTGCCCCTGGCCAGGAGGCAAACACATGCACAGCTGTAGCCTGAGGCAAGGACACCAATGCCCATCAGTGCTTCAAGGTCTCACTCAGGATGAGAAGAAGGGGAAAACCCCCTTATTTTGAGAGCAGTGCAGAACCAGGGTAGCTGACACTGCTCCAGCTGTGAGGGAAGCCCCACATCCCCTGTGAGCCAGTGCCAGCTCAATGCCAGGGATCTGTCTGGGCACAGAAACTGCTCTCAGTGCGCTGGGTCTCACCGTGGGACACCAGCAGCGCTCACAGCTCAGCACAGGGCCCTGCTCAGTCAGCAGAATTAAGCAAGTGCTGAGTTAGGGCTTTGCTGTCAGGACTTCACCCGCCAGTGTTGCTTTATTGCAGGAAGAACATCCCTCATACCTCAGTTCTCTCCTAAAGGAAAAATACAGTATTATGTCAATTAAACAAAAGCTTTTTTCCGCAGCTCCATCACTCTGAACGGAGCAGGATGACAGGCAGATCAATCCAGGTCCTGTAAGTCAGAACAGGTACTCAGAATTGTTTCAGAGAGAGGAAAAACTTTTCCCTCCCACTAGTGTCATTTACAATTTATGGCTGGGAAAAAGCACGAGGGGGAGTGTTTGTGTGGGCGTGTTGCAGGAAACTACTGCGGATTATCACCCTGGGCTCTCCTGTTTTCCTTGGATGAACAACAGTGGGTATCTGATCCAAACAGAACCCATTCAGAATTGCTGAAGTGCTGCACAAAATGGTGGTGTGTTGATAAATGCCCTTTTTTTTCCCTTGCTGGCAATTCAGTGTGGTACAAAGATGGGAGTGGGGAAGGATAAACACTTGTACAGTGATTGCAGCAAGCAGGAGCAGGGTAATTCCCAACACAGCTTGTAAATGCTGCTGCCATTGGAAGGTGTCAGCACAGTAATGGGAGATGGATGGGAGCAATACTTGCTGGGGCTCTTGCCAAAAGCACACATTGCCTGAATCCACACTGGTGATGCTGCTCTCTCCTCACCTGAGCTGCATTAGAGAGGAATGTGGAGAGGGCCAGTGGGCTGCAGGCAGGAAGTCACACAGGATCTTTACTGGGAACTGAGCAAAGGCCATGCACTGTAGCACAGAACTTGTGTCTCCACATGAGATCAAATCCTTCTCAGTCCAGGTGTGCTCTGGGTGCTGGAGTTCATCCTGCAGCAGCAGGAAAAGGCCCTTTAGCTGCTGCCCCAGGTGCCACTGTCAGGATGGCAGCACATGGACAAGGGACAGAAGGGGGAAGTACAGATGGGACACAGAGAAGCCCCCAAATGGAGCATGAATGGGGATCTGCTGCTGCTGGCCAGGAAAGGGTCAGTTTTATCCACTATAAATACATGGATCTGACATATAATGGGTATACAAAGGTGAGAATGGATGGATGGAAGGGCAGAGGGACTCAGGAATGGATGGACGAAAGGAAAAAAGGCAGGAGAGTCAGCCGGAAGGAAGGACAAGCAAAGGAGGAAAAAATGAGTGGAAAGAGGGACACTAAAGGGCAAACAAGGAAAGAGAGATGGATGGAAATAGGTAGAAGAGAGAGATGGAAGCAAGGACATAAGGAAGAAGGAAGGAGTGGAGTGCAGAAAGAAGAACAGAAGGATGGAAGAGAGGCTGGAAGGGTAGAAGGAAGAACATGCATAGACAAAGACAGAAGGCCAAAGAGGTGCAGAGAGAGATGAAGGAACAGAAGGAGGAATGACAAACAGAAGCAGTGGTAGAAAGACAGAGAGATGGAAGGAAGGATAAAATCTGGTGTAAAGACAGATGGCAGATGGGAGAAGAACACAAAGAAGGATGGAAGGGCAGAAGCAGAAGAAAAACTAAAAACAGCAAAGTGAAAGAAGGGAAGAGGATCACCCACTGTGCCTTGTGGTCCTGTCCCACGCTGCTGTGATGCTCTGCAATGAGCTGGCAGGGGATGTGCTACAGGAGACAGCAGCAAAGTCATTTGAACTTGATTGGTAAATGTTCTTCCAAGTTCCCAAAGCCCCAGAGGTAATGGGAAGTGTTTCAGCACTGGCTCTGTGAGAAGAGGCACTTCCTCTGGCCCAGAGCTGCACAGAACAGCTTCAGGAGAGAAGAAACCTTTGCTGTCTTTGCCCCAAGCGTTGCTTTTCCCCCAGCAAACCCAGAACCCTGGCACCTGTTACAGCACAACAACCCTGAGAGCTGGGGCAGAGCTATGAAGGCAGAATCTGCAAAGGATAATTTGGATCTTGGGTTAAAAACTTGCAGTGCTTTTTAAATGTGCATTGCAATTCATCCCATGGATGGTCTGGTGAGAGCAAGAGTGACCTATTTGCTTCATCTCTGAGCCTGGCTCCGGAGAGCTGGGTTTAGTTCACAGCTCAGCCACAGGCTAAAATATTGGACATGATGTGTGCCCTCTTTTCCCTCCTCTAACCAGAGATTATTACTTCAGTGCCTCACATTGGAGAGAAAAGACAGAATTCATTAACCTCACTGTGTTCTCAAATATTCTGCTCACAAAGGTCACATATAAATTACAGTAAAAAAGTGGCTATTTTAGGGGATTAGGCTGAGTTAACACACCAGGAAGTATTCATATTAAAATCAGCAGCTGGCATTAGATCTGGCACCAGCACCTTGGAGAAACTAAAGAAATACCTCACAAACACCTTCATTTAACATCTGGTGTTGGTTGTATCAAGGATGCACTGGAGTTGTAAATGCTGATCACATTTCTCTAGAATCACAATAAATTGTCCTTTTCAGCACACCCAGCTCCTGTAGAGACTGTGCTGCTGTCAACAACCACCACAGAAAAGTGATTTTAACCCATGTGCCAAGTCTGCCCTTCTGACCTGAGCTGGCTCTGGCTTCCAGAGGGCATTTTGCCCCTGGGAAGTACACTGGGATACTCTTCCAAAAAACCCTCCAGCAGCAGTGCTGCAGCAGGTTCCTCAAACTGAAATGTCTGTCCTAACATGAAACAGAATTGGCTCCACTTCTATTGCAGGTACCACAGATAGGAAAGGCAAGGGAAGTGAGAGTATTAAAGAATATCTTTAAGCTTTTTATCCCAATAATGATATTTTGTACAAGAAATCTAAAAAGATTTACAGTGGGCAATAGTATTTATATTTCTATATACACACACACATATATATATAAATAGTATTTATGTGGAGATGTCTAAAGCAAATGAAATTCTTTTAAATTTTTCTCTTTTGGGTTAAACATCCCTTGCTCCTTTTCCTGATCCCCTATAACCATCATTCCTTTCTTGAGGAACTGCCTTTGACCTGCAGCATTGTTTAGTTACATTTGAGGGGTTTTTTTCCAGTAGAGTTTTCTAATTAAAGCAAATTACATCTGTAACCCAATTTCATTGTCATTCCTTGTGATTTTTAGGGTTTTGCAATTTTGCTTTCTCCCTGAAAGGACCTCTCATGGGATTGCAGAGCAATTCCATTTTTATTAAAAAGAAAATCTTTGAAGATATCATGCAAAGATCAAAATGATGGATGGGAAAACCTAAACAACCCAACACTTCGTCTTTTTTTTAGTCTTGTGAGCTCTTTGATGCTTCAGCTATGATGATTTAATACTTGGAAGCACAGGGACTGATGACAACAAGGCCAGAGCCTGGTTGTAGGGATTGCTGTACCTGAAACACCAAAGCAAGATACTTTTCTACTGCTTTTTCAACTGGTTCTTGTCTATCTCTAGCCAAAGTCTCTTCTGCTGTAACTTTTTCTGTGACACAATTTAATGATCATTTCCCAGTGAAAGAAAAAGGGACCTCTACACACATATCCACTGCTCTTCCTGGTGCTATCTCCACCTCTAAAGAACCACCAAAGGTTCAATGGGACAGGAAAACACTGACACAGAGTTGGATGAGAAGAACAAAACCACACATAAACCAGCTTGGAACCAGAGTTTCCTCCTGCTCTCCCTCCAAAGCATTCCCATCTCAGTATGTACCTGCTGCCCACTTGCTTCCAAGTGAAATTCTCAGGGATACTCAGGCTGCACAGTCCAAGTTGCCAAGGAAACGGAAATAATCATCATGTGAAATGTGAACATGTGAAATCATAAGTGAATCCAATCGCCTTTTTCTTTCTCCGCCCACATACACCTTAAAATTAGTATTGTCCTTCACGGTCTAATTACTGGCATTGCCATTCAGGACAGGAAATTGGATTTGCTACCTGAATCCAAACTTCAGCCACTC
Organism: Anthoscopus minutus; assembly: GCA_013399455.1. Classification (NCBI taxonomy): domain Eukaryota; kingdom Metazoa; phylum Chordata; class Aves; order Passeriformes; family Paridae; genus Anthoscopus; species Anthoscopus minutus. The sequence goes on from VWYI01046021.1 coordinate 107,415, forward strand.
TCTTTCTTAAAAGAAGACATTAAAAACACCTTCAAAATTATTTTCTCAGTAGCTGACTTCCCACTGCCTTTTTTCCACACCAATAACCAAAATATCCAATGGCACATCCAGCTGAAGAACACAAATGCAACATCCCTGACTGTGCTGCTGCTGTATAACTGAAAGTAGATACGGAAAAAACCAAATTATTTCCCTTTGTTGGCTTTTTTAATTTCTGAGTGTCACCATACTGGGCTCTGGCCACACAATTCCAAAGCCTTCAGATTCAGTGAGAGTTAATACTGAGCTCAGTAAAGCTGGGATCCCCAGTGCATTTTTGGGAGGTCACCAGCTCCCAATTTCAAGTCAGCTGGAGCTGGATGAACCACTGAGATGCCTGCAGTCTACACCAGCTGAACAACAGCTCATGGGCTGGCCAGGTCTTCAGGCTACACAAAATTACATCCACAGTTTGGATATGGACAGCTATGGACTCTTAGGGTTTGGGGAAGACTTTTAGGAGTTCCACATTTTGATCCTAGTCTAGAATTTTTCCCCCTACTTTGGTCATAGCTCTGTGCATTGTTTGCAGAGATACTCAAAGCCATGACCTTCCAATGAGAGCCAAATGAGTGAGCACAGCTGAGAGTGACCAATTTTCCCATCACCAGCACTATCAGGACAGTGCTGTCGATCTCTGGGTTTGTTTCCATTTCTCCCTTGCTGTTGCAAATGAGATGAGAGATGCACCACATTGCAGAATAAGAGAGGAAATTAGCAAACAGGAAATGAAAATCATTAAAACTCCTTTACCCTCATGAGGAGACCACCTTGCATTTGGTTTTTCTGCACCTTTGAGAGACTCTTACCTGGCTAAGCCTTGCAGCAGCCTCATCCCAAGCTGTGGGATGCAGCTTGGGCAGGATGGATCGTGGCCTTCATATGGATCATCTCATGCCTGGGGCTGCTGTTAATAAACAACAGTTAACCAGAACCTGGCAGAACACCAAGGATGACACACTCTTCCTTCAGAGAATGGGAGTCTCTGCAGTCAGCTCTGAAATTCAAGGGAAGCTCAGGACTATTCCCAGCTGCTCCCACCTGTCCCTCAGAGCCTGCAGTAAGGAATAACAGCAGGTGTGTGCAGGTCATTTGGCTGCTGCAACAGACCTGGCACCTGGACAGCTCCACAAGGACTGAAAAAGGCAATTCTGGAACAATAAGGCACAGTTGACTCGATGGATAATTTTGTGGTGCAGAGCTGTTTTATAGAATTTTAAGTGGTTTAAAAATTGGGTATTAGCAGGGGATTGTCACACAGTTATCAGTTCCATTAACCAGCTGCAGAGCTGACAGGTTTGGTACAGATATTCCATTCTTCTCCTACTGCTACTTATATCCAACCAAAACTATTGGAGCTGACTAGCTCCCACTAGCATGAGTAGCTTTTTAAAACTGGTTTAGTTAAAAAAAACAACAACAAGCCACTAACATCAAATTTCTTACTTCCATCCATGCTGATAATCCTCTGAAGAGACTCATTGGCATGGGAAGAAAAAGAAAAGGGATGTGGTTCATAGAGTGCATCCAAACGCTGGTTTTCCAGAGGGCTCCTGTAAGATCTTGTGTGGAGTGAGGGGTGAGAGGTGGGGAGAGGTGTGAGGAGCTGTGGCAGAGCCCCAGGGATGTCCCTCTGAGCAGGACAGGGACACCTGGAAGTGAGAAGTGGCTCCACGATGCAGTGACATGAGACTCCCAAGTATTATGGCTTTAATCTGGCCCCTGTCCCCTTTACAGTGGGAAAAAATACAAATGGAATTAAACTGGAACAATGGCACCGTGATCAATGCTCTGAGATGTTTTCAAAAATTAAATCTTTATTTTGGAGACTCACCTTCTGAAATTCCCTGGTTCTCCTTAGGAATTGGGTGAGTTTCATCATCCCAAGCAAAGAACCTACACCAAAACCTTTATTTAATCTCCTAGGAAAATTAATCAGTGTCTTCCATCAGCTCCTACAGGCTCCATCTGTCATGTCTCCAGTAGCCCTCCAGAAAACACTGGAAAGCACATCTACACATTTCCTTCAAATCTCAAACCTAAGGGGTGATTAAAAAAAGGGAAAAAGGAGAGTTTGCAGACAAAGAACATCTTTGTTTGTTGACAGCAATAAAATGTAACTTGTCACCAGAGCTGATATGATGCATTAATGGCTCTTCTGTGAAAACACTGGGCTGGGTGTTATAAATATTGATGTGAGCACACTGGGTTGGGAAGTGTGTGACAGATGGAAACTTTTTAAGGTGAACATAAAATTGTCTTCAGTGTTTCTCCAACTTGAAACTCAAATACTCCCTTTTAATTGGAAGCCATTATTAAGTTTATCACCAGAAACAATGTTTGCTGCTGATGCAGGAGACAGAGGAGGGGAAAATCTCCTTCCTGCTGCTGCTGCCAGCATCCCTGAGGAACAAAACTGAGGATCTCCAAACGGGCTGGAGCAGTAATGTCTGGTGTGCATTTGGGGTTTTTATTTTTGGTTTGTAAACATCTTGATGCTCCCAGTGACAGCCTGGTTGCCATGGTTACTTGTGAAGCAGCCTCTTCCTCAACCTGAGGAGCCAGACTGTGTTTTCTCCTCCGCACTGGATGTGTCCACGTGGACATTCCCAGAAAGAACCGGTCTCAGGAGCTGTGGGACAAATCAGCATCCAACACTCCGAGTGTGCTTTCAGGGAAAAGGATGTGAGAACATTCCTGATACACCACAGAAACAAAATAACTGCAGCTCCCCACCCTCACCAGCCTTTCCAAGTTGCTCAAAATCTCCAACACAATAAATATGAAATGAATTCTTTTGAGGGAGCTGAGGTTCCATAGACTCTCTGTGGTGCAAGCACTGAAGCCTCCCCTCAAGAGCTCTCAGGTGACATGTGTTACTTCCCACGTGCAGCCAAAGGCTGCTCCCCTACCCAGGCAGCTGGAATTGGCTCATTCCAGAACATTCTCTGCAGTGACAGGGAAATGGGGTTTGCTGAACCACATGCATGTGCCAAAAATAGGAGCCAGCTAAAGCCAGGAGAGAGGGCACTAAAAAAGTGCTGAATATCCACAAACACACCAGCTGCTGCCTCAAAGGAGCTCAGTTAAAAGATAAATAGAATTAGTTTTAGTTGTCTATAAAGCACAGGGGGATTTTCAGCACCCCATTGTGCAAGGACTGCACAAAGCCAGAGGGAGGGATTCCTTTTCCTACAGCCCTGTGTGGGCATGAGCCTCCTTGGGAAACTCCCACAAGCAAGAAAAAAACAACAAAAAGCCAAAATCCAAACCAATCAACCAACCAAAAACCCCCCAAAAAACAAAAGAAAAACAAGAACAAAAAAAAATAATCTGGAAAATCCCAACAACCTCAAACATTTTTACTGCTGTCAAAGAACAGAGGGAAGGAACAACATCCTACTGACTTTTCAAGTGGGAACCATGGCACAGGGAGCTGGTCAGGACTCACCTCTCCCTGAGAGCACCATGTCCTGCTCAGCACAGCTGGGAATGCTCTGGATGGAGCAGGAACAGTGAGGGACAGCCCTGCTGCAGCATTGGGACAGAAGCAGGTCTGTCATTCCTGAAAAACAAAGAAAAGAGAAGTCAGTTAACCCAAAGATATGAATGTAAAGCTTAAATTTACAGGCCACTGTAGCAAAGCAATGAGCAGCTTTGCCCTGCCCCACCCCACTGAGTGTGAAGGTCACAAGCAATTTCAGACCATGATTACTGTTTTTAATAATCTTTATCTTATAATTCAGCAAAGGTTACACACACTGCTTTGAAAAGGGAAAAAGCACCATGAAAGAAGAGTCAGGTGCCTTTTCACAGCTCACAAACAGAACACTGAAAAATCCAGTGATCTGGCCAAGTTTGTAGAGGGATTTGTAGCAGACACTGTGACTGCAGCACCCAACTGATCTGCTGATATTTGAGCTGCAGGAGCAAAAGAAGTGACTTGGAGAACAAAACAGCAGATCTGCACTGGAACAAGCACACAGGGAACATAAGGGGCAAAATGGCTTTTAAAAGTATTTACACCTCACAAAGAAGAACAACACATTTCAGGTGTTGATAGGCATTGGATTTACAGAGAAGAATTTCTGAACAATCTGTACTGTGGAGCACAGGTGGCAGAAATAGGAGGTCAGCCTGACCAGGGCTGGTGTGCAGGGATTCAGGGCCCAGACAAAAGGGAAAATGCAGAACCTGAGCCAGAAGTGCTTGAAAGATTTGTGTATAAAAGGTTTTCTGTGTTAGGACAGAGGAATGTGAGGAAGTTAAATACTGGCTGCTCCTTCTCATGCTTTAGCTGCAGCAGCTCACATAATTCACACCCCACACCAGTCTAACACTATACATTATACAGAATTTACATGGCATGGCAGAGACACAGACAAATGCTCTGACTTCACACAGGAATTCAGAGACTGGGACCAACACTGGGAACCATGGAGACCATTCCGAGTTAGCAACAAAACCCACTCCAAACTGGTGTCAAGGAGGTTTTAAAGAGTTGGTGTCATAATTTCACTGAACTCTAGAATAGCATCTCCCTCTGAGGAAAATATATTTGGAATACTGGGAGGCAAAAATCCAACCCCAGGATAGAAAGGGAAAATCCAGTCATTCCATCTTTTCTGTAAGAATTACAAAATGTTGGCTAAACTGGGTGAGTTTGTCTAAGAATCTGCTATTAGACATCACTAAAAAACTCAGCATTTATAGAACAGCTGCTGTAAAGAACAAGGCACTCCAGGTCCAGAAAAACATGAGTTTTCTGAAGTTCATCTTCAAGCAACACTATTGAAATACAAATTCAGGTCTTAACACCCCAGCCCTGTGTTCCAAGTGCAAAGAACAAAAGTCCTGAATTTTTAATTGACAAGTACTTTAGAGAAGAACTTGACTGCAAAAATATAACAGAGATGCAGAGGGGAAAATGCCAGAAAACAAACTCCTTGACCTAATTCCACAACAGAGAACACAGATCCAGTACAGTATTTAAAAAACACAGACTGTTCCAGTAAGAACTTGCTCCTACCTGCAGCCATCCTCAATGCACTGAGCTGCTGCAAGGCCCCAGAAAACTCACCTGGATGGGCCTTTGAAAGGACTTACAATGGCTCCTGTGCTCTGAGTAAGACACATGGGGGAAATACAAGATATCCTCAAGAGGGCAAAACACTAACAACTTTCCTGGCAACTTCAGAAATTCAGAGAACTGTGGCAAAAGGTTTACTGTGACATTCAAATAACCTAAAACACTTTTGAAAGCATTAACTTTGCAAACTAAGCCTATTTTAATTTACTCAAAAATTCCAAGAAGAGGGAATTAGAAGAAGGAGAGAAAGACAGAAAAGACATAGAAAATCACACAGATAGCTACCAAGTCCTGGGTTCCAGCAGTGCTCAGCTGACAGGAATTGCAAGAGGGGACAGGACCAACACCCCAATTACCCCTTGGCCCTCACGGGGCCCTTCCCCCAGGTGGGGACTCCTCAGGAGCTGGGTTGGGGCTCCAGGGCCAGGTGTGGACATTGCCAGGATACAGCTCTGGGAATGGGATGTGGAGCAGGATGAGGCCCAGCCTGCCCCTGTCCCCTAAAACATCTCAGGACATCCATCTTTCCAGTCCTTCACAGCTGGGTGCCTCAGTCCTGGCAAGGCTGATTGTCCATTTCTCCAGGACCCACATGAGGAATTCAGAACATCTGGTTCAGGCAAAGCCACACCACACACCCACAGGACTGCTGCAGGCTTGGGAAGTGGCCTTGAGGTGAATAAACTCCACAGTCTGTGACATCCCTTGCACAGCTCCGTGAGCCCAGCAACGCTTTCATCAGGCTAAAAGCACTAAGCAGCACTAAGGACCAGCAGCAAACCTTTCTTCTATGGATTTCCTCAGCCTTGCAGGTTGAAAGAGCACCTGGGAGCTCGAGTGACCTTTACAAGACAATCCCTAATGCCCCAGGATTTTATCACTTGGTTTGTCAGACACGGAGCTCAGTCAGATTCGAGGGGAAAGGACCTGCTGCACTGAGACAAACCAAACAGCAGTTTCAGAATTGGACCCATCAACTGACCTCACCAATGTATTTACAGCCCAAATCTTTGCTTTTCCAAGGCTTAATAGTCTGGGCCATGGACAATCCCTGGAAATGTTCTCTTAGGAGACAGGAGGCTCGGTCCAGCAAGGCCCCCTGCCTTGCCCTGCCTGAAACTCCCCCACAATTCTTTCAGCCATCATTTCCTTTGCTCTTCCTGCCCTTTTCCACCCCTGCTTCCCAGCACTTTTCTGTGCACACGAGTTCAAATCAAAGGGGCTAAAGAGGAAGCCAAATCCTACCATCCTGTGGTCTGAGTGGTGGCTCCAACTATTGCTCACTGGAGAAAGCTGGGTCCCTACCAACCTCCTCCCATCCTCCAGTTAAAGAATTATCTCTGAAACAATTCTACAAGTGTTTAAAAGGTGAGACAGTGCTGAGATCCTGAGGAAGCAGCAGAACCTGCAGACCCTGTGTGGAGGAGAGCTTGGATCAGTCCTGGTTCAGCCTCCTCAGCTTTAACATTTAATGGCTCCAGGCTCAGCCCCTTGTGACCATCACCCCTCAAACCTCCTGCTCAGCTCTGATTAATGGGCTGAGTAAATCCAAGTAAAATGCAGCAGTAAAAGAAATTTGTGGGCTAATTTACTGCTTCCGTTTAAGTTAAGGTTTTTAACAGTTATTTGCCTTTATATTTTAGATAAAGATTTGTGAGGAACCAATTACCCAAGGCAGCAGTGACAGTTGAATTCAGTGCATGAGCTACCCTTAGAAAGCACTGCCTGATTTTCTGATAGAAAATGCTAGTTAAATAGAGAGGCCAGAGCCTGGAGCTTAAAATGGGGAAAAAATGATGAAGATAATTCGCATGGAACGTGGCTTTTGAGGATAAAAGCTTCCCAACAGAAGAAAGGGAGATCATTACTGTATATTTATATAAAGCCAGGGCCAGTTTTTTGTGGGCTCCATTGAAGCTGTGCCAATTCACACCAGCTCTAAAGAGTTCATTAAACCTCTGCTGCACCAGCACATTGCTCCAGGATTTGAACGTTTGATCATCTGAAAGATTCATCTCCTAATCCAGCTCGGTACCTTTTTTAAGAGTGGGTGTGAAATGTTGGTGATTCCTGCACTTCTTCCCTGCAATAAACACCCACTGTATTCCCTGCAGAGCCTGGGAAGCTACAAGTGTCTGTTTAGCTGGGATGGGAAAGCACCTGAGACCAAAACTGCAGCTTTTCAACTCAATGTGCTTTGGGTTCAAGGCTCTGCTGCCCCTCAGAGCAAAGGGCCTTTTATTGGTGCCACCTTGGGTAGTTTGTGCTAAACTCAGCCAAGTCATATGAATAAATTGCACTGAGTTTTGATTGATTTTGTGTCTTTTTCAGTTTGCCAGGGAGCAAGGAACCAATTGCAATTCCTCATTAACAATCACTTCTGCTTAATTCCTGCAAGTCCAGTTGTGGACGCTGAATCTCAACCCTAAGCCTTGGTAAACACAACTCTGCGTTTTCCTTGTGCTGGTGCTTCAGCAGTTATGAACTAGGAAGAAATTGTCTAAATAATCTGCAACACTCAAACATCTGCTGCTTTCAGGCCACTGGTGAAAAAGGGTTTAGCATCACAATGTCAGAACCTTCCCAAAGTAACTGGAAAAGAGACAAGAGCCCTAAAAAGGGAGATAATTTTGTCATTTTTAGTCATCAACTTTCTCCAGCCCCTCACTGAGCAGTGCCCAGCATTCTCCTGGGGCTGCCACAGTGGATCCTGTCAGCCTGCAGGAAATAAAGGCTGTAAAATGATTTCCACTGAAAGCAACAGGCCTTTTCCATACTGGCATCTGTTAGCATTCAGCACCCAGGATTTTTGGCTGCTGGCACAGAAACTCCCAGAAGTGACACTGAACTCATCCCCAGTTATTTTGCATAATCCTGTGTAACAATGGCTGTGTGCTGAGCTGCAGTCACAGATCATGGGAACAGCCTGGCACCTCCATCCACACCTCCTGCCTGGAGATCCACAGCAAAGGGCTCCACTGCAGGACTTCCAGCATCACAGGCTGACAGATCAGATCATTACAGACCCACACCCACAGGCTGGGTTTTCATCCACACTAAAGGAATTTCACTACCTTTGATTCTGCACCAAATGCAGAAATAACAACGTGGCAGAGTTTGGGAGATTTGGGACAGGTTAAGGCACCTAAACCATTAAGCCTACGTTTACAAAGCACAAGTTCACAGAAAACTACCCTGGTAATCCTCTCTAGGCTTAAACTCTCCCATTCCTTCCAAGAGATTAAGAGCACATGCCAGGTCAGAGTGATCAGAGACGAGCATTCCTTGTCCTACTTTCCTCTCTGCTTGCAGCCAAGGCCAGCCCATGCCAGATGAGCTTTTTCTCCGTGCTCCTGTCCCTCCCTGATCTCCCTGAGTGCTGCAGCAACCCTGCACCTCTGCACATTTGGAAATAGGGATTTACATTTTATGGATTTGGGAGGAAACCTCCTCCCACACACTTGGAATTCACTGTTCAAGATGAGGCATTTTTGTTGCTGTTAGTTAACAGAGAAAAGTTTCTGACCTCTTGATGTAGAAATTAGTCCATTAATGGCCAAGTGGATCCCTCTGTAGGTGCCAGGCACTTTCAAGGATTTATAACAAATGATACCCAACACTGCCCAGTCTCAAGATTTTGTGCTGCTGAAAGGTAAAAAGCTGTTGAATCCCACCTGGGGAAAGTTCTGCTGTGCTAAAGTAAAGAGAGGAAAAAGAAAAAATAAAGAAACCCCACCTCCAAAAAATCCCTGCTTTTCAAACAACAAAGATTTTGATAAATACCCACCAGAAAGCTTTTACTCTTTCACGTGTATTATGTCTGTGATTTCTGCTTAGCTTTTCCCTCATTATGTCCAATGTATTTTTTAGGCAAAGGCTGTTCATTTTGAAAAGTGAAACACAATATTGAATACTAAAAAAATTCTCATGGTGCCATCCCCATTAGCTTAGGATCTGAGTAGGGAGCATTTGCCATAAATAATGCACAACTTAATCCCTCTGCATTTTTTAAAGAAAACCCCAACATGCTACAAAGTAACAAGAAGGAAGAGAAATACATTTCTGTAAATACATCCAACTCCTATAATCTTCTTAATCAATAACTTTTGTGATACACTGAGCTGAACAAATGATGCTTAGTGAATAATTTAGTGACTTTTGGCAGTTTCTACTCCAGAAGTGACCACGAACAGGTCAGATTTTCTCCAGAACATTTTCTTCTACAAATTTTCTCCTAAATAATTTGTACAAACTGTTATTGCTCTTCAGAGCATTTGTGAGCACTTCCCTGTGCCTGTGATTGAATTTGAGCTCTTTCAGACAATTTTAATTGGGCTCATCAATCAAACGGCATCATTTCCTTTTCTTGACATAACCCTACCAGCCAAGTCCCTTTCTCTCCACATTGTAATCCATTGCCTAATCCAGAGTGATGATCCCTAATCTCTAGGATTTGGGAGAGCATTTGGGGACGTGCCACTTTCTAATCTGGTTAATTGCTTTCCAGAACAGAGGTAGGGATTACATCAGCTGTAATGAGTCTCTGAATTAGCAGTTTTAGGTCATTAGGGAGTGCAGATTTCAAAAGTTGCTGTCCCCACCTGTCCAGTTTCTTTACTCCAGCTGAAAGCCCAGGGGGCTGGTGCAGACTGGCACTGGGAATGTCTGCACATGAGAGTGACAGCCCTGGCTCTGCCATCCCTCAGAGCACCCTCAGGATGCACCAGCTCAGAATGTGACACTTTGGGAGCCTGAGAGGTAATACCCAGCCCAGTTTTTAGCAACACAAGCAATGCAAGATGTGAAAACATTCCTGAGAATGGAAATTAATCTGGTAAAGACAGTCAAGGAAGACCCTTCAGAAAAAGCATGAACAAATCCTACATCACACCTAAAACCTGAAGCTCTCTCGAGGTGAATCTTCAGAAAATGTGGCATGGAACATCTGAAGGTGAGAATGGACTTGTAATAATAGCTTTTTAGAGGAGTATGAATATTTGATTATATTGCAGTGTGTATTTCTAAAAAATATGCTGAGTGGTGCATTTGAGCTATGGTTATTTCTAAAGCTGGGCAGTTTCTGTAGAATCTCTGCTCTTCCTTTCCCCAGAGTGCCACCAATTAACTACAACTATTTGGAGTGCAAAGAAAAATGGTGGTAGCTGAAAAGGGAAAGAATATAAAGTTCTTGTTTGACTTTAGAAATGTTGTGCTCTTTAGATCAGTAACCCTAAGCCAACACTGAACACATGAAACTGAGACCTGAGCTAAACAGTAACAGGATACTTAGTCTTCTCTTTTTATCTAGGAATTCTGTCAAGGTCAGCTATGATGGAAAACTCTTCAATGTGTTGCTTAAGTGTGGTGGGCAGAGAGAAATGAGGCCCTTCCTGCTCCCATTTCCATCCATCCTGTGGTTTTTACCTGTCACGGGCTCGTGCCCGTTCCCAAAGCCATGTAAAATCAGAGCCCAGCTGGAATTTGCTTCGGTGAACTTGGATCAGTGGAGAAGCAAAACACTGATAGCCTGATTTTGTAATTGTAACTCACTTTTTTCATGCCATAGGGCTGTCATTTCAATTTGCCTTCAGGATTATGTTATGCCATTTATGGCTTTTCTTCAGTAATTTGTTGACTCAAGTTGCCTTTGGACCCTGTTCACTATTTCTGGCTGAAACTTTCAGATTTCATATTTTCAAACTTAATATTTTTCACTGAAAAATATCCGTGTCTTTAAATATAAACTTTTCCCAGATTTATGCATTTGTTGGATGAACTCCTGCAGGAGTCAAACCTTACACTCAAGTGTTTTGTTTAGGAAAAAAAAAAAAATCCTGTTTTTGTCCTAAGGAATGAAAACTGAATGGTTCAATTACTCATTTCAAAGCAGCTCTTCCTTCTAAAGCTTGGAAGTTTCAGTGGAGGAGAGGAAAAGAATGGAATATATTTATTGAACTGAGGCAACTGGAAGAGATTAAAATCACAGGCAGGGGTTTTGTTTGTTTGTTTTGTGCCCATTTCAGAGCAGACACCATTTTTCAACAAGCTTTGCTGTTCTCACACCAGATGGCTTTATTTTTCCAATACTTTATCTTCCTCACATACATTTTCACTCTAAGTATCTTGCACATGGAAAGAGGATGGGAATGCTTTTTATTAATCTGCCAGATATTTAACTATGCACTAACTCCTCCTGGCATCTGAGCCAAACTTGGGGCACCAGATGATTCAATGTGTATATTCCCAGTATACCATGGAATAGCAGGAAGGGCTGGAATATCCCTACTCAGTAATTATCAGAGCTACAGAAAGAGCTGTTTGCCAAAGCCATGCTTTCAAGGCTTCAATTAATAAATTAAAAATGGGTATCAGCGTTTTGTTGGATTCCTGGAGCAACTCCTCATTTAACAGGCAGTTGGTTTTCATCCTTGCAGGAATTTGGTGAGCTTAGGTGTTAGACAGAGCAGTAGGGCTGAATTCAGCACTGCAGAGAAACTGCTCAGCTTCTGCAAGAGAGACACAAATGTGCAGTTGAAAAACACAAGGTTCACCATCCATGTTTTTGTGGTGCTGCTTTCAGACCTGCCTTTGTTCCCAGCCTTTTAGTTGAAAAACCATTTGGAAACAGCTGCAGCAAAGCCAATGCTTGTAGGGCCTTGCAGGTATTCTTAGTATTTATAATAAATAAAGATATGAGCAACCACCCCAAGTACATACAGCTCTCCATTCATAGTTTGTCTGGAATCTCTTAAACCTCAGTTTGGCAGAAAGGACAGAGGAATGCAGTGAAATTCATGGCACCCACCTAGGAAAAGTACTCCAAAAGGCAGCCTATCAGACTTAAAACTACTTTGCAGCCTTTACTTTGGTCTCCTCAGCAAACAAAATGCCAAATCACCACATGGACTTTCTCTCTGGAGCCAGTGCTCATTGAAGTCTCCTCAATTCAGTAGATCACTGAAGCCATTCTGAAGCTGGGATGCCTCAGCACCCAATGCCCCAGCTCAGCTCTTCTCTTTTTTTTTTTTTTTTTAATATCCTGAAGGGGCTAAAAAGCTTTCCCAGAATCCAAAAGGGGCTTTTCTTTACCACCAGGGTCACAAGTACATTTTGCAGTACAGCCTGATTCTAAGAGGAGTTTCCCAGTTTTTTTGCAAGAGAAAGGTTCCCTTCTCTGTCTCCTCCTGCTCCCTCTGAGCTGAGATCCCTGTGTGTGCACACTCCCCCCCTCAGGAGCATCTTTCATTTTCAGTCACATTCCTAAAGGCTGTTGTGTTTTGGAAATCCATTCCTTGAACCACTGGGGCAGGGAACCAAGGGAATATCTTTACCTTTTCTCCAAACTCTGTTTATTGCATCTGGCCAACTGTTTCACAAGTCATTTACTATTATCCTCTTAAGTCAAAATATTGCCTACTCTCCACTGAAAACTCTTTTTCCATCCTCCTTGCAGGATCCATTTCAGGACACATTGTTACAGGGGAAATAACAGCTAGCACAGTATACTGGAGGACTCAGTTATGGTCACAGCCACAGATGCACTGCTCTTGTTTCGAGGGTTTTCCACCAAAATGTTTGGAAAGGAAGTTACAGTTCTGTTAATTTCACATTTTGATTTCCTCTAAATATTTCTGTCTAAGAAACAAAACCAAACAAATAACTAAACCTGTTTTGGTGGGTTCAGCAGAATCAGTTAATCTTAATTTTCCTGACCCCTTTAACAGAGCTTTGGCAGACCAGGCTTTGAAGCTTAGAGTGGACCTTACACTGGGAGATCATTTTTGACTCCTTATTAAAAAAAATATTTTTTCCTAGTTTTTTATAACATGCTTCCAAATATTGTAATTTCTTCAGCATTTTAACCTTTCAAAAGCAATCCTATTTAATAAAAAAAACCCCAAAGTCTTGTGTAAATGAGATCAGTGAGAGTAACCTATTGATGAGAGATTTTCAAAAAAGCTTCAGGGCAGCACCACAAACCCAAGAAAAACTCCCCAGCTGCAGGAATCAAGGCTGGTTTTCCAGAATCTCCACTAGCAGAGACAACACTTTGCTGTGCCTCAGCTTTCCTTGCCTAGAGGGAAAACCCTCCACCTCCCCAAGGGCTTTGAGGCACAGCTTTCCCCAGACACAGGTCTTGGTGTGGTTCTTGGGGTGTTTGTGCAGGGCCAAGAGCTGGACTCTGATCCTGCTGGGCTGGGCCCCTTGCAGCTCTGAGACTCTGTGATCCCATGGCCAGCTGGAGCTCGCTCCCAGCCCAAAGCAGCCTGACCTTGGACAGGCCCTTTGGGCACTATTTCAGCTCCAACCCAATTAAGACATTACTGGACATGGGCTTGGCTTTCTCAGCACTGCCATGCTGTTTCAGGGTGGATCTTGGGAATAGGGTGGTTTTAAAGGAGACTCAGATCCTGCTGCCTCAGCATTCCTAGCCCTATCTGCCAGAAACGAGGAAGAAACCGACTTTAATGAGAACACTTAATGCCAAACTTTTTGCAAATGCTAATGTTTAACTATCTGATTACATTATTAAGAATTTATTCTATTTTGGAGCCACTGTTTGACATTCTCAGAAGACACATCAGCCTCATTAAGAGGCTGAGAAAGGCAGAAACTGAGCTTGCAAGTGAAATTTAGTTTGTCACTGATACAGACACAAACACTTAAATTGTGCCATCTGCCTGCTTGCTTCAGCATGCCAGGAGGGTGCTCAGGAGCTCTGTTTTCCTTCAGCCTGCCCTTGGCCCATGCTACTGGACTCTGTTGCTGCAGTAGCCAATGGGTATTGGCAGAAAACAGCATTTATATAGAATGGTGAAAGAAGAGAGCTAGATTATAAAAAATAAAACTCAAAAAAGCACTGACCTTGCAAGTAGCACTGCTGGTACGTCAGCAGGGGAATTTGTGTTCTGAGCATTACATGCACCAAATGAACCAAGTATGTCTCTGTCTCCCAAAGGGTAAAGAGGGACCACATTTGCTCTCATTTTTAAGGTCTCTGGTTTCTAGGTTCTTGTTTGAACAGATATCACGTAAGACAAGAATCTGCCTCAAATCTCATTTTAGTTTTGTGGTCACTCTTTCCCTCTTTTTCATCTGCTCTCCATCTGACAGAGCTCGTTTCCCAGCCTGGTGCTGGCGCTTGCTCGCCTGGAAAGAGGCTCAGCCTTCAGGACGTCCAACACAACGAAAACACAATAAAACCCGCACCGAAAGCGGCCGTGGGGACCCGAGGGCTCCTGGCCCAGCCTCAGCCAGGCCGAGCTCCGCAGCGGCACAGGCAGGGAGGGCTCTGCCCCCAGCAGCCGCCCGGGACAGGGGCGGCCCGAGCCGGCAGCTCGGACCCGCGGGCAGGGCCGTGGCTCCAGGTCGCTGCCACTCACACAGCACCAGCAGCACCAGCTCGGCACGGGGAAAAGGTGCCTCAGGCAGAGCACAGCAGCTCTGTAAACGAAGGGAGGAAAACCAGAGCCGGTGGAAATTCTGTAGAGTTTCTTCCTTTCCCTCTCTCCGTGCAAAGGGTCACATCAAGAGAAGCAGCCCCTGGTGCTCTGCTGGTTTAGGATTCCCCCCTCAGGGGGCAGAGCAGCCCTGCAGGTGTGGCCAGAGCTGAGCTGGGCACGGGAAGCCAGGGGACACCGGGTGTGCCATGTGCCCCCTGCCCCAGCCTCTGGCTGCTCCCACACCCTGGGATCCCTGACAGACGGCGCTGCTGCCCAGCTGCAACTCAGAGCCCAGCGGATGAGTCCAGCAGCATATTTAGGACAGAAGAACTGCAGGTAATAATACTAATAATGAAAAAAAAAGACACAGAACTCATCCATCACCGGTGGCTGTACATTGGCTGATCACAGCACCTCCCACTTTCTCAGCTCTATGAGACATGAACAAAACTGGGAATGGAAATGAAGTGGCTCCTTAATGAACCTGCTTATTTATTTTTGGAGCAGAATACTGAAGATCCCTCAGCAGCACCATCAGCTTTAAATGCCCCCAAACACCCTCCAGTACAGCAGGTCCTTGGCTGAGTGCTGTGGTATGTAGTACACAGATTTGCTAAGATGTGAGTGGGTACTGAGGCCAATAAAACCCCTCTGGGAGAGTTGAGATGAGAGCATGGAAGTGGCTCAGAAGGATGAGAACACAGTGAACACAACAAAATACAGCCTGGTGGAAGAGAATCCCAGTAATTAATAGGATGTGATGTAAACTTGATTGATTTCAGTGCATATTTGCTGCACTGTTCACCAGTGATTTATCTTAATTTTGTGTTAATCATTAATATATTCAGCCTGACCAGAGAAGTATTGTTTTCATTACTCAGCATACAGGAGAATTTTTTCCAAAGGAAAGCTAATTTTACACATAATCCATCATTTGGAATTAACCCAGCATTCCTGCCTTTTACAGATACAATTAGTGGTAAACTCCTGGGAAAGCCTCTTCTTTGCACCTGGTGGCATCAGCCTCAAATGTTCAGCCCACAAGGGAGGCTGAAACTGGATATTAGGGAAGATTTCTGCACTGAGATATCATCAAGCATTGAACAGGCTGCCCTGGGCAATGGGGGAGTCACCATCCCCAGAAATACTTAAAAGCTGTGTGGAGGTGGCACTTGGGGACTGGGGTGGCCTTGGCAGGGCTGGGGGAATGGCTGGACTGGATGATCCTGGAGGGCAGTTCCAACCTAAACCATTCAATGATTCTCTGGTAACTTCTCCCTGCAGGCAGTAATTCTTAGAGTGTAAAATCCCCCTCTCCCCCATGACTCTGCTCACTTCCTGATCTGGATCAATGGTTCAGAGGCTGCTGAGCTGCACTAACATTTCCCTCTCTGTAATTAAAAGCAAAGGAAGCTGAGTGGCTGAGCAGGGCCAGCACAGCTGCTCTGGGGACAGCAGGGATGCTCCTGATGTGTGATTATGAACAGAGGGAGCAAGAGAGAGATTCCTGCCTTCAGCAGGGCCAGGAGTTCAGGGGAATTTTCCCCTTAGAGAAGAAATTTGCTCAAAGCTCTCTCACTGTCTGGGCACTCAAACCCCACTTCTGGAGCCACTCAGAGCTGAGGAAATTCAGAGGACAGTAAAACCACGCCTATTGCTGCCAGCTGAAGGGCTCAGCCCACAAACAGCACCAAGCCAGAGTGCTGCCTGCAGTGACTTAGAGTCAGTGGAGCTAGTGAAAAAATTAAGAACAAAGTGGTGATTTTTTTCTCCCCCCCAACAACTAAAGCGATGTACAGAATATTTCTGTGTCATTGCTTGCATTCTGGAATAAGCAAACAGACAGTGTTTGATCCTCCATTAAGGAGCAAAATGAGAGAGTAGAAAGCTTTTCATGCTACAGCATGAGGAATCTGAAACAGGTTTTTAACATTGAAAATGATTCAGTTTAATATGCAAGGTGTCCCCCCAGTAATTAAGCCCAGGGAGACCAGCTTCTAACACATGTAGCATTAGCAAGTGCACAAAACTGAATGATAAAAGGTGATTTTGCCCTTTCAGATGAACACTGGGGTTTATTAATAAAGCCAAAAATGGTCAAGTCTGGGCAATGTCACTCTCTGCTCACAAACATCTTGGCTTTATGGAGCTGGAAACCTTCCTTTAAAATAAGGTGTCCCTGGAATATTGATCATGTTTTTAGTGTCAAAAGGCAACAGTTGACACTTAATTTTCTGTTATCTTCACAGCTGCCCTGCAGTAACTTTAGACATGAGCAAATCCAAGCCTTTCCTAAGGAAAATGTTAATGGATTGAGCTCAGGATGGGTTCACCTGAATCCAGCTCAAAGGCTTGAATTTCATTTAGCAGAGGGTGTTAATAGGTGGCAATACTCAGAAACGAACCATTTTTTACTTCTGGGTGGGAAAAAAAATCCCCCATTGAAAATGGAGAGAAAACATTAAGCAGGAAAATACTTTTCCTGATTCAAAGTAGTTATTTCCAGATAGGAAAAAGGCAAGTAGACATATCTGTGTGCAAATTCTATAAGGCTCTCGGGGGAAAAAGGATGTTGAGGTTAAAAATAAGTGAAAACTTGAAGGTGAAAGGTATTTCTTTTTTTTTTTTACATCACAAATCACCAGACCACAGCCTGTCAAACTGGCCTTTAATCATAAAGAAATCAACTTTCACATTTATAAATTCCTGCTGTAACAGGAATCTCTCCTGATTCTCACTGGTTAAAGAACCCCACAACTCCTGTTGGTGATCACAGTCCTGAAAAGGCAGGAATTACAAGGGTAACTTTTCATCCTGAGATATGAACATTTTAGCTTTAAAAATAATCTGTATATGCTCAGCACCACAGACCTGTACAGGAGTGACAGGAAAAGGAATGGAACAAAATGGATGTGAAAAATGGCTGGAAAAGGGCTTTTCAGGGCTTGAATTTTCTTATTTTAACCTCTGAGCCAACCTAGCAGTAACTTGTGCTCAATTACAGTTTCCCAAAGGACTTCACTGCCCCTGCACACAGCAAAATACATTTCACCATGCCTCAGGACCCAACCTAGCTTCTTTCACATCACAATCACAATGAAGGAAACAAATGTGGAGTTATTTTATGTGACATCCACACCAACACTGGCAATTCCACTGGCAACAGTGAAATTCCAGCTGGGAGAGACTGCAGAATTCCTGTATCTGCTTCAAATACAGAATAAAAGAAACATTCAGCCTCCTGGGAGTGCCTCCCTCTCAAACAGCCACGGTGTTCCCATGGGAAAGCTGGGCCCTACAGCCATATTGCCAGGCTCTCACTGCACAACAGGACCTGGGAATAGCTTTGGGAATTCAGCTTCCAGGCATCCCTTCAGCTGTCAGACAAAGCAACGTTCTAGCAGGAGCTACCCCAGGTGTCTCAATTCAATCCTTGGTAGCACAAAACTGATTGTTAGAGATTTTCTACCTCAGCAAAGTGATGCTCACTGGGTTTTAGTCTGCAATTTTCTACCCACTTTTTAACTGAAAATTCCTTCCCTACCATTGCATTTATAGCAAATGGCTGCAGAGTGCCTCACAAAATCAACAGCAAAGGAAAGAATATCAAATAGATTTGTTCTGACTTGTGTTGTGAAAGCTCTCTGGAATAAAAGCACCAAACATCCCAGGCTCATCTGTGGCAGGTGGGGAGCGTCACTCTGGAAATGGAACAGATGTTTGATTATGTAGAAAGGGGCATGAGAAACAGGGAAGTTCATTATTATCACTTTCATGTTTGCACAAATGCAGTGAGTGTTACATTTCAAGAGATGCAAAGGGTTTCTGAATAAAACACAACACATTTCCCTTTCTCTGTCCTCTGCAATACACCTTGGTTACTGCTCACTGGAAGAGCACGGTTTCCCCAAGGGGATCTATCACACCTTTGGTTCTAATGTTTGTCTCTACCCACTGCACACCAGCAGCCACTGCAAGGATTGCTTGGGCAAAGGCTTTTGAGAGAATTAATGAATCTGTGAGTGACACTAAACTGGGAGCTGGGTGAGTCCCCTTTTATTTTTTCAGGATCATCCACCACCACATAAACAAAACACAGAGGGTGTGTCACACACCTTGGGCAGGGCACAGGGACACGGGATTGGAGCACTGGGACGTCACAGTTGGTGACATTCCGTGGAACCTTCACTGAAGATGCAATTCTGCCTTGAGTTTTGGAAACCTGGAAGAACTGCTCTTGGAAAAGCTCAGTGAAGAACAAACCTCTCACCAAACTCAGCTTTGTGTGCAAACATCAGTAGTTTAGGCTAAACCTTTCAAAACCTGATTTCATCTACTTATCAAGTATTTCCTTTCCTTGCTGGGTTTGATTAGGTCCTGGATGCCCTGCAGAAGCTGTGCATGGCACCTGTTGGGTATCTGTGTGAGCTTTCCCAGGAGAAGTATTAGCTAGGAATAGTCTCCTGTAGCTTCCTGTCAAACACTGAGCACAAAGCAGGTTGACCAGAAAAGCTGGTCAGCATTTCTGGCAGCAGCACAGATATTCTGAGCCCTGCAAGAGGATTTTCAGTATGCACAGAACTTCTGTAAATTGTTCAGCATATAACACAGTGCTCTGCTCTGGTGTTCCAGCACTTGCAGGAAGAGAGGAGGGTTTAGCCTCTTTAAGACTGAAGAGGGAAGAATTATTCAGAGAGGAAAAGAAAGAAGCTGCTCAGAAAATCTCAATAACTTCATATCTTTCTCACCACTGTACCTGAATTTAGAGTAACAAGAGTAATAAATTTCCAACCTGCTCAGAAAAAAATGATAAAGAAGAAACACTCTCCCAGAGAGTGGGAGTGTGAGCTTAGCAAAAAGGAGAAATGCTTTGGGGGATTGAACTTCTGAGTGAAGCCTGTAAAATATTAATCAATCTTTGCTGACAATATAAAACCCAAACATAATTCAAGACACTGTAGAAGGAAAAACTTCTTGTACCTAAATCTGTAATATTCAACCTGTTTCTCACCTCCCAGGTGGGGAGCAAGCCCTGCCTGGGGAAGTGCCTGTCACAGAGAGTTGCCCTCAGCAACACAAAATTCCTGTCCTTTCCATCCTTTTTTGCCATTCCAGCCTCAGTCAGGAATGCCTGGGTGATTTGGAGAGGCGATTAGGTTGCATTCCTGTTATTACAAGAAAGGGAATCAATACTAATTCACTTAGCTTTATTTTGTAAGTGGCTAAAGAGATGTAACATCAGCCCCCAACGAGTGAGAACGCTTCCTGCGTGTGGTGGAATACTAATAAGAATTGGCACAAGGTAACCACCCAGCAAGAGCTGTTTGCTAAAGCCAATTAGTTATTAATCAAGAGCTTGCTCATTTTTAAATGTCTGACAATTTAAAATAAAGGAAAAATACAGCCTGGAGAGCGACAGCAAACCCAGACACTGCCAAAGTCAGGTGAGAAAATAAAAGTATGTAGCATAGATTTTGTAATCTGAAACAGATAGTGAAGAGGATTTCATTAAAAATAGAATCTTTCAGAACTCTGAAGAAGTTTAAATCTACCTCTGCAAATGAACTTCTAGAGGGGGGTGGATATGCTGCTATGGAATAGGTATGTCACAGGTTACACATTTCAGATCAAAGGGCCAGAGCTGGATGGAAAAGTACTCTGCAAAAATATGCTCTTCACTTCCTTGGCTTCTCCCTTGGAGGTCTCCAAGGGCTGAACACTTAATGCTCAATAACTTATCCTGGAAACTCTTTGTAGTGGATATAAGCCACTGAGAGAGAATCTGAACCACAGGAGAAAGGAACGTCCCTCAGCCCCAGTCTCTGAGCTAGGAACAGCCTGATTTCTAAATCCATCCAAAATCCACCCCAGTTTAGCTGTAGAGCAAAGTCCTTTAGTGTGAGTATCCCCTACCAGCAAACTGTGTTGCTGCAGCCACTGAGCCCTGCACTGGTCCCAAATCAACACCAGCCCAAGGCAATCCAGAATTTTCAGACTATTTTGCCTGGCATTCAGCAACACCCTGGTTGCAGCAATGGCCATTCCCCGCTCCAGCTGTTCTACCACATTCTTCCTTCAAACCCATCACTTCTAGTTTTGTTAAGGACCTACAGAGGTTTCAGCTGGCTTAAACAATCAAGTTTCCCAGGATAAGAAATCAATAAGCATTTAATATTTAAGCAGCTTACAAGCCCCAGCTGAACTCTGGATGTGGCAGCAGTGTTCCAAGCACAGGGAATTTTTGCAAAGCCTGATGGCTGGAGCAGTGAGGTATTACTGTTTGAGAGCCCAGCACCTCACTTCCAGAGCAAGCACTGCTCCTGATGCCTGCCAGGGCTGCTGTTTTCCCCACTGAGTGCCTCCCACTCCAGCCTGGGGGCAGCACTGGCACCAAGGCCTTCAGAGACACAACTCTGAGTCAGGCAAAGCCCCAGTGGGAAGGGCTTCAATTCCCTCTGCCCATGAAACAGGGACTGGCAGCAATTTTGCCTCAGCAGGTAATCCATGGCTGCTCTGCTCTCCCAGGACATGTTCTGCTGTGGGTCAGCTCCTGAGAATATCTTCCATGACTCCACAGAAACAAAGCACTTAAAAGAGAGTTTCTGTGCCAAGTGGATAAATGCAGCCAGATGTTATGGACTGGCTGGGGGTTCAGCACTAGAAACAACAAAATAATACAGGCTGCACACAACGAGCCTGTGCTCAGGAATTTCCTTTGGACTCAGAGGTTTCACTGCAGGAAAGAGCTCAAAGGGCAGGTGAGGCAGGAAAAGGAGCTCAAGGGAACAGCTCCACTGATCCCAACTCAAGGGCCTTCCCCTACATCTACACATCCACACTGACACACAGAGACAGGAACTGGAAAGTTTCCAAATATGTTCTCACCTCCAGTTAGTAGGTGAGAAGGAACAGCTGAAGTATAAATATATAATAATCTGTCTCAAATTTTATTATTTGTAGAAAAAATTTGGCAGAATAGATCTCCTTTCACACTGAAGGAAGGCTTAAAAGCAAAATAATCCCTTCTCTTTTCTAAGCTGTGTGAATACTTTAACAGCAAACACATTAAGTTTTAAAGGAAATCAATGTTATTTATTCCAAGCCTTTAAGAAGAGGTAAGAAACATGAAACAAGGATTTTCTATAGATAAATACTGTTGGGTCCTTGTAATCCTCAGCTTGCTTTTTTATCCTGAGAAAATGTACTCCTTTGTTGCAGACAGTTGGCTGCTCCTGAACATCCCTAATCTGTGAGGGGCTGAGTTTGCAAGCAATGAAAGCCCTCATTAGGAATGGTTCTTGTCAGCTCCCAGCACAGAGAAGGGATTGCTGCCACACAATGCACTCATCACTCGCCATTGTCCTTTCCCAGGTGATAATTCTGTTTATTATCCTACATCTCCTCGTGGCAGGAGATAATTGAATTGAGAAGAGAGAAAACAGGCAGCCAGGATTCCCTGAGGATTTCTGTGTGTCTTCCCAGTCTGCTTTTTTTCTGTAATTTTTCACTCCTGAGCTACTTGGGGGTGAGCTACACAGGGCATGCTCTCTGAGATGCACTCTGTCTATGAAAAACCCATTCATCTTTACAAACTCTTGGTTTTTCAAGTTGCTTGATGACTTTCAGCTCTTTTCAGGCTTTGAGGAGCTCCAGAACCATCTGTGAGCTGCAGGGGATTGGGCATTGCCTACTAACTGTGCCACAGGATGGATTTCCTGCCACAGGCTGTGAAAAGCCACCCTTGGTGACTCCTGTGGGGCTCTGAGGACACGCTGTGGCTTCCCCAGGCAGGGGAAATGGCAGATTCAGCAAGCATTTACAGAGGGCAGCTACCAGCAGTCGTTTACAGGAGCAAATACCCAGTGACAAACAGTTTCTGGAAGTATCCAGCCTCTGACACAGGTTTTTCAAGGAAGCCAAGCCTGACCCTGTATCAATCAACACAACAGCAGCAGCAGCAGCAAATCACAGCCACGACTGGGGAACAGCCGATGGAGAGGCACAGGGAACCAGCAGAACTCCACTCACACACTGAATCCAACACCCCCATGATGGGAATAACAGCAGCAGTGTCCCAGAAGGAAAGCCCTGGGAGTTCCACTTCAAATGCCAGCTATCCCACAGGGGGAAAGCAGAGATCCAGACCTATTTTCTGTTTCTGGCAGCACAGCCTAAATCACAGTAGAAGAGAGGAGCTGAGCAATAGCACTAAAACCTCGTGACCTTGCTGCTGCTGCCTGCTGTGGCCAGGATGTCAGGGGTGTCACTGCAGGGGTGTGCACTAACAGGGACCTGCAGCTTCCAGCCACCAACAGGAGCGTTATGCTAAGGACACGGAGTCTCTGGGATGGCACCAGAGACCCACCTGGCACGGGAATTCTGGTCACAGCTCTTAGCTACAGGGATGTGCTAGTAGAGTTTTTCCAGGAGAAAATATGCCACTACAAGATTTCCTCGTCAATTACTGCTAATAGAAACAAATAACTTGCTTACTTAAAGTAATTACAAGCCTCGTGCTAAGAAACAAAAATTAAGTTAAGCAAACACAACTCGTTTCTTCACCATTTCCCCACTGACAAAATAATTAAATTACATTTTGTAATTTTTAGGAATGCTTAGTAAAAATCATTGATTTTACTCTAATAACATGATTGAGTAGTCTACAATTTTGTCAGGAGTTGCAAATGCTTTCACAACTCCAGATTCTCACCACATTTAAAAAAGAAAATGAACATATTGAAATGGTTTTACTTGAAACTTTCTTTGTATCCCCACCATCTACAGGAGCATTGTGCAGATGTTCTCTCTTACACAGGTATTTGCCAGATTTGTCAGGAACCAAAGACAAGAAGGAACACAAACCTGCCTCAGCATGGTGGACAAGTTTCATTTCCTCTCACCATGACAGCCTTTCCACAGGAACATGAAAGAGCAGACTTTTAACAGAGGGTTTCTTTTTTTGCAAGTTACAATTTTCCTATTCCCATTAAAATAACCTGATGACCAGACCTGTGTTTTATAAAATTCTATCCTTTGAAATCTATTTGATTTTTTTCAGGTTTCTTGCTAAAGTTTTCTCTTTGATGCCCACCTGGAACTTAAAATGCTTTTTAATGCTGTAATGGTCCTCTTCAGAAGTTCCTGGCTCCTTAGGGAAGCACAAAGCTGTGCACACACAGGTTACAGAGACCCCTCTCTCCTCAGCTGCCCATTCTCCAACAGGTTTGAGCTGATTCAGGGCTCAAAGAACGACAGAGCTGCATACATTTCACCTCTGTCTTCAACTTCCTCCTCCTCCAATAACTTAAATCCTGGGGCATTTAATGACCAACCCCAGCTATGTTCTTAAACTTGAAATCAGCCTGTGACCACTTGCACTTGGGCTGGATTTACTGCTGTTAGGATCTGCATTGTTGTGTTTAGCTTCTCCAAGATAACTGTGGTGTTTTATGCTCTTGACATAACACAGACACCGAGATGTCTTTTTTCATCATCTCACAAGTACCTCAGCTAATCAGAGTTTCTGTTTCATGGTTACAGTCTCCTGGCAACAAAACTTTATCTCAAACTGCCCCTCATTGTTTTGGAGACCCTGTGCCCAGAGCATGGTACATCTTTTCTTTTTCCAAACACACTTAGTGCTTTTCCCTGTTCTCCTTGTGATTACCCATTGCTGGCCTGAAATAAAGCACCAGGAATACGCTCACATTTACACACAGACTACTCCTGTTTCTGCTTGTTCCCTTACACATGATCCACGACTCTGTCACTGAGCAAACCCTTCCTTTACAGAAAAAAAGGACAAAGAAAGCCCTCACACCACCAAAAAGGGCTTTGGAGGTTCAACTGTACTTCTCCCAGAGAGCATTCACACATCCCAGCTGTTCCAGCTTTACAGGCCTGTGGAAGAGACTTACAGACTTCCAAAAAGAGATGGGGAGGCTCTTTAAGAATGTGTTATCTACACATTCAAACTTTCTAACGCTGACAGCTTCAGGGAGGACACCTGCACCTCCCAGGAAGTCAGAGCATTGCTTCCCCATGTCATCTGCAGCCCTGATTGCCAGCACTCCAATCGTGTCAGTTCACACAAAAGCAGCTCCCAGGCTCTCTCCCTGGCCAAGGCCCTGCACACAATTTAACACAGGCATCTGTGGTTTGACTGGGGGGATGAGCCTCAGCTTCACCTGCATGTCACACCCCACACACACACACTGATGCTTACAGATGTTTCTCGAGCCCTGTTTCATCAGACTCTCATGCAAAAATAAATCTGGTTTTTTTTTGTATAAAAGCTAGACAGATAAAGTGAAAGACTTGTATGGCACCAGCAAAGTGGCTTAGGTAGTCATGACAACCACGTCAGTGCTTATAAAACTTCCCTTCTTCTTAATCTTTTTGCAGTTTAGATAACACACATGCGAGCTGTAAAAACCAGTATCTGATCTGCAGCAATAAAATGAAAAGTAAAATGTTCACAGCAGCCACCACAGCGAGGCTGAGACATTGACAGTTGCTGGGTGTCACCCACAGCAGTTTTGTCCAGTTCCCAGAGGGACTCCTCAGTGTGCCCAGGCCTGAGGGACACCAAGAACCTTATCCCAGATTTGGGGGTGAGCAGGGAAGGGCAGGAGAGTTAACACTGCTTTTAAGGGAAGATGATCGGACACTAAACACACACAAGCACATTATAAATGTATTCAAATCCCCACATATTTACAATTCCCTTCATCATCTGATGCCAGGAGGGCTCTGCTGCTCAGCCCCAACTCAAGGGACTGTGGGTTCCCACAAGCCATCCTTCCCTGAGCAAGAATCAACATCCATCTTTTGCTTTCAATCTTTTATACTCATTACTTTTTTACCTGATTTTCAATGTGGAAGTTTAAAATCCCTCCCAGCCTTATTCACAGGTGGAAACCAAAGCACACCAGAAATAAAGAGCCCTCTCCATCCCAGAGAGAAGTAAATGGATTCGCTTCCAGCAAAAAGGGAGCAACTGCTGTCAATAAGACAGATCACCCCCTCTCTAATCAAGTGATAAACTCAAGAAAATTGCAATGCTTTGAATACTTAAAACTGCCAAGAACCAAGTGTAGCTTCAAAGGAAAAAAAATGGTTGGCATCTGGACTCTAATAACTGAACTCACTTTCATATACTATTATTGTTAACAAGTAAAATTTACTGAGGTAAAAAGCAAGTAAAACCTTGCTTTTATAATAAAGTAACTACAGTGAGCACGCTCATTTCTTTCTTCTTTCTCTCAGCTGTGAAGAATAATTCTCTGACATCTGCAAGAATTCCCCAATTTCATGTGATACTGAACTTACAAGGTCTCTGTCAGCAGTCTCAGGGAAACAGCTCCATCTTCCGGGAGGCAGCCCTTGAGCGGCCGCGCAGGGAGCGGCGCCAGCGGCTCCTCCTGTCCCCTCCCGGGTATTATCGGCGGTGCCACCAGGGCCGGATCGTCCCTCTGGGCTGCTTTGCAGTGGCAGAACTGTTAAAGCAAAGCAGAGGGGCTGAGTACACAAAGACTCGGCAGCCAATCCACGGCAATAAAAGCATCCCACAAAACTAGCGGGCACAGCAAAGGCACTCCCGAGTATCCCCAATCCACGAAGACACGGGTGTGAAACACAAACATCCTTAGCATGAGCCCTGCCACCAACAAGTTCCACAGCTCCCAGCACAGAAACCAGTGATGCTGCATGCAAAATATGTGCCAAGATAGCACAGCTAAAGTCTGACAGGAATCTTCTCCAGCAGGTAAAGATCGGATGTGAGCTACTTGTGCTACAAAATGGCAAAAACTGCTCTCAGCATTTGGGATGCTGCATTTAGCAGTGTACAAATGGCAGTTTGGGATGGAAGCTTTGCATTTCTCTCTAACTCAAAAGCCTCACGTGGTGAATTCTCTGCTCCCCGTTAATCACAAGTACTGTGTTCCACAAAGGCTGGGAATGAATTCCCTGAGTGATGCCAAGGAAGCTCGTTAGGCAGGAATCAGGGACTTCAAATTGTGCTGTTTCATCGGCTGCAATTCTGCTGTCAGCATCTAAGGTCTGACTGAAGCCAAATAACCAAATACCTGCATCACCTTACTAGGAACATTAAATTAATGCAAATTGAGAACTTCGTGTTAATTATGCACAAAATCATTACTTCAGTCTTAGACTTTCAGTCACTTTTATGCAGCTTTTGACAGCAGTGCTGTAACCACCTTCATCTTTAGGTTCCTGTCTACTTTGCTCATTAACTGCAGAGAGAAGGACTTCAATTATGTCCAAGGGTAACTGATCCTATTACATGTCTCCACCTTTTTTCCCCGTGGAAAATAATGAGCCTGAAACTAAATGCAATCAAAGCTCCCTGGCTGATCCCAGGGAGCTGTGTATCGTGTTCCTGGACTGACCTGGAGGGAAGGGACTCTTTTCAAGCAATGAATGAGGACAAATAATCATTCTTAGAAGATGCTCATGACAAAAACCTGTCTGCACTATCACCTTGTAACATTTAGAGGTGAGGGTTCTCCAAGGACACCAATAAAAGCACAGTTACCATTCCTTCTGGGTATTTTTTTGGCTTCTTTTTCCAGTCTTGTTAGATGATTATTTTTGTTTGTTTGATTTTTTTTGTTTGTGTGGAGTACTTTTGGTGGGGAGATATGTTTTGGGGTTTTTTTCCATAAAACTGACTTAAACCTTTGTCTGTAGTTTCAGTTGAAATACATTGAAGATACATTGGTTGTACACTGACTGGTGAAAAAGAAATCACCTGACATTTCTTACACAGCAAAGAACCCATCTGAAGATGTTTCTCCTGTTTTTCTGATGGTGGAATGTCTGAGACCAGAACAGTACCAGATTGGTTTAATCACAGGTGATGTCCTGTGATTTTTCTTTCTCTAGGTGAACTGAACAAATTGTGTTGATCTCCGAAATCACATGGAACATTTTCTCTCACTTGGGCCCAGAAGACAAATATCCAGTCCCTTCTCAAAGCAAAGGGACAAGAGAGCAGCTTCACTCCACAAAGGATTTCCAGTCTCCATAAAATGCTTTCACCCTCTTTTTTTGTTCCTCTCCCGGTCTGCCCCTCCAGCACACAGAGTCAGAGATTCATTTTAGATGTTTTCTCTCCCTTAACTCCTTCAAACTTCACTCTCAACTTTTGCTGAATTTAGTACAATGCATCTCAAACTTTTCTGGCAGCCCTTAACACCTGCAGATTTCAGAAGGATTCTGCCTTTCTCCATGAGCTCTGCAATTCCCCCTTTACCCCAGCAAGCCCCCTGTCCAGGAAGTCCAACAGAGCCTCATTGAATGACAAGGTTTTTGCCCAAGGAGCTCCCTGCAGCCCTGCCTGAGTCCCTGCCTCCCTCAGAGGGTGCTGGGAGCCTGTTCCTGCAGGAAGCACAGCACCACATCCCCCTGGGCTCCACAAGGAGCTGCCTGGTGCTTGCCACAGCTGTGCTTCACGCAGCAGCCTCCCTGGCCACCACTCTCCCCTGCCATTTGGTAGCACCCCAAGTGCTGTGGCACACAGAAGCTCTGGGTTTCTCCAAACTCTCTCCACAAAGTCAGGGAGAGGTTGGAGCTGCCATCCAAAAATAACTCTGTGCTGAGCTTTAATCAATGAACTTCAAAAGATTTGCTGACCCAGACTGTAAAATACAATTTTAGCTCTGTGGTACAGCTTCCTGTAACATGGATCAACGGGGAAGCCCCCACTGCAGCTCCAAAGTAAGGAACATAAACAGCCAGGCCCACTAACAAGTATTTTATTAGTGCTCCATAGCAACACAGAGGTGGTTCTGCTGCTCCCACAAGTCACACAGTTGCATGAGGAGGCAATGGTTTGCTTCCTCTCTTTGTCACCCATGAGGGCAAAGAAGGTAAGGGAGCATGCCCATCGCTGCTGGAGCAGCTGCTTTCCTGCCCTGAGGCTCCATGGCAGCGTTTTCTGGTACCTTTTTACTACACAGCTCCTTGGACAAAGCACTCCAGGATGCTGCACTCATTTTAACAGCCTGAGTAATGCTTGGGAAGGTGTGGATAAACAGTGACCAGAAAAAGGCCTTTAAAATGACAAATCTCCCTATTCCTAGGGAAGGAAGGCAGAATTCTTTCCCTCTCTCCAAGGCAAAGACTTCAGTCAGCTTTCTGTCCCTCCTGGTTCATGGGATTTGTCCTTGGCCAGAGGTGCCATGGTCAGGGACAGTGACACCTCCAGCCAGCACACACCCCCAGGTGTGTGCACAGCAGGCTGGGCCACGCCTGACCCCAAGTTCTCCCTTTTCCAGGGATGTCCCAAGGGAAATTCCCACCTGCCCAGTGCCTGCTGGACAGAGAATTGCTCAGGGGCCTCTGAGCTAGCTTTGCTCTCTGTTTTCTAGGCAGTGGAAGTGGCCTGGAGCACACCAAAGCCCTCAGCAGCCCTGATCGTGGCACTGATGCCACTGGGGAGGAAGTGCCCACACGCTCAGCACTGACACACCAGGAGGAAATAGTTGAGGAGAGCTGAGCCACTGCCCTGCTGAGGAGATCTATACATGTGTTTCTTCCCCCTGAACTCTACTCAGCAGATGTTAAAAGTCAGGTGATCCATTATGAAAAAGAAAAATTCAAATATTTACATTATAATAATTGTAAGTGCTGTGAGGGCTGCAGTGCCTAACTGTAAGATAAAAATGCCTTCTAAACCAAAATAAGGCAGCCCAGTGCTGTTCCTGCCCACCAAGTGCCGGGGCTTTGCCATGGGAAGCACAAGGTGTCCTGGAATACCTCAGCAAAAACATCACTTTAACACAAACAAAGGCAGCACCCCACTGGCTCTAAGGTGCAGCTGACATATGGTAGATTTTGCCTCATCTGTGAGTCATTTTGCTGCCTGTTTTCATCTAGCTGCTCTTTACTTTTTTTTTTCAGCAGGACTTCAGAAGAGTGATAATTAGTTTTAAAATAACAATGGACTCCTTCTCAACTTTTCCAGACTAAAATTGAAGTTTGGCTGCTGGAGTCAACTGTAACTAGGCACATCTTAGCACCTTTTTTTCCCAACCTCCAAAAAGGGTTCTCCTCACAGGCTGAAAAAATTAATCAACTGAAAGGTCCCATGTAGCTTTTAATTCCTTTTATTCTCCTTTCAGGAAGATCTGCCTGACAAAAATCTGATGTGCACAAAATGCAAGGATTTGGAATAGAGGCCTGAAAGCTGCAGCAGGAAATCCCAGTATATCCATGTCCATGTTCCAAACCATGACAATTTTATTGACACTTTTACATCAGCACCCAGGGCAGAGTGGGGACCAACAGTAACTTCCTTTTCCCTTTTTTCTCTACCCCGTCTCCCTATCAAGACAGATGAGTATAAAATGAGAGCTTTAAACTTCAAAATATAGGATCTTTGTCCTCAGACACAGAACAACCACTCAAAAATGAGAAGCTGTCACAAATATTCAAATTATCACAAGGCTATTTGTAATTACTTGAGGTTATTAGCAGGTTGGCATGACTGACTCCTGTATGCAGCCTCCTTCGACGCTCATTAAAATTATCTCATTTTGACAGAATTTCAACCAACTCTGCCCCGAACAACTCGTGCTTTTCCACAGCAACTTTCAAATTCTGAAACATCTGGGTATAACTAGAGAAACTTTTAGCTGTCTGTCAGGAGAGCTCTTCTAGAGATGGAATAGCAGAGTGCTCCTTGCTATGTCTTTGAGATAAACCACTGAGTAAGAATTCCAACAAGACATAAAGTGCAAGGCACTAGAAAGAGGCAGAGCAAAGGGTTCACAGCAAGTGACTGCCTTGGGATTATTGAGGCTCCAGCAAGTTTAAATACTCATGTGTTTCTGGGCAAAATGCTCTCAGTGGCTCTATGTGATGCACTGGAAGAAAAAACCTCATCTTGCAGAGTCGAATAAATTTCTTTAAAGGACAGGGATGGTCATGGTCTGACCCTCACACAGCCCAGCTCTGGCCCCTTTGTGCTCCTCTAATAGAACGAGGAGCAGAAATGCTGGTGGCTCCCGAGGACAGTGAGGAGATAAAATCATTCCCTGCCTCGAAACAGCTCCCAGGAGAACCGACCTGGCACAGATCCCCTTGTTATCCTCAGTATTTTCTTTCCTGCCTTTCCATTTTTGAACCTACAAAATGTTTAAGTAAAGCCTGGGGGAATTTGCTGCCGAGCTCCAGGTGTTTGTTTGCAAATATATTTAGGGCACTTCCCATTTAGCATTGCTGGAGGCTGACCAATAACAGATACAAAACCTTTCCTAAAGTGCAGTGGCCAAAGGACCTGAGATCACTGGCAGCACAATAATGATTGGAAAAGGGAAGGGAAAAGGGAAGAACACTGCAGTATGGTCACGTTCCCTTGCTTAATATTCCCACCTGCTTGCTAAGCCAAGCTGAAGAGAAGCAGGTCTGGTTTACAATAAGGCACTTTCAAATATGGGTTTTTCCACTGCCATTTTGATTATGTGAGAAGCAAATAGTGTGTAAAAGGTGTTTTTCCCACCCCTGTTCTGGCTGTATGTACACAAACCACAGAGGTGCCTTCTGGAAGGGACATCACTGCCATCCTGTTTAACATTTTAGAGGAGAACAGACTTTAAAAAGTTAACACAATTTGAGGGCCACTCACCTCCCTCTGTAACCTTTATCTGTACACACATTTCTCCATGGAAGCACAAATAAAACCCTCTGTGTCAAACGACCAATGAGTCATGTACTATAAACTAGAGAGACTCCTGGGAGCTGTGTGCAACTGGAGCAGCAGCATGCAAACAGTAAAGCACAAAAATACCCCGAGTCTGCTCCTCCTGCTCAACCACTTGATTTTGATTATTAAATGGCCACAGTGAAGCTCTTGCCTCCTTTTTGTGCTTCTTTCTTGTGAGTGTCCTGACACTGGAGTCAGGCTGCCAGGCCTTGTGTTTTGAGACTCCTTGATTAGCAGAAGTTTTGATAGGTGTAAGAAGCACAGCAAATAAGTAAGAGAAATAAATTAATATGGACCACAGTGGAAACAGGTAGTTAAGATTGATGTCTACTTTTCAAAAGCAATTTCTTTTTTTCTTTAAAAAAACAGAAAAAAAAGGGAGGAAGTGTGTTAGATTTCCACACACCCCGGTTTGTCACGTACCAAAGTGCTGGGGTCAGTTCCTTGTGTCACAAACACATCTCAGCTTGGGCAACAAGGAGACCTCTCTTTATTGACAAAAATGATTGTATTATGTGATCAATAATACAGACTCCATGGACACAAACACAAAGTCTGCAACAACTGACTGGCTGGATTTGAAGGAAAAAGGAACCTGTCATGTGTACTTCTAACAAATAGCATAACCAGATTCACATAACCTTGCTTAATGCCATGATTTAGGTTAAATCTTATGAAACAGGAAGATAAAAGCTCTCCAGTGTGCTCACCTTGTTGACCTAAAGACCACAAAGTACCAAGTATGAGCTCCATGATTATCAACACACCAGGAATGCAGGTGACTTATCCAAAATTCAAAGTCAAATGCTAATTTGTCTAAGTAAATCATGATTATATATTATTAAGCCAATTTGCAAACCAAGCTTAAAAGATGTGTAATTAACAGGATGTCTGTCCCACATTGGTGGGGAAGAAGGTATTTTTAGCTCTCCTGCACATCACCTACACCACGTCAGACGTGCACTCCTCACCTTCCTGAACTGGGCAGTTGGCTTCCATCCTGTCCCACTGCTGCTAACCACACACACACAGACCCCATATCTCCATTTGGAGACTCACACCTAACACCCTTTTAGCTTTCCCTTTTTAGGAACTGCTGCTTGGCTGTCCCTCTGATGATTGCCCTGATGGAAAGGCCATTCACTGATGAAGAAACAGCAGCAGTCACTTGGTCCTACACTCTCCTCAAAAAATAGCCCCATCCCTTTAGAGGCAGGGCATGTCTTTGAAAAAGAGAGGACTCAAAAATGAGATGCAGCAGCTCTTGCTCTGCAAACTCTCAGGGTAAACCCAGATTAATTTAATTGACTTCTGTGAAATCTTTGCAAAACATTACAGACACAAGTGAAAAGCCTGAGGATGGATGGGACAAGAATATGCTGCAATGCTGGATGGAAAAAGTAATCCAGCAGTATGAGAGGTTTTGTGGGCTTTTTAAAACCCTGATATGGAAAAGTACTTCAGAGAATGAACTCTCTAAAAGCTTCAAGTATGTGATTATGCCTCATGAAAACCAGTGCAACGAAGGATATACCTTATGAGAGCTGTGCTTTAAAGCACAAGAGTAAAGTTTTTTCCCTAGAATTGGCTTTAATCCCTCTTACCTTTTTCCCCTATTACAATTTCCCAGCTGTTGTTATTTATCCCCTCCCTTCCAGGGTTTGCCTTAACACATTCTCAGGGGTACTTCTTTACACCAGCACACAGGACATCTATTTTTCCAGAAGTTTTTATGTCTAAAAAGTTTTTCACTGTGAGGAAAGCCAGAAATACCCTGAAACCTCCCATATATGCTCCCAGAGGTGACTTTTAAATCCCCTCCTTGCACACCAATGCCTACCAAATACATGCTTGGGCTGGGGGTGCTCAGCCAGTCTCACCAGGAGGGTGAGAAGAGCTGAAGCTGATGAAGAAGAAAGCTTTGTGTGACTGCAAACACCACAGGGCTGCTGAAGACCAAGGCCATGCTGAATTTACCACAGGTTTATTCCTTGCTCTGCAAAAGCTTCTGAAAACAGGAATGGTTTGTTACTTACACAAGTCCATTGATACAACCCTCAGTTATGGATGTATCCTTTGCATTTTTTACTGGGAATTGCAATTCCCCACAGACGTGCAGGTTTGATTTCAACAACAGCTTGTTGTCATCTCAGCCCTGTTATGCAACCTCCTCTCTGTGCAAGCACAGTTCCACGTGGGATTTTCCTCCAATTTTGTACAGCCTTGAAAATCAACTTTGTGACTAATAATTAAAAGCACAGTTCCCAAGGCTAATATCTGCCCTCTTCACAAGCTAAACATTACAGCCACTCTCCTTTTTCATTCCTGTGAGATCCATCAACAAGTCTCCCCATGTTCCATCTTCTTTGGAATAAACAAGAGGTGAGAACACAGGGAAAGTGCATTTACCAAATTTAAAAAAAATTATACTTGCCAGAAAGTTTTCACTACTACTCCTGTTTTAACTCCAAAAGATAGAGTATCTCTAAGAATCAAAATAATGAATTATTCCCATTTAAATTCAGTATATTGTCACAGATCCAAGGAGCCAAGTTGAGACACACCAGCTGAACTATTGAGCAAGACACCAAGCCACTGAGCCACGTGGAACTGAAGAAAACAAGAAGCATGTTCTCCTGCCATCCAAAAACCCAATGGCCCTCTGTGCTCCCATCCAGACCTCCTGGAAAGAGCAGCTCCACCCTGGAGAAGGATGCTGCATGCCTGGTGGCAGGATCACAGCAGGGCAGTCCTAACTTGCTGGCTGGTTGAAAAAGTGACACCAGTGACACTTTGCACCTTCTAGACCATTTTCCTGTCTCCCAAAAGGAATATACCAGAAGTGTCACATCAACAAGTCCAGATTATTTCCTGCAGCCGCCCTTCCACAGCTGCTGAGGCTCTGCTGGCTCCTGTGGCCAAGGCTGGCACAGATCAGAGCCACCCTGGCATTTGGGAAAGCATCATGACTGTTACTGTTCCAGAAAATGGACTGTGCTTGGGGCTACTCAAGTCCCACACTTCACCTGCTGGTAACTCGCTCCCCTGACCCACCCACATGGTTTTCACCTTCTTCAGTTTATTCCTGACTATCTGCCAGTCAGATGTTCCAAATACATCAAATTTCACTGCTCCAGCTCTATCTGAAATATGCCCATTTGTCCTTTTTAGAGCATTTACTTTGCATGCAAACACCACAGCCAAGGCAGAGCCCCTCTGAGGAGCAGGGGAAGCCCAGGCAATGCTCACACAAGCCATCAATCGAGCATCAGACCCACCAGCATTTCCCCTCTCCTGTTGCCAAGCAGAGAAATGCTCCTTTGTGCCTTCCTTCCTCCTTCAGCCTGACCTCAGCAGTGCCAGGATAAACCCAGCTTCCCTTTGGGAGAGACATCTCAGCTGCTGCAGGACCCACAACTCTGGCACATGCCTTCAGCCTTGTCAGACACATCCCCTGCTGGTGGGTGCTGGGGTGTGTCAGACACATCCCCTGCTGGCTCCTTTGATGTTTGCTCTGGTAAATCACACTTTTGCCACAGGTACATCCCAGAGAGCACAGCTGGGACAAGCTCTGAAGTGCACTGTGGTTCCCTTTCTAGATGCAAAGCCTATAAGGCTCACCTCTTCCCTATCAGGACAACCTGAAGTGCACTGTGGTTCCCTTTCCAGATGCAAAGCCTACAAGGCTCATCTCTTCCCTATCAGGACAACCTCTGAAGTGCACTGTGGTTCCCTTTCCAGATGCAAAGCCTACAAGGCTCATCTCTTCCCTATCAGGACAACCTCTGAAGTGCACTGTGGTTCCCTTTCTAGATGCAAAGCCTATAAGGCTCACCTCTTCCCTATCAGGACAACCTGAAGTGCACTGTGGTTCCCTTTCCAGATGCCAAGCACCAGGTTTTGGGGCTGACTGCAACTAAGCAGCATGACATTGCTTTCTCAAAATAGGCCCAAATCCTGCTTTCACAGGTCCTGCTGCCATCTTTGTGGCATGAGGAGGGTCCTGAATCAGACCACTGCAGATAAAGGTGGGATTTGATAGAGCAGCCCTTGAAAACCATCCACTGAGGATTTTAACATGCAACATTTTTGAAAGGGGCCCATTCATGCTGCACTTCAGACACATCATGAACTGAAAGCAACTGAAACATCAGCAACTGTCACAATTCCTCTGTCAAATCAAGTTTCTCATGCAATTAATTTTCATGTACTCATTCCCATGCCATGGGCAAAGTGAACCTCCAGCCCTTCCAGGAATATTTACATTTTGCATCTTTGCTTGTTACATTTACTTCAGGTGATTCAAAACAGCACTTTGCAAAATGCCAGCCCCTGCTACCATCTACAGCAGCTCTGCAAACAAACGAGGGCCACAAAGCTCCCAACAAGGGTTTGCCTGGATGACATCAGCTCTCAGTGCTCCTCTGTCAAACCCAGGGCAGTGCAGCTCCAGCTCCAGCCTTGGAGAGCACTGGGAACAAACCAGGAAACCAAACTAAACCAAAGCCCCACTGGAAGCAGGCCCACAAATGTTTCTGAAGCAAGAACATCTTGCTGTTTCCTGAAGGGCCCTTGATGTATTTTCCCCAAAAGCCTCTTTTATCAGCAGTTGCTGCTTCATTTCCTGCTTGCTGTCCTGAACAGCCTTTTATTACTGTAATTCAATAGTAAGAGACTAAAACCAAGCAGGTAAATCAGAGGCTTATGACATTCACTACAGTGATCTTTCCCTCATACCCTCACGTATATTTGCAAAGTTTGAGAAAAAAAAATCCACTCTGCAGTTGTTTAATTTCCCTTTTTTTAATACTTGTGATATGTCTCAGAAAAAAACCCACTTTTAAATACCAAAGTATCCTCAGGGTTTCAGGCAAATGACTGGCTTATAGGGAACTTGGATTTTGGGTTTCAGATCAGCATGCTGGATGCAGGCAGGAATGGCAGAATGGTGCCAGAGACAGAGCAGGATGCCAGACTTGGATGAAGTGGATCCAGCAACTCAGAGATTCAGCCTGTACAATTTTCAGCTGCTTCTTTGATCAAAGAGTTCTTGCAGCACAGCGTTTAATACCATCAAATCTACATAAAGGTGAGAGCTGGTACCTCGGAAAGCAGCTTGTTACATGCTGGCACCCAGCCTGGCCTTTGGTATTTTTGAGAGATAGGAGACTGTGTATTAAAAAGGTTTAAATTTCAGAAAAACTGATTGAAAGGAACACTGCTCACTGGTATTTTTCAGGCTCTGAAAGCTTGGTATCAAAGTCTGGTGTTGCACACATTTATTCCTATACTGAGAGACCTTTGCCAGGGCTGTAAATCTTCTGTTTTTCAGAAATTAAGCAGTTTCCAGTGCACGTGGCAAAGCAGACAGGTCTTCAATGCCAAACTAATTACAAGCAACCTCCTTTATGACATCCAGTTATTGTGATATCTCTATGTCATGTCAATGGGGTTAAACCCATTCACCTGAAATTTCCCATGCGTGCCTCTATTTTGACTGAAAATAGTTAAAGCAAATTTGATAGTTGGCAAATTGATTGTTTAACAGCACTTGGAAACATGTTGAGTTTTCAATTTTAGTGCTATTAAAAAAGCTCATTGCAGCACCTTGTATGAGCCTCTCTAAGAGCACTTCATGTGGTAGAGATGAATTTAAGCAATTAAGATTAAGCACCTTTGGACAGTTGGATTTGTTGCTATGAAACCCTGAATTCAACTCAACCAGTGATTATTACCTAATGTTAATAATGCTAACAATATTAACTAACATTCCTGATCTAAGGGCTGCAATGTGGGTGACAACATCCACTCTTCTTGTAACTCCACAAATGCAAAGTCAATGTCTATGGAACTAATTGTGTGAATAAAGAGCAGTGTGTGAACCACAGGAATTGGAGGCACTGTTCAACAGGGTTTCCAGATCTCTCTCCTGCAGTTGTCCAGGCTGGAACTTGGTCCTTCTGCAAGGGTATCATTAACCATTCTTTCCTCCTTTGTGTTTATCTGACCAGCTGGAAAATGGTTATGGATCTCCTGAGCCATGGAGCTGATTCCCTGTAGATTGCCATTGTGAAAGGCTTTGGGAATGCACAGCCACAAATGCTTTTATTTTCCATTCAGATTATTGTTATATTAAGATGCAACAACCTTCTCATTTACAAACCACTGACCTAAAAGCAGAAATTTACAGCAGCACTCATTGGTTTGCACGGGCCAAGGTGGATGTTGAGAGGAAAAGGCCATGAGAAATTCTGAGGGACATCTGGAAAAGCAAGGATGCCTCATATGGAATTTTGGTCTGTCAGCAAGGCAGCTCTGGGTGACAGGTACCAGCAGCTCAGCTGAAACATTTAATTAGTGGCTGCAATGCAGCCAATTACTCACTATTAATTTAAAGGCTGTTTGACTCTGGTATTAACTCGATGGCCTTGACCGATTTCCAGGAGTATTTGCTGGATATGTGTGCCACGTGAAAATGATCCAAGCAAACCCAACCTCCCAAATCCAGAGAGGCCAGGGGTGTCTCTGAGCATCCCTCCTGGTTTGTATCCAGGTCAGGGGCAGAAGGGACTCTGTGGGAACTTCAGGCTGTGCTGACTCAGTTCCCTGTTTGGGCAGAAGGATGGGAAAATGGTCTGGACATTTAACAAGAATTTCAGGTGAAGTTCAGTCAATTTATTTAATCTTAAATTACTCAAACTCAAAGATCCATAAAATTCACTCCTAAAACTTAATCTAATATTTGCACTGCTGTATGGGGAGTAATTACCAGAACACATTCATTTGAAGTTAATTGGTCATCTAGACCATAGCCTACTGCATGTTAATTACTCTATCTTGAATATGGTAAAAAAAATAAATAATTAGAAAGGATTTGTTTCTTCATGTTAATGCCACACATCCTGCTCTGCCAGGGAACAAGCAGTCATTACAGAACATCAAGGGTGCCATTTATGTGTTCGAGCATGATGCAGGTGGGATGCACAACAAATTTGCTGCATTAATGAAGCTGATGAGGTTTTAAGTGCTAACATTGGCACAGAGATATTAAATTGTCCTTATGGCAAAATGCTTTACACAGACCCCTTGAAAACAGACTTATCACATGTCAGGAAACATCTCTGCCCATGAAAAGAGTGAATAAAAAAGTGGTTTTCAAAAATAACTACTTTTCCAATGGCAGTTCAGTCTCCTATTTTTGGTATCTGGTGTTTAAGACTTAATAAATACTCAAGGATGCAAAGGTGACTTCCCCATCCTGGGAAAGACAACTTCCCACCCAGAAAGGCCCCTTGCATTTAGCACACTCCATGCTCATTGAGAACCTGCTGTAAAACCCACCAAAATGAATAACCACTTATGATAATGGCAGATCTTAAATTAGACTGAGCTCTGTGATCCAAACATGTTATTTGCAACCAGCTCAGGAATAACTCTGCAGTGCCAGCAACCACAAGGAGCTTCTTTTTTGAAGGGAACTTTTTAAATGCTTACATTTTCCCACAAGTTTAGTTTTTTTCCCCATTGAAAATGAAGTTAATAGCCATTAATATGAATAGATGAAGCTTTGGAAGAGAAAGGCTTTGCCATTTTGTTGCTGGTTTTTTCCTCCCCCTACCCTGCGCAATGGAAACATTTTCTCCTTGACTTTATTGTCCCCTTTCCTTTTAAACAGAGCCTTTCCATTTAAAAGAATCTACATTTTCTGTGGCAGAAAACTTGACAAAAACCCTGTATTGGAGACACAGTCTCAGCAACTCAGAGCAGCCTACACAAGTCAAAAGTTATGTCTATTTATACCAATGCAGAATCCAGAAGGAAATTTTATTTTCTCCTCTGTTATTAAATCAGATAATGCAAAAGGACTTTGCTCAAGAGTTTTGCACTCCATTGGCTGCATAGGATGTCTGCAAATTAAACTGGAAGTTATCTCCTGCAATATCTGAGCTGTGAAGAGGACAATACAGGAGGATATGGTTTGCTGTTATTTTACCTAAAGCTGATATACAGATAAATCAGAACCTCAGCTGTGGGCTAACGTGCCAAATGCAAATTTCAGCTCCTCCTATGAAATTCACCCACTCTGATTCACTGAAACCTTTCTTCCAGTGGTAATTTTATTTGGCCAATGGGCAGGAAGAACCTAAGTCCCAGCAAACATATCATAATCTAGATATTGTTTAAGTAGTGGCAAATACCAGAAGTTTCTTCTGTGCATAACTTTCCTAACTCCTAAATCTCTCTGACAAGAAACCAAACTTGGGAATTATTTGCTGAAAAAAACCCCCAGAAATAAAAGTGGGCTTTGTTAAACAAAACACCTTGCAGTTTTCCCAATATGTTCTGCAGTGGAAGTGCCTGATGTCTCCTCAGCAGCACCTGAATTTGGGGATTTTACTCTGGGGACCTTGTCTGAGTTGCAACAGGACCTATGGAATTCTGAATTTCAATCTGCAGGCTCTTTTTGTGGGATGAATTCTGCCTGGGGATGCCTCATGGGATTCCATGAGGAGCTCAGGTGTCACTG
Source organism: Anthoscopus minutus (assembly GCA_013399455.1). NCBI lineage: Eukaryota > Metazoa > Chordata > Aves > Passeriformes > Paridae > Anthoscopus > Anthoscopus minutus. Next base: position 147,245 of record VWYI01046021.1, read on the forward strand.
GAGGATATGGAACAAAGACAAAGCCAAATATGAAAGGCCTCCAAGCCTGTGACACTTAAGTCCCAAAGTATTACTGGATTAAGTGCAGTTACAAAATTCAGGATTATCACAAACATTTTAAAATAATGTTATCATTTCTCAATCAATTCTGAAAGGTGGCTTTTCATAGATGATTAATGTAGTCCAGGAGCTTGGGGGGGTTTGACCCTGTTCTGCTGTTCTCTTCCACCCTGGAGTAGAAAATTAGCATAAAATAATCACAGAAAAAAAGCTATCAAAATAAAACATTAACATCTGCTTTCAGATTTATCGGCTTCAACTATTTTTGTTGTCTGGAATTAATGTAAGAGCGGTCTTTTCTGAGCAACTCTCAACATGCTTTTATTACCAAATTCTGTAAACTGCTGGTTTTCTTCATGCAAACCCAAGTTTATGAATGATGAAAGAAGGGAGAAAAATTCAGCTGCACAAGGAACAAACTCAGGCTCAGGAAGTAGCAGTTTTCTGATGTAAATGTGTGGAATAGAAAACTCACTAAACAGCCACCAAGGTGATTGGAGACTGATAAAAAAGGAAGAATTGAACCTGAGGATAATTTTGAGCTTTCAAGCTGCTGTACAAAGGCCTAATGACCTCATTTGAAATGCTGAGCAAAGGCTACCAGAGCTGTAAAAAAGTCAGAAAGTAAAACAGGTCTGAAAATAACTACTAGGGTAATTGGGGAACAGAAGGAAATTGGGAACTGAGAGACCTTGGCTTGATTAGCCAAAGTAAAAATGAAAGGAACTGCCACCCCTAGTACAACAGAGGGAAGGCCCAAGGAGGAAAAACAGCTCCATAAGCTGAAGTGTGAGAGCTACAGAACCTCCCAGGAGTGAATGCTCCTCACCACCACCACAGAGACCAGACTGTGGAACCACCTCCTGAGGGGGCTGGATAGGCAGAAAGAAGGAAAAATAAAAGGTAAAAACGAGGAAAAAAACCCAATCCACCAAATAGCCTCCTCCCATTAACTGCTTCTAAAACTGGGATGCTGATGGCAGCAGCAGGAAATGGAATATGCTCATCCAAGTCCCTCCAGCTTGCATCAGTGACTGCAGGTTGCCAACAGCTCCCAGGAAGCACAGCTGAAACCCAGCCCAGGGCAGAGCATCAGACACTCAGCTCCACATTGTCACAATGCCTTCAATGTCATTAATCAGGCACTGGCACTTCTCATTTTTCCCCATGACTGGGCCTGTATTTGCAGAGCACTTAAATCTCCCCGGTTTCAATATTTCAGGATGACAGAGGCTGAGCTTGCAGTAGGAAACTATTGCATGGTTGATTAGTGCCCTGAGAAATGATTCCCAAGTCAGCATCCTCCTCTCTGCCACACACAACAGCTCTCCCAAAAAACCATTCTGCACGTGGGCCACCGCAGCTCCCACAGATTCACTGAGAACAGGCTCACTCTTGGCAGGGTGAATAGAAAAGTAAAAGGTTGAGATCCATGTATGAATCCATGGGGTTTGAACCATCAGAGGAAGCAGATGTGCTTTTGAAGCTGTGGCTAATGTGAGAAGATGTGTCCACCTTAGTGGTTACTACCTTCAACATCCCCTTGTTGGTCTTGTTAAGGGCTGTGACTGTTGTTTCCCATAAAATACCAGTCCCAGGTCACTTCAGGCACTGCCCTGCCCGGTGCAAGTGACTGAGATCCAATTTGGCTGTCCTTTGCTTAGGTCTCAGGTGGAGCTCAGGGAATTCACATGCCTCATTGGGTCTGCTTTCCAAAGGAGCAGAGTGCATTTTCCCCATGAGCAACCCTCTTTAATCAATTTTCCCTTGTTATGATGCCCTGTTAGAGCAGTGCACGCAGCTTTAGGGCACACAAGGCTTTCCTCTGGCTGATAATGCAGCAGCAAGCTTCAAGCAAAAGGCAGGTCAGACACAGCTACATCAGCTGATGATGGCCACAGATTATACAAATGATCCTGTAAAACTAAGAGAGCATCCACAAAACCTGGTTACAAATTTCTACTCTAGGACTGGCTATAAGCACAGGAAACCAAAGAGTACTTTTTCTTCCTTCTTTTCTGCTGAAGGATCCTCATCTCATGCCAATCTCTAATTGAAAGGATGGGACCCATTGGTCCTATAATTGCCATTATTAATTACCATAATAATTACTAATAATTATCCTGACTCTAGTGACCACATTTCTCAGTCCTTTATAATGTAAATGTCTTACAATCCCACCAGATTATGGGAAAACCAACACAACTAGCAGTGTTGGGAATTATCCAGGAACAATTTCTACAGCTGCCTAAACCAGTCCTTGAGGGAGCCATCTAATTATTCACAACATTTCTCAGGCCTTTGTAATGCCCTGCCATCACTGCCCCCTCCCTGATGTATTGGGTTCTGCCAGTGCCGACCCATTCCATGTCCTGAGGTAAATCCATGGATCACACTCACCCCACTGGCTCATGTCCAAAGGGAATCCCACTCCTTTGCACTGCTAAGTGCTTAGGGAGGTGCAGGAGTCCCTGCTTGCTCACAGCTAACACGGTTCTAATCTCTTTCTGCAATATGACACCATGATTTACTCGGCAAACAATAAATGAAGCTTCCTTTCTCTGCAGTTATTTCAGAGCAGATAAGTGCCACAGATTAAGATACAACACAGGACACCTCTCTGAAGAATTTATTTCCCCCGTGATCAAGCCAGTAAGTTAAACAGAAAGAGCGAAGTTAAAAAGCTTTTTCTGACCTGTTGTCAGACAAATCCCATTTATTTTCACTGTCCCATTTACAGAACAGCTGCAGCTGGCAAGAGCTTTGGAAGAGCACACAGCTGGAAAGGAACAGAGTCTGAGGTGGCTCCAGGGATTCTACCCTCACACCACTGGGGAGGTGCCAAAGCAGCCACTGGGACTCCCCTAGGGAATCCTTTGCTCAGCTCATGCCAAGTCCTGTTTAACAAATGCACAAAACTGAACTACACAGGGATGCAAACACGATGGGAATTGGGAAAACCCCCCAGGAGTCACCCGAGAATCCTTTAGGATATTTGAAGTCTTGATAAAAAAAGCCTCTGCAACTTTAAGATGCATTATTTACATTGATACTCCTTAACGTAGCAGCTATTATTTTCTGCTCCTGCATTTATAATTACATGGTGCCTAGTTAACACTCATTAAAACGAGAATTTACTTCACAAATAGCCAGCTATTTTGGCTCCAAAAACAGAGGAATGAACCAGAGAATGAGATGAAGGGGGGGACACCAGGCCAGCAATTCTGCTGTCAGCACCCATCTCTCTTTACCAACTTTTATCCACGTGACAAGCCTTTACCTGAGCTCAAGGTTAGATTTATTTTGAAGAAATAAAAAATTGTAAAAAGAAAAAAAAAAATCATCATCTTCTAGAGATCTTTTAGTAATTCAGGGAGAATTACTTGAGGGGTGGTTTATGAGAGGTGTGCTGAGCACCTGAATGCTGCTTTCTTCTCATGTTTTTGTCCACCTAATCCCAGCTATGATATTCCTACCTAGAACAGCTTGGTTGATCCAGGTGAGCCAGGTTTAGCTCAGACTCAAGAAGGGTGGAAATGATGAGGCTTAAGGAAAGGTTTTAATACAAGTGCTTCAAAAAAAAGCACAAACTGGGAGAGAACAGCTAATGATGCCACATGAGACAATAAAGCCTTCAGGAAAAGGTTACTCTTGTCTCTACAAAGACAGTGTCAGGTGCTGGATCCATTATTTCAGCCCTGCAGAGCTGGGCCTGTGCAGGGAGGCTGTGGGAAGTGCCAGTGGTTTGCTGAGGGCTGCCATGAATCAGGGCTCAGGCTGTGCTGCTGAGCTGAGGGCTCTCACAGCCAGGTCAGCCCGAGGCAGGGCCCAGCTCTGGCTGGGAGGGCTGAAGGACATCGGCAGAGGAGTTGGTTTCCATGGATACCCCTGCCTCCAACACCTCTGAACTGGGTTCCAGTTAAGGTCCCTCCCCTGTTTGGCACAGGCTGAACATTTTCAGAAAAATAAATCAATAGCAGGAGGTATTTGTAGGACTGTTTGCAATGCTCAGGCCTGAGAAATGAAAGTTCAAAGCAACTATGGCAACAACCCAAACTGCTTTATTTTGCAAAAATACAAATGAGGGAAAAATTGCTTGATGGAACAAAGTGGAAAGATGGGGAAGCAGAAAGATGCTTTTAATTTGACTAAAATTTACCAGCTGGTTATAACCATGTAATTTTAAAGTAAGGAATCTGGCAAGGCAATTCCTGAACAATGTGCTAACATGCAGAAAAACACTGAACATTTTTAATTAAAAGGGAAACAAAGAGTATAGACTCTAAGTGGAAGGAATAGCTACAGCAGTGTTTGCTGCCACATTGACTGATACAATTTTATACCTTTAATAATGAACTAGAGAAAAAAATCCAATCAGATATTGATAAAACATAGAAATGATCCCAAACTATAAAGCATGTGGAAAAATATTACCAGAAAGTAGATTATTTTCCTCAGACAAAGATATACATTAACTACAGCTTAGACTGTAGACAAAATTTAAGAGGAAAAAGCTGCTTGGCAGAACTAGTGCTAAAATACTGACTCAAAACAGAGGTAAATTGAGGCAGATTAAATTTATACCTCACAGAGATGCTGGAAATGTGAGGGGGAAGCAGACACCTCCATGCCACGTGTTACCTTCTCTGAGAACTGCACTTTTGATCACCTCTATGTCTGTTGGAGATTCCCAAGTGATTTCAATAATTAGATCTGAACTTTAGGCAGTATTGATTATGAAGATCAAAGGGTAAAGGAAGCTAAGAATAGACACACAGACTGCTTACAACAGAGGCAAATGAAATGAAGGAAAGAGGGTTTTCTGGGGTCAAGAGGGGCACAGAGCTTCCAGAAATGGCTGCTAAACATAAGAAAAGACTTTTACTGGCAGTAATTTGACAATAAAATAGCTGCATGGAAATTTCAGCAAAGGAGGCAGAAAAGCCAACCCCCAAGAAAAGGGTCCTCCATAGTGGAGGGGACTGTTCCTAGGCTTCTATTGAAAGGACATTTCAAGCCTCATATCAGCTGTTTAGAATTTTAATTTTACTGGCTGTCTAGTTCAAATACACCATTTAAGAGTTTTTATTCTCATGCAATTGACCTTTTGAACATCAAACCTGCCAGAATAAGCTACATGAGAAATCAGCTCTTCAGCCACTGCAAAGAAAAGCATGAACCATCTACAAGTAATTTCAGCTTGCCACTGAAGCTATTCAAAAGGTATTGCAGCTCATTTGGTTTTAAAAAAAGAGAAACAATCACCTTTCTTTGTTCAAAAGCATTGGGTTATCTATCAAAACATGGAATATGCAAGACTGAATCATTCTTCTTAGGTGGTAAAATAGAAAATGTTAATTGCAGCAAGACCTTCAAATCCTGATCCTACTGGCAGAGTCCTCACTAACATGAGGCTTAAACACATGAAAATGCACACAGGACGTGGCTCTGGGTCAGGTATGAGGTTCAGAATTAAATGGTTCCTCTCTCTGAAACCCCAAAAGAGGAAATTTGCAACTTTACCTTATAAACTGTAATACAAAGGACAATTTTCATGATGGCAATGACTCAAAAGAAGACAAGTCTTTTTCTTTTTTTAAATAATGCATAGAAGTAACAAACCCCAGGAAATCTGCTTTGGGCATAGATGAAATCCAGACCATCTATGCTGACAGAGAAAGTTTGGAGTGATTGAAAACAGGAAAGTTTAACAGAAACCGTTTTGTGACTTTAACTACTGCTACAAGGCACTCATTAAAATGCTACAGTACATTGAAATACATTAGTCTTAAGTTATTGCTGTATTAAAATATCCCTAAGGTGTAAAAATACAATGATCAAAACATTTAAAAATCAGTGCCTGCTGCTTTACCTGGACACTGCCAGCCACACAGGTTGGGTTCATGTCTATGTCATTTGAACCTGATACATTTTGAGGGGTTTTTTTCCATCCTAACTGCCTGAAATTTATTTATTTTCTTCTATTATGTTGTGCTTTTCATTGCCATTTCTGAGAGAAAGAACCATACAATTTCTGTGCTTTTCTAGGGATTGTAGTCAGGGGAAACACATCAGCTGGGAGCACAGTGAACTAAACTGCCAGTGAGATGATAGATATCCACTGACGAAGCTGAAAATCAGATGGTTTTTGCTTCTATTCCAACCTAACAGCAGAGAAAACTCCAATTACAATATTCTAAACTGCTAAGGTTATTCTCAAAAAATGTGATCTCCATTTGGATGCTTAGCCTGAAAAAAAATTGTGATCTTTTTCAAACTGGGTTCATCTACTAATCAGACAACCCAGAAAGATGGCAGCAATCTGAAATGTAGCCAGGGAAAATAAAAGGACTCTCAGACTCCACCAGCACGGGCTGTGCTGACACTTTGCTGCAACCTGATGGTCACAACACACAAAAGGTTTCTCCAACACCCCCCAGAACATAAAGCTCATCATGCTAATTTGAAAATGAAAGTACTGTAGCATCTTAATTGAAAGGAATCAAAAATACATGCTAGCCATTCTCCACTTTTTTCTTTTTCAACAGCAATCTACCAAGGAATCCTTAACCAAGAGATGATCTCTTACATCTCATCTCTAACTAGGAAGGTTATGGGCTCAAATCCTTCCTTAACAATTTATTTCTTTGAAGAAGGATCTGAAGCTTTCAAATAAGAAGTTTAAAGGGCTTTAAACAACAAACTACCACATGCCATGAAAAATAGAGAGGGAAAATTACTAAAGTGTCTGTTTTGTATATAAAGGTCAGTGCTTCTGATATTTTCAGACCAGAAGACAGTTTTACCCAAACAACTCCAGAAATTAATGGGGATTTCAAGGGAAAGGAATGCATCTGCTCTGTGCAGTTAGCAGGGATCTTCACTACTCATGTTAATGCACACTGGTCCACAAAGAGCTCTGAAAGATGTCCATGTCTTAGATATGGAAGGAATGTGGTGGTGCTGGCCACAAAGCCACAGCACCCAGCTGCAGAGCAATCTCAGACTAAGATTGCTACTTTCATATTCTCAATGACAAATTTAAAAAGAGACCAAAAACAGCAAAATGCCAAAAATGGCCAAGAGCTCATTCCTCACACCCTACAAAGTTCCATCTCTCACAACACACAGCTTCTGGGTGCCACAATTTGTTTGCCAGTTTGGGACACCCCCATATTTTGGTGTTTCCCTTTCTGCATCTCTGTTTCCATTCCCGTGTCTGTGCTACGGGAGCTCTGCGCTGTCCAAACAGAGAAAAGACACGGAGAAGAAAACCTAGTCTGGCAAGTTTTCAGCTGCCTTATGATTCAAACTCCTTTTTGTGTCCTGCACACGATGTTACCGACCTGATCTCTTTGCCCATGGAGCAGAGAGCACTTGGATCACACTGCTTAAGGCTGCTTGCTGATTGCTCTCTGCTCTGATTTCCCTGATTATTTAGAGCCTTCATACCCTGAATTCAACACGTTCAAACTCAACTTGGTATAAATGGATTACTTCTGTAACACTCCAAGGATAACTGCTGGCACTCAGGCAAATACCTCTTGTTTATAAAATGCCTCCAAAACCCTGAAAAGAGAGTGGCTGGAGTGCTTCTACATGGCTACAAACAATAAGGGCTATTTCCCTACATGGTCACAAACAGCCAAAGCTGGAAATTATGTGTGCAGTCAGACTCCTGCCCCAGGCTTCACAACTCTGCCTTTGTTCACACAAGACCTAACCCTGCAAGCTTTCAGGGTGGGACTTTCAATCCTGATCCACTTGGAGTCAAGCTCAGCCTCAGCAGATTCCCCCTGGGATAAACGTGGCCATACCTCTCTGCTCCAGCAGCAGTGCTGGCAGCCTGCAGAGGCAGCAGGGATTCCCCACAGCAGTGGGACCAGGCAATCACCCAGTGCTTCTTGCCATCCTGTGCAGAAGTTCCCTCCCTAGCTCAGCACCAAAGCAGGACAGGATTCCTTTCCTTTACACTCCCAGAAAACTGGTTTGCAAGCTGCAGAAGTTATTTGAACCTCCCTATCATTACTTAATACCTCCCAGAAAAGTTACAGGTAGCACTTGTGTCTTTATACCTGCAAATAAAACATTCTTGAAGAAACCTGTGACCTTGTTGGCTTTTGTGTTTTGTTTTTCCCTCTGGAAGATGATCACATTTGATCCAATATGAAAACAACTACCAAGCAATTTCATTTACAACACACATATCCTTTGGTAGGGAGGAAGCTGGTATTTTTACTCCTAAAGTCACACGCAACCATCTAATCAGAAGCATTCAAATCACTTCAAATGAATAAACACCACTGAGCTGCCTCTGCAGGGGTTCTGTATTTGAACAGGTGAGCTCCCAGAGCAGCTGAGTGCTGGAAACTCTGGGCTCTGGCACGGGATGAGTAATGGAACTGGGAAGCTCCTGTGAGTGATCCACCTGTAAGTGCCACTTGATAGATGAAGTACTTTTCACATTAGCAATCCCTGCATTTTAACTACATTGCAATTACACTGCACACCATAATAACCATCAGCTCAACTGCAGCTACACAGTGAGCAGTTATCACACCTTTCTCACACTTCAATAAGAGGTAATTGCAGTTACATCACCTCATCACAAAAGGGCTTTTTTGAGTAACTAATGGCTTTGATTAAAGCATGGCCATGCTGCCTAAACGCATTTTGGTGACAGATGAAGACTAACGAGAATGTCACAGACCTGTGCCAGGGCAGCCACGCACATACAAACCACAGGGCACTACAGACATGCTTGCAAAGCACCACAGAGAACTCAACACTTTGATATCAACGAGGCTGATGCAAAGCATACCAGACTTTCTAATAATTCCAGATACAACATAAAATTTTGACAATTTCTCAGTTAATTAACAGGATATTTCCTATACACTTTACTTTGTGGTTCTGTGATTTTCTTTTTTTGCTTAAGGAACTTCCATGCAAATGAGAGAAATAATTTTAACATACTTTTTCTCCCCACCAGTTTCAATACGTGATATTAATTTAACTTTGTTAATAAATGAAATTAAACAGCTTATGAGTAGTGAATGTCAATCAAAGTCACCTAGGCTTAGCACTCTCAGTCCTAATGTCTCCCAAGGTGCTTGGCATAAACACACACACAGAGCCCACACAGACAGTTCCACTGATCCATTACTTGGGCAAAGCTGCATTTATTCTGTACATAAATGCATCTCCATTTGACTGATACAAGAGCTATTCAGTGACTGGCTAATTTTTATCCCCCCCCCCCAGAAGACTAATGAAAAAAAGAACAAGTCCAATCAAGGATAGCAACAATTGAGATACCCATAGGTAAATAATGGATAATTTCAGCCTGCCTGGGCGGCTGACCAGAGGGCTTTCAGGACACAAGGAAAGAGGCTGGCTATTTTTGAGAGCAACTGCTACACAGCACTAGGGTATAAATAAAACAAGGAACCAATTCACTAATCTCTGCTCAGAGAATTCAGCTGCCCTCACACACAAAACTGCCTTTCCCCATCCGGGCACAGACACTTCATGTGGCATATCAGAGTGAATGGCAGGAGGAGGCTCAGTGTGGTGGCATCACCCAGAGGACAGTGATGGGAACATGACATCCCTGGGAATTAAGGCAAAGTGCCCCCCAAAAGAGGCACTCAGCCAAGCACCAGGCATTTCCCTTCTCCTCCAGACCCCTGGTGCCTTACCCAACCACTCCCAGTCCTGAAGCACGTCCTAACTAGAAAGGGATTGCAGGCTCACAAGTCATAATTTATGAGCAGTGTTTCTCTTGGACATGTTGAGATAAATTCCACCTCGTAGTTCTGATTACACTGTATTTCCAGACAGGAGACAGAACACAAATACCCTTTGAAGCTGTAAAATTCCTGCTCTTGGTGTCTTACTGTTCATTTTGTTGAGACTCTGGAATCCCTACAGCTACCACGACTACATCTCTGATTTTCAAAAACGTTTCAGCCTTTGGAAAACACCACCTTTAATTTAAGTTCCATGTCAAAACTGGCTCCTCTTTGGGAAAATGCAGCAGGCACACACACAGTTATCATCTTCTTCGAATTACCTTCAGAGGAAGTAGAATATGACCCTTTGACAGAAGCCCTGTGATTGCCACACCTAGAAAATGTTACCTCTCTTCTTCATAAGTGGTGAAAAATCAATGATCTTGACTAAATTAATTTACTTCAACCTCAACGCCTGTCAATAGCAAACAAATTATTTGAACTGGGGCTCTGCTCAGTGAGCTACAGGATACAGTCAATAACTCTTCAGTAAATGCTGGCTCCAAAGTGAAGCTTTGCAGTCTAAATCACTGTCTCAAACTATACATATTTTGTATGTAAAGCAGCCTTTGGGTTGGTTCTCTGGATAGAACACCAGCACACCTCCACTCCTGTCATTCCAGTTTTAACACAGCTTCTCCCTAAGCACACCCAGGCCACTGCCAGCTGTCCAAATCCAGGACTGCCTCCCCCTCTGGCAAGCACCTTATCACTGCAATATGAACTCCTGTATTCTTAGCCCAGCTCTATCACTTGTCCTCTTTACAATGTGGTGGCAAGGGGTGATTGATTTATGGGGCCTCTAAACCACACTTCTGGAGATGCAAAAAAAAAAAAAAAAAAAAAAATNCTTCAAGTCTTCCACTTCCTCAGTGTGTCCCTAAGGTCAGTACATCAAAGCAGACAGCGCTGATCCCCGATTTAAGGGAGTGTAATCCAATTGCCCACAGCCAGGAAGACAAATGAGGTGTTAAGAAGCAATAGCTCTGGGCTGTAACTCTCCAACAACGCTGAGCCAAGCTGGAGGTAGGTACTTCTACCTGGCAGAGAGGTAAGGCTTCATACAGACATCCATCATCTTCCTGAGCTGCTTTTAGCTAATGGAAGAATGCTGCTATTTCCATGCTTCAGACACACTCCAAGCCTTTGGATTTAAAACACATTTATGAGTCTCCTACCAAAACCCAGCTGCGGCAAATCAGTAGACTTCAGTGCCAACTTGCTGTTGTGACTGAGACACCCCTTGGCTGATACAGGAGAAGTGGAGGGCAGATCCCCAGGATCCTGCCTGGCTCTTGGACACAACAGCTCAGCCCTGGGCTGGGGGCTCTGCTGTCTGGTTCAGCTCATGGGACAGAAATTCAGCCTCAGATTGCTCTGAGCAGATTTTGGGAACGACAAACAGCAAAGGGGCAGGGGAAAATTCAGAAGTTTACCTTGTCCTCCAGTAAACTGGCACAGAGCCATGGAAATCAATGAAACAAAGCCCATTTACAGCCCCACAGGCTCAGACCTTCTGTTTGCTGAGTAATATTTGCAAGCTTCTAAGATTCCACAAACTACAAGAATGCCTCTCCCTCCCAACAGCTGAGAGATAAATCTCACCGTGCACACATCAATTTACAACACAAATTAACACCTTCCAACAGGGTACATTTACACTGCTGCCTGGCAAGGAATACCAATACATGCACTGGATGATCCACTGCCTGTGCTGGAGGAACCAGAGCTCAATGACATTGACTTCTGGGCAGTAATGATTCTGCCCAAGGAGTTGAAGGTTTGTCACTCGTGCAAGTGCCTTGCTGAACCCAAACATCCATCACTGGAGTGTCTCAGGCTCTCAGATCACCTGATCCTGCCTGCAAGCAAACCAATCCCTACACAAACCACCTTGTGCTATTTCCTTCTTATCAAAGTGGTAGAAAAATAAATGGGTTCGTTGACATTTAATACTTAATATGAAGGAGCTCTTTTCCCCCAGTTCTCCACTGTGTTTAAAATTTTAGCAATGAAGAATTGCTTTAAAATACTGTGATGGAAAATGCAAGCCCAGACAAGACATAGTCATTAAGTCATGGGGTTTGGCAAATTACAAAGCTTTTTTTTCCAACTCCTTCTGTTCTAGCTGACAAGAAAGCACAATGGAAGGCAGAGGGAAGAGGAGGAGAAACAGTATCTTTGTGTTTCCATCATTAGAAGAGAATGAAAGGACAGCGGTGGCACAGCCAGACAGGGCAGGGTGAGTTCTGCCCATCTCTCCCTGCAGTTGTGGGACGTGGCAATTGCTACCAAAGCACTGAACACTTCTGTTTTCATCCTAACACCAGAACAGAAATTACTGCTTCAACATCAGCCAGATTCAAATGACACTAAATGTCACTGTCAGATGTTATTTCTCCCTTGCCAGAAATATGTCCAATTAACATAAAAATCAGACATCTAACATGGAGATGAATTGAATAATTAGCTACTTAATGCAAATACCATCTTGACACGATTAACCCTGTAGCAACTAGCTCCTGGTTTGTACCACAAACCTCTGACCCACACTCTTCCCCTTCAGTCTGGAACTTTCTGAAAATTTATGTATTTATCACAAATATCTGGTCTGTTTTCCAACTGCAAACTCTGCCATGATTTGTCTGAAAACAACCTCCTTTTCCCAGGGTCTGTAATCACCACAGAAGCCATGACTGAGCATCTCCTGCAGCTCTACAGCCACATAAATCAAGCCTGCAAATTCGTGACCCGTTGGAATCAGAGAATTTGCAAAGAAGAAACCAAGAAATTCAGCTGGAAGTGAAGAAGGTGAGGGAGCTACCAAGAATAAACTCTTCTTGCACCTGAGAAATGGAAATGAGACCTTATTCCAAAAGCAACTTTCTTTATTCTGCCAAGGAAAGCAGCCTCATTGCTGAGGCAGGAGGGGTCCCATCCCATTAGAAGCTGCCAGGGACACCCCTGGACACATCTGTAATTGAGAGTGTGCAGGCCTTGTTTACTGTGAACAAACCCCAGTAGATATTGGTCCAGAAATTACTGCCATTCATTTGATAGGTCTGTGCTTGGGCTCTTGCTGCTGGCAGTCTCTCTCCTAAATAATTAAAGATGAAGAATAGTTTTCTCTGTTGGCAATTCCTCTAAAAATGGGATATTTGGAAGCATGCTGGCCTTATTACTGGAGAAAAGATGACACTGGGCAGAGTCTGAAGCACTGTAAAATGCTCATCCTTGCTCTAATTTCCTTAGAAGGATGCCACCTCCAAATTTTCAGTTATTTGGGAGCTGAAAGATGATTAAAATGGAACTTTGGAAGGAAAGACAAATGTGGCTACAGAAATGAATTCAGGTATTTAAAAACTGAACAGCTCTTAGGGGTCAGTTTTTGTTTGGTTTTATCCTGAAGTGGAAAATCTGAATACTATGCACTAAAGAGCATCCACATTTTGAAAGAATCCTGCCTGGGTACCTATGCCAGTAATTACCACTGTCAGGCAGGATAAAATACTTTATTGGATTTGTCTGCATTTGCTGTTCTCTTCTCTGGGGCCATTTTGGCTGTAAATTCTCACACAGAGTTTCTGCCACAAGCTCAGTTAGCTGGAAATATTCAGGCAAGAGTGAAGTAGCTGCTGCTAATGGGAAAGTTGAGTATAAGATGCTTCCAAACCTTGCCCCAGCTTCCCTCCAAAAATCAACTCCAAGTTTTTCCCCTTATTCCTCTTACACAACTCTGGGGGAACAGGGCAGGCAGCGGAAATGGGGGAAAACCCGGACTGGATCTTGCTGGGACACCGGAATGGGGAAAAACCAGGACTGGATTTTCATCGGAAACTGGATTGGGGGAGAATCCAGGCTGGATCAGTTCTACAAATTTTACATGGATCATCAATAGATATCTAGAATGCCATTCTTATGAAAGCTCTATCCAAATTCTGGCTTTGATTTCAATTTCATTTTCAAACAAAAGGGAAAGCTACCTCTGTGAGCCTGATCTTACTTTCACTAATGCAAACAGAAAGAAATTCATTTCCTCGGGAGCAGCCTCTCAATTTTCATTGCCAATATTGCATATCTGGAAGTCTTTCCCTTGCTGCAAGAGCAGAGCCACAGGTATTTCTCACTGAAGCCAAAAGCAAACCTTCTCCCTTTTGTTTAAATGGATTTTCCAAGCCCAGATTGCCCCATTAGTTTTGTAAGATGTGAGGCCCAGGAGTTTTAATAATGCCTTAAGATTAACAATGTGTTTAACACAAGCCAATCCACTTGCCCTTCATGTTGTTGTCTCCCTTCTAGTCTGCAAAGAGCCTTGATCCCAAGTCTACACATTCCCAAAAAATCCCACAAGAAGACTCATCTGCTGCATTTCCCATTCTATAAAGCCACAGGATTGTCACGAAGATCCATGCTTAGATTTTTAGCAGCTCCAGATGTGAAGGAGCAGTTTATGACTTCTTGGAGTTGAACTGCAAAATCCCAATGTGCTGATGACTGTTTTTAACATCCCACCCCTCCCCTCAAGGCTTAGGATGAAAGGCACCCCTTCACCCACAATGTCCTTCCAGGAGCAGCGATGGAAAATCAGCTCCTTGCTGTCTCAGAGACACACAAGGCCAAGTTCTCCTGCTAAAAAAAGCCTCTCCATGGAAACAAGCAGCTCCTCTACCCCTCTGGCCTAAGGCAAGCAGGACTAGGGAAAATGACAGTAGTTCTGCTGCTCTCCAATTTGGAATAAAAACAGCCATGGCATCACCATACTATTACTCCATGCACTGTTCTTGTTCCATAGACAGAAATTTCATCTCTGCTTTTGAGGAAGAGGCTGTGGAGACAGCCTTGACCTCACAGCGCCCCTCATCCCCCAGAATTTTGGGATTTTGGTGGGTTTTTTTCCCTAATGGTTGTCACAGACTTCATGTTTGTTCCTGATGGTTCTGGCAGCTCAATGGCAGGCAAGGTCGGATATTAAACATGATTAGCTGCTCCACACAGAAATTAATCCCAGCTATCTTCCATTAGTGGAAGCCCCTTGCAATTAAAAAGCACTTCTGAATGAAGTGACACGCAGCCAGGAATAAAAATTTCCCCGATTGTTGTTATCAAGGGACACATACTCATTCCAGTCCAGAGCTATGTGAACAGCAGGAATGCAAAAACAAGTCACAAGGCAGATCAAAGGAATTTTTACCACTAGCACAAAACAAACCCCAAACAAACTAAAAACCCAAACCCAACCAATATCAACCCAAACCTGGCATTTCATTTTAGAGCAAATGTTTGGAAAACAACAACAAAAGTCAAATGCCGTGGGCAAGCAGGTCACTGGGTGAGCACACAGTCACTTTCACTCCATGGAAAATTGCATTCAATTTTTCTGTGATTTAAGAAACATTTGAAGATATTTCTAACAAGAAGAAAACAACCAACCAGCCCTAAAAAGCTTCAGGTTTCCATCTCAACATATCCTGGTACTGCATTGACAAAACTGCTGCAAAAGAGCTGAAGATATGAGGCATTTTCTTTTTTGGAGCCTCCCTGCAACCCACCTCAAACCCTTATTTTGGGCTGTAAACCATGCTCCACTCAAGCACAGATTTACCTCTACCAGCACCTGGTAAGATTTGGGGGCTAAATAATGGCTTGACTTTGTTCAATCTGAGCTGAAGTTGTGGTGAGCTCTTGTCATGGTGTGTTTCTGACTGATCCCCTCATGCTCACATTCATTAACTTCAGCTGAATGGTTTTTATGAAGAATACTTGTATGTTGCTCAATCTGCTTCCTGTTTAGAGGAAAACAGTGAGTCTTAAAAACATTTTTAATCAATTCATTTTTTCAGAGGCATTGTGACAGCTGTTGTTAAGAAATAAAATAAAGCTCCTGCTCTCTGTGGAAAGGCAGAAGGAGAGAGAGATCATTTACAATGAGATTTTATAAGGAAAAAAGGCAATTAAAACTGGAAATAGAATGTTAAATAATTAGATACCTCAGCAGCGTATTTGATCAGGAGATGTGTTTGTTTAACATCTAAGGCCAGGTACTGGTTTGCAGACATCTGCAGAGGCCTGGTGAAATAAATGCAGCAGAATCAAAGATACCAGCTGATGATAAAATCCATCACGTCTGGTGCACTCTGAGGGAATATTAAAGTAGATAATGAGCAGTATAGATCACTGTGATGGTGCTGCTGTAATCCAACAGCAGAGATCTTGTCCCTTCACATCCCCAAGAGCTGCTTGTGCTGCTGCTAAGCAGAGCTGTCACATCTCCCTGCCTGAGGTTTGTTAGTGTAGGGGGGAAAAGGAAATAAAAAAACCAACCCCAAGCACCAAACCCATTTTGATCTGAGGTTTAAACGTGCCAGCCTATCAGACAGGTTTAACAGGTGATTAAATGTCTTGCTGTTCTGACTGAAGGCACAGGGGAAATGCTTTTCTTGCAGGACCACGGTGTGTGTGTTGTGTTGTGCAGCCCTCAGGGAAACAGCTGAGAGAGGAAGGCATTACTCAGAAGGGAACAACCTTATTTGCTTATGGCCATAGGAGAGTAAAAGCTGGAACAGTACAGGTCCGGGAGAGAATATGGCGTAGTATGGATTATAATGAGTGATAGATAAGTATAATTCATAATAACTGAAATAAATGCAGGATCAAATACTTCAAGTACTTGAAAAACTCAATTCTGGGCAACTTCAGAAGGCAAGTGTGTGCATTTTGCTCCCAAAGTGGCTTTCTTCCCACCCTACACCCACGAGGTGCACGTACAGGAGAGCACAGGCCCTTCCAGCAAAGCTCTAATTGCAGCTGCTGCCAGAGTGAGGGGTCTCCTTCCACGGGAGAGGGAAAGGCAAATCCAGCGGCCCCAGGCTTGGAGGGGATTCATTACCATGCAGAATGGCTGAGGAAGCAAGTCTGCAATTTGGCTTTCACTCCCAATAGCACCTCATTAGCAGCACACACTGTCATGATAAGGAATTCAAATGCATTCAAGCCAAGCAGACCTCTTTAATGTGCCAGGCATAGTTTCTCATGATAAATAATATATTTTCTCCCACACAGCAGCAGAACATCTCACCTACTTTCAAGTTTTTATAAAAACCACAGTATTTGACTAATTCCCATGATATCAAAGAACGCTTTTAATATCAGCTGGAGGAAAGGGGTCACTCTCATTGCTGGCAGTTTCCACCATCAAAGTGGGTATAATTTGATTCTACATAAACCATGCAGTGCAACTCTTCTGAGAATGTAGATCTCCAAACATGACACAAAACACTCAGCAGAATCCACAGTAACACTCGAGCACCATTTTGAAGTAAATTACTTGAAGCCATGTACCAACTTTCTCTATGCCATGTTAGCTTTCTCTAAACCCACTAGTTTACACACACTTGTACTTTGAACACAGTCCTCAGATTAATACTACTCAACCAAATTATTGTTTTTAACCTCTTAAACATGAAATTCCCTCGACTGCAAAGTGTGCTCCCAGCTAAAGATGGGAGAGAGGATGTTTCAAGGTCATAGCTGCTCGCTCTTGATGGGGAATGGGACAAAAGTAAACACCAGAGGCAAACCAACAACCCAACATGAAACACACTGAAATGCAGGAATATGATTTACACCACAGAAAGCCATTCTTAGCCCTCTCTATGAAATATTTAACTCCTCTGGTTTGGAGATTTCAAGGCTCTGACAGGGCTTTTTTTTTTTTACGCAATACTTGTAGGTCTGTGTTTGTTCCATGTGTAATTGGAAAATGTTGGCAGGGAGCACTCTTGAAACCTGCTGGCTGCAGTCTCAGAGCCCAGGGATGGAAAACAATCCATACAAAGGACTGGCAGTATCAGGTTTGCTCTGCAGGCTTTCAGGAAGGTCTTTGGAGAGCCCAAGTCTGTTCTTAGTAAGAATGGCATGGTTCTGTGCAAGGCCCAAGACATCTGCTGTGTTTTGGGACATCTATTAAATCCCAAGGACAGCTCAGCTTGGCAGGACTCCCTCATTTACCAAGGTACTCTGCATGCACAAATCCTGCTCCTGGGGTCAGAGATACTGCAGCTCCTGTCAGCAGCACACTGCTGTGTAGGATCCTTGAGGATCCTAACATGGATTGTCACACATGGAAAAACAAAGGCTACATCAATCCACTGGAAAAGGGTAATGCCTGCTAGACAATAAACCACTCAAACAGCTGAAAATCTGAGCTAATGGATCTGTACTTGTCTTTCACAACAGCCACTGCCTTTGGATCAAGCAGCTTTTGCAGCCAGGCCACAGGAGCAGATATTCCCAGCAATTCCCAGAACAGCTGGCTTCAGCAGCTTTGATGCAAGAATTTCTCCTGTGATTCTTTCCTTGCATCTGATAATAATTTCTGAGGAGAAGCAGAACTATTGGCCTTCCATCAGACAAGGCCAACATGGCAGCCATGGCTTCAGAAAGAAAGATGATACAGATCACTTTTTTGTGAGTCCTTGTCTGGAGTCACTGGTGTGATTGAGGCTGAAGGGCCTGGCCACCTGCATCTCAGCACTTCCCATGGGAACAGCAATTCCTGGGAGCAGAAAGGCAGACTCCAGGGAGGCTGCCTTTTAATCACTGACTTGTTTTGGGCTGCAGGTAAAGGGCTTCAGTACAACCCTCTCACAGCCTGGGTACAAAGCAGCTGCTCACAATTACAACATCAAGCTGGTTAAGATTTTTCTAACTTGGGAAAGAGTGTTAGCCAAGGTTTGGATTAGTTCAGATTTTAAATGAAAAAGAAAGGGAAAAGTACCAAAGAGGATAATAGCCAGGAATTAATTTGTGAGGAAAGGCCTGGAGATGGCCAAACTTCAGCTACCAGATATAGCTAAATCAGAGCACCATCAAGAGCAGCTAAAAGCAGCAATTTTATCCTCCCTTCACACAGGCATATTCCCAGATCAAGTGCCAGAGGCTCTGTAATTGCTAAGGTGGCTGCTCAAGGCCAAGCCCTGCAGAGCAACATTTTACATTGGGTGAAGTAAATTAAAGCCCTCCAGCCTGGGGTGGGGGCAGCAGTGGAAATCAGGGTGATCTGAGAACCCATTTTCCTTTTGGGAAAAATTGGGTTTCACTGCCAGCAAAGTCAGGGACATGGAAGCAAAGCCTCTTGTACACCTTAAATGCCTTGAGATATGGGCAGCACCAGAGCAGATTCTGACCCTTCACAAATTCAAGGACTTCATTAACTCAGTCCCAGAAAGACACTCCTCATAACTGCACAGAAAGTTCTTTTTTGGGGAAAAAATTATGTCTATATTAGCATCTCCAAAGTCACAAATAACATCTCATATTTCTAAGTATATAATTGATGGCTGGGATTTATTGTAAAAAGCAAAGGCCACTATTATAATGACTTCACTAAAAGTCATGAAATATTGTGGAAATGAAAAACTGCAGAGTTCCCTGGCACATTTGACTTGGGAATGGGCAATATATTTGCAAGTAAAATCAGTTTAAGGTATTATATAATTGCATGAATAATCAAAAAATGCTCATTAAAGCATCAAAGGATGCTGATATAGCAAAAGGCTCTCCTCTGACCTTCAGTGCTTTGCATTGTCCATTTTGACTGTTTCTTGCTGCCTGCCAAACAGAATAAATCCCAACTTTGGAACTACTCTTCAGCAATCCTCACTTTCAGCCATTTCACCATCCATTAAAAATGTTCTTTTATCCCTCTATGCAGTGGTGGGTTCTTGTGAACTTACCCTGGTTCACTGCAGTATGAGCTCAGCAAGACAAAAATGAAACCATTTTCTCAAACTACTAGTGATCAATAGTTAGATATAGGGGCAATTAATCTTAAAATATTGTTGTTCCAAATATTTTTTTTCCCCAGAATATCATGAGACTACCACAGGAAGCTGAGCTCCCAAGGAACTGGTTCTCTGGGGTCAGAGTTAAATGCATCTTTTAGACATGATTCTGTGAGACAAAACCTAAGTAAGCACATGTAACAGCTATTATTCTGTTAATCATAATTTCAATCATCAGGCATCAAACATCATTAGCTGCGACAGCTTTGGGATTTTGAGATTTTTTTAATGAAATACAGTCTTAATGGAATACTGGGAGGTGTATTTGTAATTATGTAGCAGCTTGGCATTTGGCTTTTCCTCCAGGGAATACAAAAAGACAGGAGATGTGAAGATGACAAAAAGGAAGCTCTACAGTAACTCTCAATAGAAAGGAAAGGATAGGAAAAAGCCAGAATCACTGATCCTAAGCTACCAAAATCTACTAGGAGCATATTTTAATACCTCTGACTTTTGGGGGAGCTTTTTTGGTAATTTATTTTTTAAAACAGAAATAGCTCAGATTTAAAAGTTCTGTAGCATAGGAAGAGGTTCGAGTCCTAATTATGAATAATACTGCAGTAAGAGATTGTTTTTGAATAAAGAAATCCAGATTTATCATTAGAAAAACCCATTTTATATGTTTGAAAACTCATATGGTACCTAGCCATGCACCTACTAATTTCCTTTTGTAGCATTTTTTGGTATGTGTGTTAAAATGGGCTTTTATTACAAAACCACATTAGCACTGGTTCTATATCAGAGCTTTAGCTGCTCCAACTTAGATCCCCACAAACCATTAAACACACATTCTGTTCATTTAAACAGCTTCACAAAAGCTATTATTAATTTTCCAACCAGTAAAATTATTTTCCTATTAAAAATGAATGCAAACAGAAGCCAGTAATGGTCCATTTCATAAGCAAGACATACAGAGGAAAAAAAAATATTAACAACTTCTTGCATATTTCTCCTTGCTATTTACATTTTAACTTGATAAATGTTTCAGGAATATTCAATACACATGGCAAAAATGCCACTAGCACAATTTAAACCCTTGCTCTAATAACCCATCCCCATCAACACTCACAGCCGAGCTCTTTAAGTGCAGCTGCCACCATTATGTACCTTTGCAAAGCAGAAGATACAAGCAACAGGTAGATACAGATATCTATTCATTTTTATTTTTTAGAGTAAAATAAGCCAC
Source organism: Anthoscopus minutus (assembly GCA_013399455.1). Lineage (NCBI taxonomy): Eukaryota > Metazoa > Chordata > Aves > Passeriformes > Paridae > Anthoscopus > Anthoscopus minutus. Next base: position 168,127 of record VWYI01046021.1, read on the forward strand.
TGCAAATTATGTTTATGGTTACCATGCAGGAAAAACCCCTTCACGTGAGACCCAAGAACAGTAAGAGCAGCTTTGTTTTGAGCCCGTGTTTCCACCCACATTCAATTAGGCAAGTGAGCCCTTTTTCCCCGATGAAGCAAACACCACTTCCCCTCAGTCCTCTATTGCCAACACTTGGGAAAAAAATCTACAAAAATCTACAAATACCCCCTTGCATAAGAACCTTCTTTTACCGGGGTATGGCACAAGGAAACAAGTTTTTCATACACGTTGTTCCTCATTTAAATATTTGAGTGGATCAAACCAAAAAAAAAAAAAGCCCGAAATCTCCACCAAACCCCAGAATATGAAATTAAACCTCACGAAGCTTACCCAGCATGAACATATTCAGCTCTCAAATGCACAAAGCCCACAAAACTCTCCTGTCTGAGTAGCAGCTCCCTTTTGCGGCCCAAACCAGGTCTTTCTTTACCCGGAGCTGCCTCAGGCACCCACCGGGCTCCCACCCTCACAGAGGAGCAGCTGCCACCCTCAGCCATGAGGGATCTGGGCACAGCCATACTCTCCTTCCCTCACTCCTCCGTTACCAAAACTTAGGGGAAAAAAACCCAAAAATCCACCAGCAGTCTCCCCTTTCGTAAGGGCCTTCTTTTTCAGGGCTACTGTACAAGAAAGCAAGTTTTTCATACACGTTGTTCCTCATTTAAATATTTGAACAGATCAATCCTAATAGCAAATACAAACAGAAAAATACCGAATACAAAACTCCCACCAAACCCCAGCACTTTCAAACACCCAGAGTATTGAACTAAACTTCATAAACTTCACAAACATACACAGCCCTCAAATTCATAAAACTCACAAATCTCTCAGTCCAAGTACCACCTCCCTTTTCCTGCCCAAACCAGGTCCCCACACGGAGCTCCCTCAGCCCTCAGGCGCTTACCTGGCTCCCGCCCTCACAGAGAAGCGGCCGCCGTCCTCGGCCATGAGGGATCCGGGGACAGGAACACCCCTCAGCAATGAGGCATCCAACACCAGACTATCCCACAGGCAGGATCCAGGAGCAGGAAATCCCCACAAAGGTCGCAGGAGACCCGTCCCGCTTGGCCGCTGTGCTGGGAATGCCGCCGGGCCGAGAACGCACCCAGCTGCAGGCAGTGCCGCCTCAGCGCTCCGGGGCTCCTCCACAGCTGAGGGGAGTTACTCGATTGCCTGTGCTGCAATCAGCCCCTTGATTTTGTTCACCTGTTCTTACCTCGCCTTTTGTAAAATCCTTGCACCACGTCCAGAAATTGTGCTTAATCCAGAGTATGTAATTTGTTTCCTTTGACAATGAGGGAGATAATATTCTGTTTTCAATAGTATGATCCTTGTAGCAAATGTCAGAAGAGTTGCTTGCTTTACTCCCAGTTTCCACTTTGACTAAAATTAGTTCTAAAAACCTACCCTTTGACACAACAGAGGTTTTTCAGGTGTTACTTGTCTTTCACATCAGTCCAAAAAGATTGACTGAGTTCCACAAATGCAGGGCAACCCTTGTCAGTAGCTGAAGCACAGGCTGGTGGAGGGACCTGTGAAATCAGTGAGTCCTGAAAGAGGAGATGCCCCAAAGGCCCCCCTGTCCTCCTGGCCACACTCTCAGGGCTCGTCAGCCATTTAAACACTCCTACATTGAATAAAAGGCACCAACTGCCATGCCTGAGAACTGTCATCATGTAAGCTGGCAGAAATGATTCAGTGATTTCCCTGGAAATGAAGGAAGTGCTGTGAGGGTTTTTTTTCTTTGTACATGTGTCCCAGATGGACTGGGTAGGACTGTGGCCACACAACACAACCAAGTGTAGGTTTATTAAATTCATGTGTAGCCAATGCCACATGTGCCATGAGTTAGCCAGCTGTGTGTATGTGTGAGCCAGGTGTGTTGTATCTGTGCTCACTGCATTTTATGTTACTTCTAGCAGAAAGTCACACAAAATAAAGTCTGCAGGCTTTGGTGGTCTGTCTTTTTGCAAACCCATTATCTGTACAGTTGCTTCCCTTTTATCCTTCAATACAGCAGGCCCTTTCAGGGTACACATAACATTTCCCAGCCTTACATCGAAAATTCTTCACTGACCATCCTTAGACCTTGATCTGCTCTCCTTAATTCAGTGAGAGTATTTTCTGTCCTTCAGTAGGGCTCAGAAGAATGAAGTTTCACTTTAAAGTCTTTGCTGAACCACTTTGGACTGGTTTTCTCTGCCCTCACTCATGAAGTCTTGTGGTTGCTGCATTGGATTTAGGGGAAAACCCACATGAAAAAATTGCTTAGTGAAAGCAAAAATGGTAAGGGTTCTGGAAATGTGATACCAAGTGTCATTACTGAAGGCTGTATTGTAGCATTTATAATTCTGTCTTGGGGAGAAGTCTGCTCAGTGACTTGCCCGTTAAAGGGGATGGTACAGGGAACATAAGAAGCTTCTGTACAAGGGTCTGGAAACATGTATTTCCACAGAACAAAAGGAAAATGAAAAATAGGCCTTAAAAGCCAAATGAGTTTTAAGAAATCATTTTCCTGGCCCAGAATTTACTATGAATAGATCTTTTCAGACCTAAGCAGTGCTAAGAAATTAAATGCTTCTCTGAAGCTGGGTTTCAGCTGAAAGAAGGTGTTCCTTTATTTCTCCTTCTCTCATAAGCTCCGACTCCTTTCTCTTGGTTCTGCCCCTTTCTTCCTACACTAAGCAAAAAATTCAAAAAAAGGAGTGGAGCTGGACAAGTTTGATAGTTGGGCTCAATTCTTACATTTGTAAAGAGGGTTTTTTTATCAGAATGGCATCCACAAATCGAGAAAACAAACTAGAAATTTAGCAACAACAACAACAACAATCACCTTTGTGGTTTTATCTGACAGATTGAAAGAGGCATGAAAATAGCCTGTCTCTCTAATATCCCTTTCCTATGTCAACTCACTTGGAAAACAAAAAATCCTTATACTAAATAAAACTCATGGAATCTATTCTGAAGTCATCTCCCTATATTTAAAACAGATTTCCTTCTCATGTCATGCTGAAGTGATGTCAAACACGATTTTGACTTGAACCAGATTAAACCGGCAACAGTTTCAGTTCTTGCTCTGCCAAGCTGGATTTACCTGGAATCAAAGTCATGATGGTACAATCTGAGAAAATCACTTTTGTACCCTGATGGTTATGGGCTAGAAAATACACTCAACAGATAATAATAGTAGCAACAGCAACAAAATGAAAATGAATTATTCCTTACCTGAAAGCCTAGGATCACTTTCTGTGAGGTAATCAAGGCTGAGCTGGAGAATTCTGCTCCAATTTCCATCATTATGGACGGTGTGGGATGTGTCACGTCTCCAAACATGTCTGCACACTTTGCATAACTTTTGTAACCTATCAATCACTCTGTTGTTTCTTGCTAACAGAGACCAATTTTTTGTCAATATGATGCTAACCAATATATTACAGGAGTTGACTGCAGCTGCAACAATCCCAAGCATTTCTTAATTCCATCAGAAGAAAGGCTGAGTATCAAAGCTTTAAATTCAGCCAAAACACCCACAGGCTTCTAGATTTTATCCCATTTACTTTTGCATGCATGGGCTTTACCACAGAACCAAGGAGTTATACACTGGCTACTTGCTTTGAATGAATTACCAGCAAAAGTCCAATTCTGCTTAGAAAGTCAATGAAATTCACAGGCACGAGACTGATGCTGTGTTTTTAAACACTCCAAGTATTGCATGTGTTTATCAGGCTTTATTGACAGGACCTCTGCACTCAAGCCCAGGGCTGAGATAACTGAAAGAGTCTATGACAGGATGTTAATTCACTTCTGCAGAGGAGAGGCATCTGTGAGGGTCCCTTGTTTTACAAATGCAACTACACCATCCATGCCAACAGAATTCCTAAGGGCCACAGCCCTGGAGTGCCACAGGGCTGGATGCACTCTCCATGCTGCTTCCTCTCAGCTCTTTTTGATATTCTCTAGAGAGCTACTGAAAGTAAAAATAGCATTTCAAACACTTTCTTGGACAACTCCAGAAGCCTCAGCAGATGTCTGTCAGCATGTCTGAGTGAAAGCCCACCTACTTTTAAAATTAAGGTGATTTTCCTCCATCCTTGGTGCTGCTTAACGCAGACACTGTTTATAAAGACAGAGAATTCTGTCCCCGAAGAGCTGCTTCTTCCAGCTACAAGTTGGAAATCCAGCCCTGGAGCAAAACATGGAATCTTAAGTGCAAAGATGCCTGAGTGCCTCCTGTCTTTCAGGGGATTCTCCCAAGCAATATGTTCATGTGGGATTTAGAGGCTTTAGTGCACAGATCCTTGAACTTACAAGTAAGCCACAAAAATCACCCCGAGACACTGCTTTTTATGTGTCATCAGAGTGCTACTGTTCCCTACACCAAATCATGGCAATGCTTTTGGCCTCATAAAAACAGTGCATGGACACCACTCATTTCATGGATTCATTTAGAATAATTTAGGTTGAAAAAGACCCTCAGGATCATCAAATCCAACCAGTGCTTCCATCCCATGCTGGAATTCACTGGCAGGATTTCTTTATGTTAGCTGCCATACTGGAGACAGAACTAGTGGGCGATCCTAATGACAGACATTCACTGACAAAATCAAAATTACCTGGGCTAAGATTTGGGATTCATTCAGAATGTTTTGCTGAGCTGCCTGATCAACAGCCTTTTACACTGTTAACATGATGAAGTATTAGATGGAAAGCAGTGGACTGGAGTTAGCTGCTTACCGTGATTCTGGTTGAGAAACACAAGGTGATCTCACAATTTAAAACCTGACAAAATTTTAAAATTTTAAATTCTCAGCTGTTATATAGCTTCCCTTCAATGCTTGCTCTGTCCCCTTCATCTTCCTTGAGAGGCATGGACTGTGATCAGATTGTCTTTCCCTGGGAATGGAGAGAGCATCTGATACATTCTGGCTCTGAACCTCACTGGATTTCCCTGCATTGTCTCCCTTCAGTAGAGACAATTTCCTGGATATGTCTTTCTCATTACAGTGTTTTCAACTGTACCTCCTTATATAAGCATGACTTTGTTTTTTTGTACAGGAATCTCTTCCAGGTTGCTGTGTTGTCAACAAGGAAAGGTGACAAACCCCACCAAGCCTCTGCAGAAAGGGTCAGTGTCCCTGTGACTCAGAGATTTTGTTGGGAGAAATGGTTTAAAATGGAGTTAAGGTAATAGGGCTGAACTCAGGGATGGGGTGAAAGGGCTCAACTGAGGCTCAACTCTGATTTTAATGCAAACCACCAGAACTATACCACCACTTAAAAAAAGGTAACCTGTGTTTGGAATGATAAAAAGCTATTTAAAAGAGGCTGGGTAGCCTGAACAGGAAGAAATAGATTAATAGATCTCCATGTGAGCATAATTGATTTTGGGCATGTACTCCACAAACCCTTCACCAATGATTTATCTTCATTTGGGGGCTATAACACTGAGTTCAGTCAGGTCCTCAGAGAGACATCCATCAAATGCATCATCAGCAAAAAGAAGTACTGCCTTCTCTTTCTATTTTATCTTTCCTTTTGCTTTCATATGACTGAAACAAAACAGGAGATCATTTTTCTTCTAGAAATAAATAAATCACTGCTAGTTATTGAAGTAATTCTGGGACAAGTAACCCACCAATATATATACCAATTGAATTTTCCCTGAACCATGAATTTTCCCTTTCTCTGGGTGGCAACACAGCAGCCAAGAAAGTTTGGAAAGACATGAGGCAAAGGCTGCAGTAAGATGTTTCAACAGGCTTTGGAAAAGGTGGGGATAAAAAAGATCTAGAGAGGAATCATCAGGAAGCTGCAACCAGGATTAAAACTACCTTAAACATTCAAATATAACAGAAGAGGATGGACTAAAAACATAATGGTCAGGCATGAAATGTAAGAAGTAATGTCATGCTGTGTCCCAGTCACTGCCTCTGATTTATCTACTTTTTCTGCACTTACTTAATTGTAAATTCTGAGGAAGAGCAATGCAATTCTTTGAAATCACATTTAAGAAATGCATGGACAGTATCTGTTTCTGGGTGTGCAAGTTCATTGAAATAGGTACTTCATTTATCATATTCCACCCATTATTTTTTTGTGACATTAAAATAACACTGAATTCCATCAGGGCAGAAGGCAAAGGACAATTTTGGGAACATTGCCCCCACTATTTCCCTTGCTTTTCATAATTTTTGGCTAATCAGGTGGGTGCAGGGGATAAACCTATGATAAACACAGAGTTCAGACATTTGCAGTTCTGTACCTTCTTCCTGATGATAATTCAGACACATGGAGAAGCTGAGGTAGGAAGGCATCTGTGATGATCCTGCAGTACAAACACCTCTCAAAGCACAGTCAGAACAGGTTATTCAGGACTGTGTCCTGTTGGATAAAAAAAGAAAAAGCACAACAGAAAAATAACCACAAGTAATCAACAACTGGAATTCCCTGAAAATCAATTTATATCTACTGTCTTTTGCCCTGACGAGATTTTGTATTCAAAGCAACACAGGGCAGCGAATAAAAAAATCATTTCACTTTTTTTTTCAAGTTCAGAAACCCAGAGCTGCAGGTAGAACTGTCTGTGAGCTCTGAAGTCACACTGCCAGTCTCTATGCTTCATCTACAAAAATAATGGAATGCGATTAGTTACAATGAAATACAATCCCCAAGTAATTGAGGGAGATTCAGATTTAATTCATCTTTGCAAAGGAGTTGGAAAACTTGATGGTAAAAAAGGTAATTTTTCTTTCTGCAAAAAAAAAATTACCTAACCTGAAAAGAAATATCCCTCAACAACAGGAAACCTGATCCTGCATGAAAATGTAAGCAGTATAGGAATTAAATCAGTAAAATATCTTCAGCTTCTGGAAGACTAAAAATTTGGAATCATTCTTTGGTATTCTCCTGGAAAGCTTAGCAGCACTAGTGAAGGGCAAGGTTTTCCTGAAATTCTGTTAAAGCATCCTAGACAAAATAACAGGGTTTAGGCAACTACTCCTGTGTTAGCTCTGAGAGGGTAAAGTGCCTATTGCTTCTGGCTCAAATGTGTGTGGAATAATAACACAATGTGTCTGGGGGTGGTACCAGCACAGGGAAGCAGCTGGGCATGGGAATTCCTCCTCCAGCCACTGGCTGAGTTTCTCTCTGGCTCTGGGGCAGATCTCTTGGCAGCTGGTGCCAGTGCTCCACTTCCCTGGATGTTACATACACAGGGCATGGGTTTTGGTGCCACTGGGGCACTGCTCCCCTTCATGGGTGGGGGACCTAAAAGCAAAGGTCTGTTTAATCACTAGGATGAATTATTTTGCAAAAAAAAAAGCAGAAATCAATCTGATTTTTAACCCAGAAACACTCCCATTTGTGATCATCCAAGGAGTTTGTGGCAGAAGCCATGTTCTTTGACATCGATGGCCAAATGCTTTGCTCTGAGATTATCCATGGAGAATAACTACATTCAATAGTCTGCAGTTTTTTATGGACCAATACATTTCAAATTGACAGTTTCAAAAGGCCAAATGCTACTGTCAAAACCTGCAAATAGTTGAGTTAAAAACAACACAGATCAACTATTTCTCCAAGGCAGTTGCCATGAACTGATCACTGAACTCTCCTTTGTGTGCAGGGACCTCAGCTACACAATGCCTTGTTAGCACACTACAAAGAAGTAGGAAATGCAGTTTTACTCACTATACAAAATGTTCTATTAAAAATTATGGCCCTTGCCTTCTATTTTATGAATATTTAAAATCTGTAAGTACATTTTTTATGTTCTCCATCACTGAATACCACAATTCCCTTTGTGTTCAATGTGCTGATTTATTCCTGCTGACACCAATAATAGGTAATAGAAAAGACACCACAGCATAATTAATTACCACGGGTGTTAATTAGATATTACACATGGGAACAAGACAGATGGCAAGACAAACAGGAGTCAGACAGACAGGTATGGCTGAGTACCTCACACTGTCCTGGAAAGATGGATGAGGCCACTCTGGGTGTGTGAGCTGATAGGGAATGACCTTCTCTGATGGAGAAGACACAGTGTGGTAAGAAATATTAATGATGAGATAAGTACCAGAAACTTCAGGTACAGGAGAGATGTAAAACCAAAGGAACGAGCAAATATTTCCTCAGCTCCAGTAATTGAAATAAATGGAACATCCAAGCTGAGGAAGGGGATGGCATCTGCAGTGAGTGACAATGATGCCATGCTGAAGGATGGCTGGTGGCTCCCCACAGCTGCTGCTCACTTTGCTTAATCGTCTCCTTGCAGGGAGAGTGATAACATGCCAAAGGCTTCTCATCCTTCTTTTTTCTCCTCTCTAATTGCTATTTTACTTTTCAAATAATTGACAGAGCTTAGTTATGCATTTTGCATTAGCCCAGAAGAGCTGTGGGAATGGGGAACACAACCTTCCATTCTAGCTGCTGTAGGATCAAAAGATGGACTCTGTGCTCCTCCCTCCTGGCTCTCCCATTACCACGACCCCAGTCCCTGGCAGTGAAAAGGGAGAGACAAGAAAGAGCAAAGGAAATATTTCCTTTGAATCCCTTGCAGGAAAATACATCTCTTCAATCCAGAGTTTTTAAATGTCTTAATCACACAATCTGGTAGACAAAATTCAAGTGAAAGGGTTGCCCCTTTCTAACAGGAAGGGATGTGTAGTAAAGATATCCAGGTGCTGCCCAAGAGATCAGAATAAACCGATTCCAGTTTGTTTCCACAGATGCCCTGTGCCCTGTCCATTCTCTTTCCCACCCCAAACAAGCAGCATTAAGCCCACTGGGTTTGGTAATGGTGTTTACAAGGAATGAGAGTCCTTGGCTTTCTGAGCCTCCCCTCATCTCTTGCCTGAACTGCCACGTGCAATCCTGCACTTAAAATGGATACAAACAGGTTGTGTCAGGCAGCAGAGAGCTCAGCCAGCTGCAAGAGCTTTAAAGAGCTCTGCAAGAGCTTTAAAGTGATTTATTGGTTTTGCCCAGTGATCCAGGGATAGCCCAGGGATACTGGGCCTCATTCTCAGCTCCCACTGCAGCTCTGCACCCACCAAGGGGCTGGTACAGGCTTTGGTGTCACAGTAGTTCTAGAGTTCTGTCCTGGGACAAAAAAAATCTTGTGGTGGACTCTGTTACCTCCCAGCTAAGGCTGATGAGAGCCTGTCCCTGTCTGTCTGTCCCTCTGTGCTATGTGACAGCTGAAGGAACCCAGAGTAAACGCAGAATTCCTTCCCCAGCTGGAGGTGACAGTCGGCAGATCCTCGCCTCAGGGGGTCTCTCATCCCTCTTCAGTGTTTACAGACAGACAAAAGTGATCACAGCTCTTCCGACACCCCAGGGGTATTTCACCAAGCACATCTTTATGCCAAGCCTGTTGCTTCTGTGATTGTTTGGATGAGGCAGCATCTATTTGATAGAAGCCCCAAGCAGAGCCAGGCTCCCACTCAGAGCACAGCTCATCCACATCTTTATCCTTACAAACACCGAGGCGTGCCAGGGCCAACACCTAATTGAACAGCCAACCTTGGCAGTTATCAGTAAATAAATGCTATTGTTCTCCAGAAACTTCCTCCACATCCCAAAAAAGATCAGGTTTTCCATGTTACATCCAATGATTTGCTCTCAAGGCTTTCTGTGCAATTGATTTCCACTGGACCAGAAAGCAGCTAATCAGCTGAAGGCTCTGTGGTGGGCAACTTGACAGACAGTTAATAGCTTTAAAAATATTTTTTCTCTGACCTGCCAAAGTTATTTAGGTTTCCTTCAAGGTTTGTAATACAGCTCTATTCACTGATTTATTTAAATTATTTTCCAGTATACCTTGAAAATCATGGAAAATAGAAATAAATGGATAAAGCATGGAGTGCAGGGAGGCATTGCTGCAGACTGTCTGCTTGGCTTCATCTTCACATAAGCACAGAAACAATGAATCAAATGTAAGGAAATTGGAAAAACATCAGTTTAAGCATAATAAATTACTGCATTACTGAATAGCAAGAAGAATAAACAATACATGTGCAGTTTGGAGAGAAATCTGGATTTTTTGTGAATCTTACAGAAAGATTGTGACCATTATCAACTACACAGTATTTTAAGCTGACTGTTAACATGTCAAGTCTTACAAAAATCTCACATTCATCTCTGATTTCATTCTGTGAGTTTTGTGGGAAACCCCACCTCCCAGTCAGCAAGAAAAGCTGAGGAAACTTCGGATGGATATCTCCAGCTGGTATATTAGAGCTATAAAAATCAGCACATAAACTGTTGCATGGACTCTTATACATTTAGTGCAGCAATCCTGGGATCTCTATGACAACAATCCCAACAGATGCTCTCTGAATCCTGCTGCTGCACTTACTGTGCTTCTAATGGGAAAACCATGATGCTGATTCCCACAGATTATTTTTGGAGTCAGATATGACTTGTTATGATATTTTACTAAGAAAACGCAGAGGGGGTTGCACTGAAACATGTAAAATGAACTAAAATTTGAGGTATCTGAGTATAGAAACAAATGCAGGAGTTCATAGTGATGTCAGTGCTCTCCTGCCCCTTCCTTCTCTTCTGTGGAAAATCATTAGAAATTGATTGGTTTGGGCCCAGATTACCTGCAGGAAGTTCAAGCTGCAGTTCAAGCTGCATCATGGTCCAAATTAGAATTAGAAAAGAAATCCCCTCCCCGCCCACTCTGGCTGGGCTGCTCACCAGCCATATCCCTATTTGCCCATTTATTTATGATGAGAGCTCAGTGGAGAGCTGCTCCAGTTTAGCTGCATGGGACTGGAAGCAGTCAGAGGTGTCTGTCAGTCCCTTGCTCCCTCTGCCAGGGCAGTGGCCACGTGCACCACTGGAGACATGGGCAGAGTCCTTTAAACAGCTCAGCCCACAAAACCCCATTTTCTTCCTTTTATTTTTGCTGAAACAGGAATGGATTGAAAGCAGCCTCCCCTGTTTGCAGCAATGCCTGTTTCCATGGCACCCAGAGCAGCAGCTGATGGTCTTGTTATAACAAAAACTCTAATAAATTTCAACAGATTGCTGGGAATTGTTTTTTTTTTCCCCCTAAACCCAGACAACTCTCCGTTCCTGGAACCACCTCCTATATCATCCAAAACTCCATGGTGAAGTCAAACTCTTCACAGTGATGATAGTTTTTAAATAAGAAATAAAATAGAACATGCATCCCTCAGAGAGAGAGAGAGAGAAAAGGAAAAAACCCAAACCATATCAATTTTCCTTAGTTATCATGGACTTGACAAGAGCTCTAAATGTGTTTGTGTGATGAGTCCTACCTGTGCAGCATCTGTTCACAGCCACTGAAATGCAACCATGGACAGGCTCAGAGACAGAACATCTTCTCCCTTGAACTGTCCTCCCAAAAAGCTGATAAGCTGCTGTGCTGCCCTGTGAAGATTTGAGAAGAGATTAATGAACATGGGCATTTTACATTCAAATATACTTTTCATCACTCTGATATTCATTACTGTAAAAGCTCATAAATATGTAGTATTGTCTTTTACTTCTTTTTAGGGTCTTCCATCCCAGGTTGAGTGATTTTTAGATTTCTTTGGTTTCTAAGGTGTTGATCTTGAGGATCCTTTGATTTTATGTACAATTATAACTGATTGAACATTGAGGAGCATTTATGATACTGGGAAAAGCAGTGGAAGAGAACTGGCTTTTCACAGTTGCACAGGTAACTGGAAAAAATCTGTACATTTTCCCTCATGCTTTGTTAATTATCCTGGTGACAGACACCCTGTATTTCACTGGCCTGGAAAGAAAATCAGATTTCAAAACTGAGGAGAAAACGAAAAGCAGTATTCAAATGACTGCAAGGAAAGAAAAGTAGAGGAAGCAGTACTAACACTGCATTTGAGAATTCAGTATTATGGAAGATTCTGTGCTAAATTCAGAGCAGCTGTTTGCCAGAGATGTTCTCAGTGTTGAGCACTACCAAGTTCTTATGTTAAAGGGCATCAATAAATATTTGACCTCAGCATTTCTCCACATTCTGTTCTCAGTTTAGTGCATTTGCCATATTCTCTGTACCCCAGCATCTCACAGATGGTGACCCAAGACTCAAAATATGGCTTTACCCAAAGAACCTGCAATTCAGTTAATGGATAATACAAAGAGTAGATCCTGCAGAACCCTAGAACTGCATATTCCTCAACTTCCTGGAACACTGTGAAAAATACAACTGAAAAGCCTTAACTGAATTTCAGAGAAACCACAGTTAGATATTAACATTTCTTTATGTACAAATCTTGTCAGAAATAACTGTCCTACAGGTAATTACAGAGAAAAATATCCAGAAATAAAATCATATGAGCTTAACCAAACTTTACCTCAAAGGCAATGATCTTTGGGAGCCACAGGAAGGAAAGTCTGGATAGGGAATAAAGTGAGACCACTGTTCTTTAGGAACAGTAACTTAATCACTACAATTACTGACAGATCATTTCACTATGAGAAATAACATACATTAAAACCACAGAGGAGTTTCTCAGTGTTTAGGGAGACACTGCTGTAACACATCTAAATTATCACTAAGAGGTTAGAACTGCACTTTGGCACCCCAGGCTCTAGCATATGGTTTGCATCCTCACTTCTTGAGGAGCTGTGCATTCTGCACAGGCACCGGGAGTGTGTTCAAAGAAAACACAGCCCCTGCAAGTCTCCATTTCATCCACAAAGGGCTTAATAAAATGACTGAAATTACTCCAGTTTAGCACATCCTTATAAATCATTTTGCAGCCCTAATAGGTTCAGACGTTAAAAGGACAATAAAACCACTTAGAGGAAGTGTTCTCTCCACTTAAGCAGCACGGTGGAATTCACCAAACTTCCCTCAGCTTCTGCAGAATTGCTAGCAATGTTAATAAACTGAAGTGGTTGAGGAGTCTATTAATTTTGGACAATGTGATTTATATTCTGATACTCTTTAGAAAGCTGCCCAGACAAAACTCCTCACTGACTGATGGTGTGCACTGTTCCCAGCACTCCAGTAGTTTTCCTCCTGCTCCCTGCCCGGGAATGGACCTTTCCCCTGGAGATGAGAAGCACTCTGCATCCCCTTACTCAACTGTGTCCTGCCTGCTGGAGGGATCCAAGCACACATGCCAGTGATGGAGCATTGTCCTCCAAATGTATGGAAAACATGACCAAGCAGCTTCCTCCAAGGCCTTTTAGCTTGGATAATCCTGGACTGCTCCCAGGTGTGGGCATCCACATCTTGCCCTCAAGCCATGTAAAAACTGCCACCCTGCTGACTGAATTCCACCTTATGGATTTCTATTTTTCATCTTTCCTGTTTGTTTGACTGCCTGAAGGATTGAAACAAGCAAAGGATTTGTGTTTGGTTTGTTTTAAAATGCTGTAAAAACTTATTTTGCTGGCATGGCACATGACCCACCCTCCAGGGAGGGACATTGCTGTTGTCACCATTTTTGCCATCACACCTTTACCACTGGCTGAGCAGGACAACATCCAATATCACATCTTCCTCTCAGCACAGCCCTTCCTCACCTCACTGAAAGTATCCCAGCCATCCTGTTGATCTGTGTTGGCTAAATGGCAAAAAGCTGCACTGTCTGTCCCCTCCATTTGGTTCCTCTGGTGCCATGGGGGCTTTAGATCAAACCAAAGCCATATAGTTTCTCCTGAAATTATATACATTGAATTTTTTAAATGCATCCCTGCAGCAAACTGTATTAAATACACTGAGGGATTATTAAACAACTCCAAAAAGAACTGGAATTCCACCTGCTTTCTTTGTGTCTCAGGCAGGTAAATTAGTAGGAATTTGCTATCAGAGAGTAAAACATTTCAATCTTCCACAAGATAATAGTAATAAGATGTGACAAGAGCCATAATTTGTGCATTAGGATAGATCAGAAGAGCTGTTTAAGGGTATGACAGTGGCTCATTTGCAGAGTGTGACATTTTGTAAACCTGTGACACGGCTCAAGCTGTGCTGTGCTGTGATTGCTACACGTGCTCCTTTCCTCCTTTTCCCTTCTTGCTGGGGAAAGCAGCAAAGTGGCCTTCAACTACAAACCAAGGCAAATGAGAGGGAGAGATTATTTGTGTTTGATGTGTTCTGCTTCTCAACACTCTATAATTTAATCCAATGGTGCTGCTCCACACAAGTGATGTGATTTATTGGACTCTCCAGCAGCTAATGTTTTTATTTTGAAATTGTTACCTTATTGATTGGATTTTTCATATACTTCACATTTACTTGCTTCTATCTCCTCCAAAACACTTTCCACACTTCATTTTGTCCACAGTGCAGTTCTACCTACTTAAATATTGTAACACATTATTTTATGCAACATAGAATGAATGCAAGGTTCATGGTCAATTTGAAAGATCAAAAGTAAGATTTCAATTCTCCTGGCTGAAAGTGACTTCTGAAAAAGTTAATTATTCCTCTTTATCTCAGATTTACCCCTTAAAGTTGTCTGCTAAATCACAAGAGATGTGCAAGGATTTCACTCTTTACTCCTGGCCACACACTGGCACAGCAGAATTTTAAAGGCTCAAATAGTGTGTGAAACATGAAGAGTTATTGCTACTACTTATCAAGTACCAGGAACAAGTCCTGCTTTCAATTATTCCTGAAGATACTCCACTGAGTCTGATCCCCTATTGCCCTGCATAATATATACATTTAAATCTACACAAAGTGGGTTAGAAAGCACTCCTGGTCTGCTCTGCAAACATTTCAGCTTGAAGGGACACCGATAAAGAGCCACAAGAGAGACACTTGTTTCTAACAAAAATGCTTTAGGCTAACAGAAAATATTATCAGTAAACCTTCTGTGCATTTGAAGAGGGGAAAAATAAGCTGTATTTCTAACGTGCCCTGTCAAGGCAGCTGGCTGCAGTTCTCATTGGGTTTAACGGGATGTATTTGGTTTTGGCTGAAAACAGAGTGGAAATGGAACATCAGTTTCACAGAATATGTTATTAACATCTCTTATCTCAGAGATTATCATCTCATATAATATGACTTCTGGAGCGGTATTAGCCCTGGAAAATCCCACAAACATGCAGTCTGTGGCAGGGAGAGGTTAAGCCCAGTTGTGTTGCCTGTACTCACAGAGAGAGAGCAGAGGAGAAGGAGAAATGCCTGCTCAGGTCCTCAGGGAGCCCTTGGGCTCCCTGCAGAGCAGGTTCCAGCCTCACGTGGGCATGAGGAGCAGGACTGATCCTGAGAGCCACCTCCCAGCTGGACAGGCTGGAGCAAGGTGACCATCTGGGGTCCCTGCTGGGGGTCAGGGGCAGAGAAGGGTCAGTGCTGGCTGAGGTCACCCACAGGTGGGGGGTGCCAGCAAAGGGCATTGGCTGCAGGCTGCTCTGAGGAGAGTCCAGTGCCCACAGCTGGTTCCAGCAGGCCTGTCCAGCTCCAGAGGCTGTAAGAGCCAGCAGAACTGAGCCCTTTTGGGTGCTTGACCTGTGGGAACCCTCCTAGAGCACACGGTGTCATGTCCTCATGAGCAGTGTCCACTCTAAGAAACAAGGAAGACCCCACATTCTGTACAGGAGAGAGGGGAAAGTTCTGGGGGATGTGCTGTGACAGTATCTGGTTCATGTGGTATGAAAACACAGAATGAACTGGGGTTTGACAGCATTCTTAAAAGAGCACTTTGGAGGAGGAGGAGGAGGTTTGTGTCATCTCTGTGACACGACCTTTGCAGCAGCCCATGGGCTGATTAGCTCAGCAGCCCATCAGAGCCTCACCACCACACTGCCTCCCCCACATCCTTCCCCAGGGCTTTGCTGCCAGTGAGTTCTGCAGAAGCTGCTGGCTTTGCACAAGGCACTAGGGGTGACAATCCAGAATCCCTTGTCTCTGCCTGTGCCCAGCCCAGCCCTTGGAGCTCACTCACTTCCCCAGGCACCTCCCAGCTCCCGTGGGGTCACCCAGCAGTGCCTGGGCACTGGGAGGGACACCTGGGCACCTGTGCCTGGCACTGCCCTGCCACAGAGGCAAGGGAGAGGGGTGGCTGCACAGGGCTCACCTCAGCCATGTCCATGGCACAACAAGGGTTCTGCACCTTGCACAGTGTTAGGCAACATGGGAACATCACCACCAGGATGAAATGTATCCATGTTGTCTAATTAGGTGTCACTTAATAAATAAGTTGGAGCAGTACAGGGTGTTATAATGCTGTCATGCTGTAATTAACAGGTTTTGTCAATGCTAGAGGAAAAGAGGCTGCATTGAAAGTTGCATTCCCAGCAGCGCCTGTTCCTCCCTCCTCCTGCACAAAAAACCAGGGATGCCTTCTGCCAAGAGAAAGGGAATCAAATAGCTCCAGACATCTGTGAGCCTTGTAGTGCAGATTATTGTCCTAAACATCAGACCATGGATTCCACAAAAAAGTATTATGGCTTTCCATGGGCTAGGATACCAACAAGACAGCAATGAAACCATAAATACAGAGGTGGCTTGCAGTAGGATGTTAAATGGATTCATTTGGCCCCTTGGTTTTTCTTTGTTAATTGTTCATGAGCTGATCTGAACAAATACTACTTATTTGACCATTAATTCATGCAAAGATGTTTCTATCTATAGACCAATGATGCACTGCTACTGCTGCCTCAGTGTAAACAATCACATAAATTATATATTATGAACTCTATTTCTTGATCAGAGACTTGCTGAAAACAAAGATGAAGGGCACGAGAAGTGTCACATCTCTCATGACCAAACTCCTGACCATGTGGCTCAGTGAGAATTCTCATCTCAGTGCAGTTGTGCTCATGTATTCCCAGATTCTTGGTGCAAAAACCACTTTTGTATCAGTACATCTGGCTGGAACAATTCCCATTAACTTCCCAAATGATGAGTTTTTGGAGCACTGCTTTCAAATAATATTACAATTGCAAATATAATGTGAACTTTGTGACTACAGAATAAATCCCGCTCTATTAAAATAATAAACAAAACTGACAGGATATTAAACCGAGTTTCCATGAAAACAATTCTCTGTGGTCTCCTGGGCAGGTTCCTCAGCTCACAGCTTGATTAGACACTGCCATTGAGACCAAGCAAGAGTTAAGAGCTCACCCAGGGAGGAGAGCAAGGAGTCAAATTTCACCCCAAATGATTGTTGGTTGCTCTTTGTGTATTTGTGTTGGTTTTTTCCAACACTGGAAAACTCACATGACTTCAACACAAAGCTGCCATAAGGTTTTTAATCTATGAGACAGAAGCAGGAAAACTCAAACCAGTAAAAAGCCACAAAACCAAACACCAAAAGTTAAATACTACTCAAAAAGGACTGGAACAGCCAACAGGCTGATAAACTATTAGTAGATACAATCATTTAAAAGATGGTCTTCATAATTCTTCATG
This sequence comes from Anthoscopus minutus, assembly GCA_013399455.1. Lineage (NCBI taxonomy): Eukaryota > Metazoa > Chordata > Aves > Passeriformes > Paridae > Anthoscopus > Anthoscopus minutus. The sequence continues at coordinate 185,546 of VWYI01046021.1, forward strand.
TTTTGTCCCACAGAGCTTTTGCAATTGCAATGAATACTTGTGAAATCCATGGGAATATTCCATGTCTGTCTCTGTGTGGGGCTGTAGTGCTTTTGTCTCCTGCTGTATACAATAAACAGGTTCAAAAGAGATGAGGGCAGCTTGTGACAGAACAAGGAACAATCTCAGGCTTTACACTGACACATTGTTCATAGCATCATTGCTATAAAACAGACTTCAGCAATGAGGGGGGACTCTGTAGCTGCAGCCTCCCTAAGCCCTGAACCCAGCTTTTGGAGATAAGGCAGAACCTGGCAGACTGGGATGCCATAATTGTCCTGCTGGGTGTAATTTCTCCATCCTAATAATACACTTACATTGATGCCAGTCCCTGAGCAATAATCTCCAGACTCCACAATCTCATATGCATAATTCAAGCACATGATTAAGATGACTGGATATTTCCTGGAGGGAACACTTAGATTTAGGTTCAGCACTACTCCACAACAGACTGAACTTGTTTCTACACATAGCAGAATACACAGTAAGTAACAAATTCCAGATTTTGCCAGGGAGGGGGGGACATATTCATATCAGTATGACAGTAAAGCATTTATACTGCAGCTGATTAGGTTCTTGACCCAGCAGTGAATGAATCAAATTTCAAATCTGATATGAAGCATTTTTACTCCTCCTTATCCCTTTCTATCTTTTAATAAGTGTAGAAGTTTTCCACTCCTGCTAGAGTTTTGATCATCTCTCCCTGTACTGCAAGGAATCTCTAACTTTTGCATTTTAATATGCCTTTTCATCTTTTGAGTAAAGTTATTACCTGTTTTCAACCATATTTACTCTTCATGTAAGTGCAGCCAGGATTTCTTTTAAAATGTCCAAGAATTACAGGTCTGGCCTGCTAAGAAATTCTTTCAGGATCTGATACAGAGATCATAGCAAACACTCCAACAAACTTGAAAATTCTTTCAGGGGTGTGAACAACAAACTAAAAACTTGCTGGTTTAGAGGATAGAGACGCTGATGGAAAATTGCTCTAACATGGTATGGTAAAAGTTATCAGCCACCCTACTGAGGGAAGCACGAAATCAGGAGGATTTCCTTTGCAAGAATAAACAAGTGAAAATACCTATTCTATCTGTGTTAAGAGTTCTACCTCCCACTCTGGTGGACAGGAGACATTTCCCTCTCACAGAGTCTGTAAACCATAGAAATTTCACCATTATAAGAATTTTTAAACTATGGCAGATTCAGGCAAGAGCAGCAAATTTTCTAAAGGATTTACTTATGGAAGTCAAAGTAATTTCTTTGGAGGACTGGAAATGTCTGCTCAGGCTTCTGGCTGACCCTTGAGGCATTCTTTGATCTCCAGGGAAAGAGAGAAGAGGCCAGGGATGTGCCTGAGCTGGGGGCTGAAGCAGTGCTGGAGCTTGGGGATGTCACCCACACCCTGCACTCCAGGCAGAGCCCCTGTCTCCTCCCTGTCTGGGAGAGCTGGAGCACAAATCTCTGCCTTACACACTCCACCTGGAGTCTCTAGCTGTCCCCTGGAACTGGGGGTTCTGGGTTCAGCTGCTGGTTTTACTCACACATTGAAGTAAATCCCCCAGCACAGTAGCAGAGGTTTGTCCCTCTGCTCCAAGCCATGCTTCACAAGCCTGTGTCATTCTGAGTCAGTAAAAGCAGTAAATTCACCAGAGACGTTCACAGGTGTCACACTGACCCAAAGCAGCCCCTTCAAAATTCCGTGGGCATTTGCAGCATCCTTATTATTCAGCATTTCTGAGCTGCTAAATCTGGGAACAGCTGTGGAGAGATGCTTGGAGGATTAGGCTGTACTTTGCTAATAAGACCTGACTGCAGCATCTCAGGAAACAGTGAAAGTCATTCTATAAATAGTGAAGGTTTCTGTTACAAAATGCTTTTACATATATTAAATCAAGATGCTGTAATTAAAGTAACCATTTCAGAGGAATGGATAATAAGGAAAAAGTCATTAGTAATCTCTTACCTCGTGTGGCTCTGGGAAAAGACTCTGATTGAGTCAAGCTAAAAATGCTCTGCAGTTGAAACAAAATAGTTATATTTTCATTGGCTTAAAATAAATTACTGGTAGAGAAAATAATAAGGAAAACATACAAGTCTATTAGTAATACACACTGCTACAGGTCTTGTAAGGTTTTTCTATGCATATCATAGGGTTTTCATAATAACAATCAAAATAGCTGGTTAAGTGAGTGATGCAATTTAAATTACAGAATTAAAATGTTTCAACCATTTTCCTGCAGGTTTGGAATGGCTCCTTACAGCATATGAAGTGGCAGTGGAGTGCCAGGATTCTCTCCAGTCCGTGATTGTCTGCTGTTTGCAATCAGTCCCCACTTTGTCACCCTGCTTCCAATAAAATATTAATGTAATCAGATGAAATTATCCCCCTTCCAGCCCCACGTGTGCTTTGGTGTCAGTGTTGTGTTTGCTGCTCAAAGTGGGTTCATGGGGCTCCAAGGAAGAGGTGACAATTTAACAATGATACTTGAAGCAGCATTTTTAAATACATCATGGCATTATAAAGTACAGAGTTTCTCTGTCCTAGGACACAATTCCTGAGATTCCCGAGGCTTCCTGAGGGCAGGGAATATTTGAGATCCTCACCACACTGCTGCTTCTGTCCAAGCAGGGCTTGAATTGACAGCAATACAGCTGGAAACCATGAACATCAAAAATCTGGAAAGAAATTAAGTTACCTTAACAGCACAGTGGTGTAATTAGTCACAATTAGAGGAGCTATAAATTGTAAGTGATTAAAAATGAGGCTTAGATAAAAATGTTTCCGTTAGGAAGATTTGACCTTCTTACCCATTAAATCTGAACATTAATCTACAGATGAAAATCAAGTTACAATTGAACAGAGACAATTACATTTCAATTCTGGCTGACAGTAAGCTCAGGTTTCAAATCTAATACAGTTATTTTGCGACCTCAGGCACCTCATCTAAAGTCCTTTCCATCTCTAAATGAAGATAATACTTCCCTGCCTTTGTGAAGAGCTTTGAAACCTTGGCTGAATTGTTATTATTTATGTGTACAGCCCTGAAAGCATAACTCAACAGGATGGCTGTGTTTGCACATCTGAGCCTGGACAGTATTGTGAGCAAAATATTTACTCTCTCTGCACCCAAATAAATTTTGCTAGAAATATTGCAGCAGATGACTACTAACACTTTGCTTGCTTGCTTGTTTTTCCAAGAGAATCCTAAATAAAGCTCTGGATCCTTCCAAAATGTATGTACTTGACTTCAGTCACAGAAATCAATCCACTGAAATCCACGGGACAGGTCACATGCCTCTGTTCAGGCTTAAGCACACAGCAGCAGCAGCACAATCACAACTTAAGGGAGCACCAAATATCAAATCCATTTTTAACCCATGCAAAGTCATCCCACACCAACCCCACCCTGATGCCTTTGTCCTCACACATCCCAGTTTGTCACACTCCCACTGAAGTCTTTGGGTCAATGTCTGATTAACTTCATTGACAGATGAAATATCTGAGTTTTTCATTCACTACAAATTCTGGCTGCTCCCTAAAATATTGCCCAATCTCATCCTCTGGGGTTTTAAAGAGTTCAATAATAAGAAAAGGAATTAGGTGTTGAGTATTGGCAGGGTTTGATAGATACAAATTAATAGTGATGACATCAGTGAATATGTTGTCAAATTAAAAAGAGAAAAAGGAAAGATCTGTAAAAAGAAAAGAAAAAGATTGGAAATGTATAAGCATGAAAGAAAGAGCTCTCTTTCAGCCTCTACCCTAGGAAGTTATTAAATTTCTTCCCCTCAAGCACTGTCCTGTTCCCAAGGGACTGGGATTACCCTCGGTGAGTGAAGGAAGGTGATGGCAATTCAGCAGTGGAGCACAGGAGAGCACATCCAGGGTGTCACTGGGCAGTGTGACAGCACAGCCATGGCATCAGCACAAGCAGCCTGGGAGGCCTCTTGGTGAGGCACATCCCAGTGATGGCAGCAAATCCCTCAGCCCTTCCTCTCATGCTGGAGAGGGTTTGAGCAACAGCTCCAACAACCTCAGGAATGAACTGTGGCAAGATGTTTTCCTTTTGGATTTTCTGCTCGCACAGTCCAGGTGCTGCTTCCCACTCCAGCTGCAGACATGGCTCACACAAAATCACCATTCCAAGTGTCCTGCCAGGTAAACAGACTCAGCAGGTACCAGAGAGCCAGACTTGTAAAATGTGCTAATTCTCAAGCCCCTGACTGCCAGAGAAGCCAGGGAGCACAGCCCCAGTCCTGGAATCCAGAAATGCCTCTCTGGGTTGCTGTTTGCCAATACCTGCCTGAAGGCTGACAGGTGTTGCAGAGGTCTGTAGTGAGACTTGTGCATTATCATTTTTCACATTTAGGAAAGATTCTCCTGTCTTCTGAACTGCCTGTGCCATTCTGAAAACAAGGATGAGAGGGTGTGCCTGCAATAAATCCTGCATCACCACTGTTGGCTTGCTGTGACAATAAGGATTGGCACACAAATATCAGCCATCTCACACTTCCTGAGAAAGGGATGGAATATCCCCTCCTCTAAAGAAAGTGATTGTTCTTCATATTCCTAAGCCTTCTAGGTTGTGTTTTGTAGCCAGCAGCCAAAAAAAGCTCCAAAAGGAGTCTTCAGAAGTCAAATAAAAGCCATCGTGTACGTGAAGGTCACACGCACGCTCACCAGGAGCAGCTGTATTTCTGCATTGCAGCTGAAATCAAGATTATGCTTCAGGTTTCCTCTGCAAGCCCCCAGGGAGAACACAGCTCACAGAGATGCAAAATTAAAAGTACAAGTACAATGAATTTCTTGCCCAATGGCTACGAAGGCCACAAACAATATGACTGCACTTGCATACAATAAATAGAAATGTTTTCATTTAACGACGACTCTGCTGTTACCAAGAACACCTTTACAGCTTTCAAAAGATATTTGCAAGATTTCCTCTTTTGCACTGCTATGAGCAAAAAGCAGTGCAGAGGAAATCACTAACTGGCTGGAGCTCAGAATGGAGCCAACATCATCTCTGGCAGAACCTTCTATCACTTAGAAGGAGTGAATGACACACAGGCAAAATTAAAAGTATTGCCTAGAAGGAAAAGACCTTAAAAGGCAGCCCAGGGCTACAGAAAAAGCCATAACTGTGTCAAAACAACAAGTCTGAAGGGAAATAAAAACATGCAATAGAAGCCCAACTCTAAAAACTGAATTTTTCAGTTTTTTCAGTTTTTTAAATTTCTCTGAAAGCCAGAGGAAAGCTGAGAGTGAGAGAGAGATGTGACACACTTCCAGCTTTCAGTCTGAACCACCTGCAATGGATCTTCTGCTGAACTGGCCACGTTTATCTAAAACTGGGGTTCTAAGCTCATGACAAAGATAATTTGAATTATTATGAGTCACATGGAAAATCACCAATCGTTTTCCAGAGGGCTGTATTAAAGTATAAATATGCTTTCAAATGTTAATGGGTCAATATTGGGGTTTTTTTGGTTGTGTTTTTTCCATGTGAATGTGTGCCAATATGTGAAGAAATACATGGTGTTACTTCAGAAGCATTCCATTTTTTCCAGAGCCATGGCAGAATGTCCTATATGGCTTCTAACTTTGTTAATCTGGAATTTATAGCAACATATATAAGACAACATTCAAAGCTTGGTAGCTGTAGCTAGATTCCAGTTTTTTATCAATTAAATGAAGGAATGCAAACTTTTCTTTTCTGGTGTTTTTTGTTCAATAGGAAGTAAGATGAGGTCAGGAAAATGGGCACAGAATGACACTCTCTTCTTTTTCACAGGAAAAAAATGCAAGGTGAATTGCATGGCTCCTGTTATTTGGTACCTAAATCTCATCCATTTTCTTCTGTACGGTGATTTAATTGAAGAACAGTTTCCCGGGGATCATTCCTAGGCTGTCCAAATGTGTCTCTGGGTCACACCAAAGAGCACTCAAGCAGGTAAAATGACAATTCCAGGGGCTGTGACCAGGCAGAGCATTCAGAGCCTCATTCTGGCTGCCTGCTGAGATGCCCAAATCTCAAAGTTAAGCCTGTGGCATTAAGTACATTCCAGTCCAGGACAAGCAAGGCTGTGGAGCCTGAGGTAAACAAGCTGATGCTTTTCTTTCTAGGAATTTTAAGAACTGGTACTTCCCTGCTAGGTCTGTGCACTGTGGACTGTGAGGAGCAGAAATACTTGAATTTTGGGTGTTTAGCAGTGAGCTAGATGGAATACTTCTGCTCTTGGTAAGGCAGACATTTGCTCACAGATGCTGAGCACATTACTGTACTTCCCACTTGTGCATTACCTGTGAAACCAGCTCAGAACAGCTCCCTGCAGCCAAGCAAGAAAGTCAAAGTGATGTGCAGATGTTGTTTTCTCACCCAAACATCCACTGCCCCTCTTACTGCCTCCCTTTTCCCACATGGCTTTTTTACTGTATTTCCCTCAAAATCTTTCTCTTACCTCAAGTATCCCTGTCTCTATCCTTTACTCTTCACTATTTGAAAATCTATTTCTATTTTAAACAGGGTAACAGTTACCCAGGGTGCATCTTAACCTGAGTATAATCCATGTGCTCCTATTTACTAATAGATTCCAACTACTCTCTTGCAGGAAGTAAAGAAAATACCCCACACATCAAACAATGAGGGGCTCCTTTAACTGTTTCAGTCTATTGACTATTGTCAGTAACATTATTGTTAGTCTTTGTTTATAAATCAAGTCAAATAATAATAAATTACACCACCAGAGAGACTTCTTCTTAAATAATAGCTATACTAAAGGTCCCACTTCATCCCCAAAATGCAGGGAGTTAGGAACCTTAAAAAACCAAAATGAGGATAAAAGGAAAACAGGAATCTGCAAATTGCCACGAAAAAAGAAAAAAGGCTGGCAAGAAAAAGCTTTACAATATAGCGTAGGAGATTTCTGGAATACTTCAGGACATAGCAATGTTATTTGAGATGAATGGAAGTGAAAGGTTGTGTTGCTCTCTCTGAATTCACAACCTGTTTGTGTAAGGAGTGGTGCATTTTGTGTTCAGAGAGCTCTGTAGTGCCCTCCCTCCTCAGGTGGGGAGGAGGCCATGCCATTGGAGGCAGGGTGGTTTCTGCAGGCCAGTTGTAAAGTCTGACAGCAAGAGAAGACCGGAGGTGAGGTGAAGCTGTGCAGTTGTGCCTTAGACCCTCCCAGCATCCACGTTTGGGTGAAACTCTGGTGTCAGGGCAGGTCTCCTCTGCAAAGCTGCACAGGAAAAGGCAAACCTAGACTTAGCAAACCATTGCTGCAGAAGAGTCCTTTATGTTCCAGCAGCATCAGCATTCCCAGGGGACAGCACAGGGGGGCTGTGTGTTCAGCTATAGAGGCACATGTTGGATACTCTATGGACATAAAGTCAGAATCCCTCTGCCTCAGGAGAAAGGGTTGCAATGGCCCAAGAAATATATCCTGAAGTGCACTGAAGTTACTAATTTATCACTTCTTTCTCCTGCACCAAAATCACTCAGAAAAGAGCAGCAAACAGCAGTGAATGGAAAGAAACTTTCTAGAAACTGATTTTAAGCCATGGGTTCACTGCCTTTGCAGGTAAGGAGATGCTGGGTTCAGGCTGCAGATGGAGTCTCCAGGGGGATTTCACAAATTATTAATGGGGGAAGGAAGACAGAGAGCTCAGTCAAGACTCAGAAATGCTCAGACTGCACCAGGTATTTGTCTGGCCAAAAAGAAAACAAAATGAAGCAAAATAAAGCACTAAATTACCCAAGAAGGCAACTCCCTCTTGTCAATACAGTGTCAGTGTTTTACCACCACAGAGAACCTGACTTTTCCCAGCCCTGCTGTCCCCAACTATTCCATTGCACACAAATAACCCAGTCCACCCAGGGTGCTGAAAATGGCTGCACACAGCTGGAAAATCACTTTTTCTAGCATATTCTTTGTCAATTTTTGCCCCTAATACATATTTGACTCCCCACCAGCCTGGCCTGCTCAGGATGAGAGAAAGGAGAGCACTGTCAATCAAGGGCTCCTCTGGCTTGCTCCCTCTGAGTGTTTACTGAAGGAATCACTAAACCTGTCTACAAGTGCCTTTCCCAAGAAATAACTCCCTGCTTGTGGGGCTCAAATAAATATCTTTTAGTGCCTGTGTGCAAGTCCTGGTTTTATGGAGAAACAGGGAGATTAAGGATTAATTACAGCACCCATGGCATGTGCTTTGAAAAAACGAAGCCTCCCAGAATAGAACCAAGCCAAGCAGAGCTGCTGTGCTCAGGACTTTGCAGCTTCCATCCCAGGAATCCACCAGCCTGGCTCAATGTATAGAAGCACAAAATATGGGGATCCCATGGATTGGCTGCTGCTAATTCCTAGTCAGGATTTGTAGGCACCAGAGGTTTGGATCAGTTTAGTAAAATCACCAGTACGTTACAGTGCACAGAGGTAAGGGCTGAGACTTGAATGGCTCTGTCTAAGTAGACTTGAGTAGGATGGATATTGCAAACCAATAATTTCTCCCTGCATACACACAAATCTAGTTTTGCTGTGTTGGATTTAATTGAAAAAGGTTGTCATATAATCTTTGTAGCAGGGCTTTATGGAATGACATGTTTACCAACACTGCCATGCTGTTAAACTCTGCTTCCCTGAATGCAAAGTGAATTTTACCATTAAATTCAGCCTGACCATGATTTCACATTTGCTCATTTTTCATCTTTAGAGAATCTGGAGCTCACCAACAGAAGTTCTGATTTTACACCTCCCCATTCAGCACCAGTTCATTTTATGTCTACAGAAAACTGATCAAAGTCAGGTCGTTAATTGCTTTTTTACAAAGCAATGAAAAACCCATTAATTTTGAAATGGAGCCTACACTATGAATGTTCTTGTGGTTTACACTGAAGATTGATCTGGTATCTATTTATTAGTGCAGCTCTGTGTACTTTAACTAATGGCTCTTTAGCTCTTCAGACTAATGGTTTCTTCATATGTTTCCATGCAGAAGTATTTGCCACTAACTTCAGAGAAAATTGGGTTCATGAAATAAATGTTTATCACACTGAAAGAGAAAAGTCAATGAGGTAAAAAACCCTGCACAATTTAAAGGGCTCTACTAACACAGAAATACATGCTTTATCATGTATTTACAAATTTAAAAATAGGTAAATAGATATTATGTCAGGAAAAAAGCTGGATTTCTAATATTTTGGCTGTTAAGCAGATCTTTTAAATATTTTGCATCATACCCCATTTATCTTTTATTTTTATTTCTAGATAATCTGATATCAGTAAGAGCCTTTGGCAGTTGTTTCACCCTCATTTTCCCTGGCTGCCCAAGTGGGTAGATGGGAAACGTGGCAATATTTGCTGCAGGAAGAAATGTAGCCCTGAAAACATCAACTAAAATACCTTGGGGTTAACTTAACCAGAATGGTCAGAGTTGATTTCTGATTAATTGCAGTCAAGGGAATTGCATCCAAGTGATGATGGATCACTGGGAATGTGGTGTGGGAACTGAATATTGTCACCTCCAGTGCCAGTTACTAACTTAAAATGTTTTAAAGAGTCATGTTTAGACATTTCAACTAAAAGCAGTCAGTCTATTACATTTTTAAATGTAGACACGTTTAGGATGTGAACACTCTTCAATTTCCACTCGGTGTGCACAACAACTTAACAACATCATTACACATAAATACATTGCTGTACATGAGGAGTAGGCTGTGGTACAGCAGAAATTGGATTGCACATTTACCCTAATTATTTGATGAGATAACATTACACCAATTAACTGCATTTTTTTATTTCTCTTTCTACTGAACTGTGCTTGGAATTGAAACAACTTGTATTGTTACAGTCTAAGCCTGACTTTCAACCAAGACAAAAAAAGAGTTCAAATACAACTTGGAAAAAGACCCCTTAAGCACAAATCTAGGGGCTGGGATAACATGAATTTTTTCAGTATCTATGTAAAACAGTCAGGGAAAGCCATTCAGATGCTGAATGGAATTCCATTTCTTGCTTTCATGCCACCCTTAAGTCCATAAGTTCTGTGAGACAGAGACCCATTCAGTTTTTCCTCTGCTCTAAGGCCAGAGTCCAAAATGGACAAGTTAAAGGACAGGTAACATTTCCATTAATCCTCTAACTCAGCAAGGTTGCACTTCCTTGCCATAAAAATTGTTCTGGCTCCCTGTGGATTTCCAAACAATTTGCTTGGAAGCTCACAGGAGGGTCAGAGCAATCCCAGCTGCAAAAGGAATGTGGTTGCACACGCTTACATGGCTGTGGGAGGCAGGAACATGGGACAAAATCTGTATTTCTGAGCTATTTGGGACAGGGCAGACCTGAGCACTGCCTGGGCTCATGGACTGAGAGGGTTCAGAGCTGTTCTGTAGTTTGGCACTGTCCAGATCATCACCAACCGAACTTTTTTTTTATACACAAAGTAAATTTACATGAAAATTGTAGACCTGTCAACTGAAACCTCACAATACTATCTCTGAAAACCCACACAGCTTCAAATCCTATCTGCAAGCACAAGAGAATCAGTGAAGACTCTGTAGTCATTTAGTGGCTGCCTGTTATGACCAGTCAAAAACCACAGAAGAGAGGAATGTATGATTTTTATCTTACAGACATCTTTGTACATTTGTTTAACAGATTTAAATATGTTTTCCACTCATTTCTTTGCTTTCCTAATTTTTCCTTTCTTTGCTGATAATCATCCCTCCGTTGGTGAGTGAAAGCCTCACCTGCCTCAGTGAAATTCCCACCATAATGCCTTAAACTCAATCAATAAAAGTGAATTTCACAGAACATTTGGATTAATGAGGTGCTGATAAAAATTCAGTGGTTTCAGTTTCCATGCAAATGGGCTCTAATGTGCCATTCTCCAGGTACAATCCTTCTGGCACTAACGAGGAGAGCTGCCTTGAATGCTAAATGGTCACACTGTGCTTTGGGGTGGGCTCCTGCCACTTCCACAGCTGACTGCCACAATTATCCCAAACAGCCAAGCAAATCTTCTGGAAATTAGGAAAACAGAGATGTTCCCAAAACTGACCTCTGAGCCCTGCTTACTACAGCGACATGGAGCTGTTGGAGTGAACCCAGAAGAGATCACCAAGTTGATCAGAGGGATGGAGTGCTGCTGCCATGAGGAAAGGCTGGGAAAATCAGGATTGTTCAGCCTGGAGAAGAGAAGCTTTGGGGTGATCTAATTGCCCCTTCAAGCACCTGAAAGGAAAGATGGGGCAAGATATTTACAACAGCTGGAGTGACAGGGAAAGAGAGAATGGGTTCAAACTGAAAGGGAGTAGGTTTAGACCAGATTTTAGGAAAAGTTCTTTCCTGTGAGGGTGGGCAGGCCCTGGTACAGGTTGCCCAGAGAAGCTGTGGCTGCCCCTGAATTCCTGGAAGTGTCCAAGGCCAAGTTGGAATGGGATTATCTTCAAGGTCCCTTTCCACCCTAACTGTTCTAGGATTCTGTCTGCTTACTGTTCCATAAGCTTTGGCAGTGGCAGCAACAATTACAGCCAAGAAACGTCCTCTGGTCCTTACTGCTGTGAGTTCTGTACATCTGCCAGCAACACAGGACAGAGTTTTCTCCCCAGACTGCACTATCCTTCACTCATCATGCCTTGGAAATGTAGCAGCACACAAAACCAGTTCCTCTGCTTGACTAGACTACAACAGCCCTGCAGAGGAAAATGTCCTGCCCAAAGAAACCAGCACCTGATGGTCGCTCTCTCCTCTACAAGGGATTGTGGAGAGGTTTTCACAGCCCACATCAATCCCCAGACTAATGCCCAACACCAGCTTTTGCTTTGCTGCTTTGTTTATCATTCCAGGATGGCCTTTTCCCTGACTGCACTGAGGCTGGTGCCCACACAGCAATCAGACTTCCCCAAACATCTTTAAATATCTGAAGCCCAAACTCAAACACAGCTCTCTGCCTGCCTTTTGACACAGGAGCTGTGAGAGGCATTAATATTCATTGACAAGAAGAAACAATTTAACTGGAATAATTATTTTAAAAATACCTTCTGGCAGTGCAGAATCATCTGTGGATCCTGCTTATCATGATCATTTACCTTGCAGGTAATGTCTTCTTAATAAAAAATAGATTTAATTGCTATTTAATGGGAATTCTGGCAATGCTATTTGAAAGATACTTTCACCCACTGTTTTGCCTTTAGAAACACCCTGCCATCAAGCTCTTCAGTTTGATAGTCACTGATGGAATAAATATTTTGAAATTCACTTTTTGTCCCGTGGTTAGATGGGAACAGACACAGGATGATGGCTGTGCACAGCTCAGCTGTACTTGCAGGCTTTTGATGTTGCACTTTGGCTCAGATTTTTGATCTTTGATTCCCACTCCTGTTTTCTGCCTGACTGCTTGTTAGCAGCAGTGCCTGGGACAGTTCCTCTCACTGGGAGAATCCACTGTGAGGGAATACTGCCTCTCCCTCCCTTCATCCAACCCTTTCCCATCTCATGCCACGCAGAGCGTGTTGCCAGAATTGCCTTTCCAAAACCTGAAGTGATTTAATGTAGCATACAAAATGTCATCTATACAATTACATGGAAAATGGAGAAAATATGCAAGCACAGAGAATTGGCCTTGGAAGAGTTCCACAGAAAGAATTTTCTTTTAAAAACACTGGCTTTGTTGCACCCAGGGGAAGCACAGGGCAGTGCCTGCTTCCCATTTCTTATGATGTGCAAGTTCTTCATGCTGGGCCACTGAGTTTCAGCAAGGCACTCAACAAAACTACAAATGGGGAAAGGAAAAGGTCTGAGACTTCTGGGGTGAATTTTATGCCAAAGGCAGGAGTGGAGTTTGCCTAACTGGGTTTTATAATGCCTTGAGAAACAACAGTCTGCTAGGAAGAAACTGGATATATCACATATTCACATTTCTTGAGAAAAGGAAGACATTAAGGTAGTTGTTTCCTTCATAATCATTTTCTGTTTTGGATTTGATCAACAGACAGTATTAGAGATGGGGAAACAAGAAAAAAAAACCAGAAAAAAACCCTGCAGAATTCACTGTCCCATTTTCTAAAACATCTACAAGGACCCAAGTCATCTGTTGTCCTGTTGACTACAAATTTGAATGATGCCATGAAGCTGACTGTCTCCAGAGAAATAAAAGGATGAAGGCTCAGCAGAATATCTGATGGTCTGAGCAAGGTTCAGGCCAGTCAGACCCAAAGAATAAGAACAGTCTCAATCTACCAACATCTGCAATTGCTGCTGTAAAAGGGAAAGTAATCCCTTTTCCAAACGGGTGAGAAAAGGAAGGCAACCATCAGACAAAATTTCTGAGTGGTGCTGCTTCTCTTCAGAGAAAACCAATGTTTCAACACCCCTAAGATAAGGAGACATCAAAGAGTTGCTTCTTCAAGTGTGGTCAAATGAACTACAGCTTTAAAAGGAATCAAAATTGTAAGCCATTAAGGAGAAAAATTTGCAATACTTTTGTTCTTTTAATGCTCCTCAGTGAAAATTCCCCATTTTCTGTTGTTACTAAGGAAAGAGAGTCTGACTTTCTTCCAGGGCTTTCAGTGAATGGAGAAGGAAAAGAAGTGGAATGGGAAGGATCACAAAAAGCTGGAATCCTGGACTTGGCACCTCAGCCCTTGCCATCAAGGCAGCACCTGCCAGCACGGTGCTAATCCATGTGTCAGGCCATGTCCTGGCTGCTGCTCTTTTCCCTGGTGACAAATATCTTTACCCAGACAATTTTACAGCCATCTGTTAACTGGGCCAACACCACTGCTCCACACTGCCAGTGAAGCCTCCACCTGGGTGTTTCAGGCCAAAGGATAATTGAGATGCCATTCCAAAGGCATACCCAAAACAAGCTGGGTTTGAGAAAGGGTGAGCCCTTCCGAGGTCAATTCCCCCAAACAGCACTAATGATCTTCTGAATAATGGATCAGGACAGAGCAGCAGCTGGTGCAGAAGCAGGAGTGAGTGGGAATAGTCAGTCTGGCTGCCAAATTAAAACCAGCACAAACAAATCAACCAGCACCTTAAAAGGGTATGTTCTGCTTACCTGGCCACACTGACAGAGCTTCATTTCAAATGCCCGTCTCGGTTGTATCTAGTAATTGCCTTGTGTAAGATAAATATTTCTCTCTTATTTCACCTTTTAATGGCTGAAATGTTACTATAAAGGTCCCAAAAAATCTAAAAAAGCAATTAGTTTGATGTTGTTAGGTTTTTGTTAATTCTGGTAACGACCTTATTGTATCACACTACGAAAATGATGAAACATCCAGTCCAGCTTCTCCCAGGTCTCATAGAGTGGGTGAGGCAAATACAGACTTGGATAAATCCCCCAGGAGAAGGGCTGGGGCACAGTCCTTTCTATTAAATGTCATTTAGCCCAGGTGTGCTGCTTAGCAAGTCCTCTCTGGAACAAAGCAAGAGCATTTCCACAATTTCTTTGCTCAGGGATGTTATCTGGAAAGACAAGCATTGGGAATGGAGTAAGAGGTGTTTGGTGTTTTTCTTACAGCTTCAGTTAGGGAAGACATCTCCAGCCAAGCTTAAACACATTGAAATATCTCCCCTGCCTAAATGGGATTCTGAGATTAATGTCTATTGGGCTCTCAGTAATACTGGGACTTTAAGCCAGCAAACACAGAAAAGAGCAATGAGCACAACACTGCAGGAGCTCCCAGGTCTCTGGTGCTTTGCAGCCACGTGCTCTTTGTTCTGCCACTGCCTGGGCAGCAGAATCACAGGAATCACATAAAAGAGATTCACCTCTGGCACTCAAGGAGATGCTTTTAAAACCAGCAGAAAGTGTCCCTGTGAGCCCAGTGCCTCTCTAAAGTTCTGAGAAGTCAGGAAAGGTAAGCAAGAGACCCCCTGGTTCTCTGGTGCTGGGTTCAGACAGAAGCCCAGAGCAGTGCTCAGGCAAGTACTGACCCCAAGACCTCACTGAAGGTATTCACACCTTTGCAAACTGAACTTCACAGGAATGTGCAGGTAAAAGAGCAATTTCTGAGTACAGACTGAGAGAAAAAAGGAAAAGCCAAACATAAATAAAAGAAAGAGATGATTTTCCTCTCCTTTGGCAAAAGTTTGAGCTACTCAAAACTTTAGACGTGCATTTTCTATTTCCAAATGCAAAACTGTATCTGCATGGTGCAAGCCCAGCTCTGTGAGCAGAGTAAGAAGTTTCTCTAACTAAGGCAAGGTAAACAGTTTCTGTTGTCCATTCATTTATTCAGCTCTTATTCCTTGGGGCTAAACTACACCATCTCCTGTGCACAGCCCTGCTTCTCATTTTAGCAATTTGCTTATTGTTGGGCCCTCTACTGAGTTTGCTGCTGGGAATCTGGAATTTTAGGCCTCAGAAGAGGACCATCATTCATTATCCTTGATATCATCCACTCATCCAAAGCCTACCTTTCATCTACCTACAGGTGAGCCCAATACCACTCCATCATACCTTATCTACCCTAGTCCTGCTTCCACTCTCACTGTGTCAGAGCTGTACCTGTGCTGCAGATAATGCCCTGCTTTCATTTAAAAGAATGAAAAATAGGATGAGGTAGAGGATGGAGATTCAGAGAGAATAACCATAAGGAGTTTGTGCTCTCCCTCAGCACACCCTGGAGATTCCAGGTGAGGTTTGAAGCTTAGGGAAATACAGGAGCATGTGTCAAATGTTTGACACTCTTTCCTTTTGGAAGCAAGGTATGAAGCACATTCGTCATGTGCCATAAAGAAAAGCACCTAATTCAACTGCAGTGATGGAATGCAAATTGTTCAAGTGGCCATGGCCTCCCTGGGGTGGAGAAATGGCCCTGCAGGGAGCTGATTGCTGAGGCCTCTTGCACTAAGTGCCTAGGAGGGCTCTGCCAAGGGGGTTTTACCTCCCTATCTGGTGCTGTGTTGAGCTGACTTTTGAGTTAATATAAATTATTCATGGCCCTTTTATCAGTTGTTTCTCCTGCTTTGTCCTGTGCTTGATTTTGGTTCCAGCTGCCAGATTGCCTGGTGTCTCTCCAGTATAAATGATAAACTGATATGCCAGACACATGTGTTGTTTGACTTTTGCCAACAAATTCATACATTTCAGCATTTTGGTACTAATATATCCCAGGGTTAAATTACAGGAATTACAATGGTTGTTTTATCATCATAAAGAATACTCTGAATTCTTTGTGCTCCATTGGAGTTGTGAAATTATTTTGACATTTTTAAATCCCAAGAGTTATTTCCAAGATACAATGGAATTGTTCAGCGGCTTCCTTTTGCCTTTTCTTTAGCTTTGCAGTTAGTAATAATTTTCTTTACTAAGTAATGCCCATTAGCTACATGCATAAGCTCCTGAAAAGTATCCAAAAGAGAGTGCAATTCCCTGTTATAATCCTATCACAGCAAAACTGTTTGGGAGTTCCTTTGCAAAATGCCTTAAAAATTGTGTGCACAAGAATTTTCTATCAACGGCTGAGAGGCTTTAGGCAAAACAACCCCTCAAAGTATTCAACTCCTTTTTAAAAAACCCCAAACCCATAAAATCATGTGAATTTATCCTACTTAATTAGATTTATTAGGCACAGAATCTAAACACAAAGGAAGCATTTTCAAGGCAACTACAGAGAGCCAAGCCCATTCCTCTTTGGAGTTTCCCTGTCACAAAGGAGTTCAATGAAGGTGGATGGAGCTGTGACATCTGCACTACCCAAGGTTCTGTCCCCAAAACATTACAAATGAATCCCTGACCCGCAGAGTTCTGCAGTTTAACACCCCACATTAACAGCTTCTGCTGCTTCCAAAGATTAGAAATGCCCAGAGAAAATCCCTGTGGTCTCCATTCATCCCTGAGCTGCTCTCTAATCCTATTACAACTGCAATGCAGTGCTGGAGTGGTTAATTGAGCAGTTATGGAGTACAGTTAAATGAATAGGAGATGAAGAGATGAGAGAGGCCAGGAGTGTCACAGGGAGAAAAAATAGATTGAGAGACACTGGGAGCTGCCACAGTTAAGATTCATAAATCTTCAAATTTAGGCTGAGATGTCAGTTCTGAGCAAAAGGTAAACCCAAAATTAGGAGTTTTTTAATCCTAATTATTTAACCCCACTGTGACATCCAGTTTAAAATGTCCATCAGCCCAAGATATCCATAGAGAAAGTGAAGGGGAAGAGCACCAGGACACAGAAGAATCACTTGTGAAGAACCTCCTTCCTTAAGACACCAAGCTTGGAACTGCCACATGCAGTAAAGCTGAATTTCTGTCCCCAGTTGTCCTGGGTTTGCCCAGGGCTCCTGACTGACAGAGAAGCACAGATTTCAAAGCAGAAGTTGGCAACTGGAAGTGTCAGGAGAGACAAACAGAAGAAAGAAGACAAGTGCCCAAGTCAGCAAAGCACTCTCAAGAGAGAAGATTTTGAAGAAACGAGTCGTGGCTGTTTTTTGGCAATGAAACAAATAACATGTTAAAAGCAAGCTGGAGACTGCTCCTTTCAGAGGGGCACCTGACCCTGTCACTTTGCACATGCTCTCCCCACATCCCACCGACTGTTCTGCTGCTGAACTGAACCTGAGGAGGAGCAGAAAGCTGGAAGAAAAAGCAACTAAAACCTGGGAACTGCAACAACCACAATGAACAGCTTCAGCAAATCAACTGAAGCAAATGTTTACTTCTGTAAGTAAACCTAAGAGATTAAATGCTCTTGTTTCTTCCTTTGTCAGCCTGCTTTATACATTTCTCATCTAACACTTGACACTTGAGCAACAGTGAATATAGTAACTACTTCTCTTTGTTGATAGCTGTATCTGTCTGGATATGCAAATCATACATGATAATATTGAAAAGGTCCCAGCATTTATTACAACAACATCAAATGCAATGCAGCTCTCCCCCGTGCAGTCAGAAAGGCACAGCCAGGGGAGGAAGTGTTCAGCAGCTGCCTGAGATGAGGAGATGTGAGCACAGGCAGCTGTGCCTCAGGGCTGAACCAGTCAGAGCCAGGTACCAGCACCAGTTGCTGACACAGGGCAGCCTCTGGTCCAGCATTCCCTCTCTGGCTCTGAGCTGCTCCAAAGCACCTGAGCAGCCACAGCTGCTTTTAGGAAGAGCATGCCAGGATTCAGAAACTGGGCTTCCTTCACCTTGGCCTGTCAGCCAGCCTAGTGTGAGACAGGTCAGGATGCTCACAAACCCCAGCATTTTCCTTTGAAATGAAAGTGTCAGAGCAAGGCTTAGAAAAACTGTGCACTTTGATGTTCTTTGATGCTATGGAGAGTTAGATTCTGTGTTGAGATCTGCCCCAAACCTCTTCAGGAAGCTTGGCCAACATGCAAAAAGGAATATGAGTTTTATTTCTCCATTTATAACATATTCCTTCACCAGAAACTCATGGAACAAAAGTAAAGTGGAAAAAGGTCTCCTGTGCACACGTCAATGTGTTTCTATCTGAACAGATGTCCTCCCTTTTCTATCAGCAAGCAAACACACTCTGGCATGACTCAACTCATGCACAAACATGATCAGCCTACTGGAAGCAAAACAATTGTGCTTTTCCTTTCTGATGTCATTATATCTGCCAGATAGATGATAATGCTGAATGCAATGCTTTATTAATCAAAGCTGAGGTGGGTTGCCTTTCTCAGTCATTAAAATTCTATGTTTGCACTTGCTGATCACCTAACACTATCTTTCATGTTTTGCATTTTCCTTATATTTGACAATTCATTAGGCATTTGCCTGTGCCATTTCCCAAAGAATGTTATACATTAATTTTTGAAGTAATACAGATACATAACTGTATTTATATAAACATTATATAAATATTATTATTATGTATTATTATTGATAATTTCTTGCCTATGAGTGATCTTTCTTTGATGGATATATTTCATCAAGACATTTTTACATCCACAGAGCTGTGCAACCTAGAATTTCTCACATCACAGATGCACTTTTATCACTCAGGTAAACATCCCTAACATGATACAGCACATGCTTCAAACTCCACTCAACACAAAGTGGTCACCAGCATCCTCTTCTCAGCTGACTGACAACCCCCAAACATCCAAAGCTGTTACCCAGGCTGCAAGCCAGAAGTTTTCCTAATGGGGAAATGCTCCAGTTTCTTTCTATTTTATCTATGATATTAATAAAAGGGAAGGTTTTAAAGGCATCTCAGGAATCCAAGTACAAGTGTTCCAGCACCAAATACAGCTCTCAATATATACTGCAATATTGTACAATTCTAAACATTGACTCTTCAGTGGAAATTCCTACCACTTCCACATCAGATATAGCCTAAAACTTCCCTACAAAACTAATCTGAATTCTAAGACAAAAACTAAAGTCTTTTTGCCTTTTATTACTTATTCTAAATTGCTGGGGTTGGGGAAAAAGCTTGAGCAAAGCTGCCACATCTAAATAATAATCACCGAAATCCCATTTATGATAATATATAGTAAAGGCAAAGGTGACTACAAGGCATAAAAAGAAAGATTTTTGGAACCTTGCCTCTTGTGCCATGTCACCACTAGCATGGTTTCAGCACAGATGCATTGTCCAGCCCCTGCAGTAGCCAGAGAAGTAAGAGCAGTAATTACCTCCACAGCACACAGTTTCTTCCCCAAAATGACACTGTCTCACTCGGTCCCTGCCTTAAAACTCAAGCAACTGTGCATGCAAGACCAGAGCAGGGTTTGCTCAAAGAATTAGAGCATCCTCCAGAGTGATGACTCAACTCTGACCTCTAGGAAAAAATATCTTCCAAGAAAAGCCACAAAACCTGAACACCATTAAATTTACTAAGCACAGCCACTGAACCATGAGGAAGAACCAGTACACCGGATAAAACTATCAAACATTAACCAGGTGACAGCCCTTGTTTTCTTCTTTTGCCCTAAAAAATATTAAAAAAAATACCATTATTCACCCTGAAAGTTGACTGAAAGTATAGTTGGAAGCCATGCAGGGCTATCTCAAATGATGTTCAAGAATAACCAGTTTGTTTTCAGCACCTGAACATGCACAGACCTTCAATTCACCTGCTGCCCATCCAGCTGGGTGAGAAGGTTTCAGCCTCTATGTTTCAGGGGGCAAATGTGCCTCTGGACCACCTATGAAGGATTCCACATCCCACCCAACATGGAGCACAACCTGCCAGGCATTCCATAGATTGCTTACTGCTGATTTTTCTTTTTGAGACAATTAACAATTTCTTCTGTGCTCAAACACTGCAATGCAGAATTGGAAGGAATGTCCTGGGTTCAGTGTGCTGCTATCACAATTGATCTCACCACATCATATTTCTCCTCAGGGCATCACATTAAAAACCACAAGGAACATCTTTAAATGCTGAAACATTTTCTGAATATTAAATGATTTTTAATATAATTTAAATTGTTTCTGAGATCCCTATAAATATATTTTTCCTTTTTAAAAATAAAATCAACCTGTTAATATCTGAGTGTTAAAGGCCAAGACTTCACAAGCAATTTAAGCTCTTGAATAACTTGAAAGGCTCCTCTATTAAATATTGAAAATTCCTTCCAAAATATAAAATTACAGACACTGTGAATTAGGATGGTAGAAGTAATACCCTCTCTTCCAAATTATCCTATTTTCCTTTGTCAGATGGTGCAATTTATTATGGAGTGAATAATTCATGAGTACTGTGAGACCTTGGCCAACCCTGCACAAAATCAGCTGTGAACAACACACTTTTTGAACTTTAGGCCCCTTTGCTGTGGTTGCCTTCACTTCCCAACATCCCTGGTTTATTGGCTAGCATGTTCTTCTCAAACCCTAAATCACCAGAATTTGCACAAGAACCTGCCTCCACGCTGACCCAGCAAAATAAGAATACATAACACAAGCTAAAATCTATGAATGTCACCCCATGCTCTGAACTTTCAAAAGGAATTAGAGCTAATATTTCAAATATCTTGAAGGCACAAGAATCATTTTATCACTGGAAATTAGTGAGATAGAGATGTTCACTCAGGTTTTGTACTTCCCTCCACAAATACCTTAATTTACAGAAAAACATGAAATACTTAAAAACATCCCACAGACCCTAATCCTCATACTCTTGGTTTCAGGAATTCAAAGTATCTTTTTCACTTCTTAGAAAATAACAGCTCAAAAATACTGCATTCCCTGTACCTTAATCTTCCTTTTAGTCTAGAAGAGAGGCAGGGAAAGGGCAAAAAGGTGTGGAAGAACTCAAGACATTAATCACAATGGCAGCAGCAGCCAGAGTTCTGCTCTGAGTCAAGAGAAATCTCACGTACACCTCGCATTTCTGACTCCTGACTGTGAGAAGCAAGCTAGATACTGATGGAGGAATGGAAGGCATGTGATAAAGAGAATACAGATTCATTTCAGACACTGGTCTGAGACATGTGAGGGAGCTAATCCGTTGCTGTCTCCTTCTCCTAATACCAATATTAATTCCTAAATTTATCAGTGACTTCGGGAGTAATTTTTCTCTTTTCCACATGCTAGACCTCAACAATGAGAAGCTGTAGCCATAGTAACCCTGATGCTGTTATTAGGCAGAACTGTACATCCACTCAGAAAACAAAAAAGTGAGTTTAAAGTGAAACCTCAGCATTGAAATGGCAAGGGCAGGGGAAAGGTATTTGCAGTGTGTTGTGAAAAGCAAATACGCCCAAGGACCATTTCAGCATCAGTGCCAATAAAACGAGCAGTTTGTGACATTCTGTGCTGCTGGCCTTTTTATTATTTTCTAGTTTTTAGCATCTCAGGTAGTTATGACAAAGAGGCCAAAAGGCCAAGAACATCACCTGTGATATCCTACCCCCACTGATGTCACTGGTCTGTCTCTGGGTGATTTTGTAGGGACAGGATTTGTCCACAGTTTGCATCTGGGGAGAGTTTCTGAGCAGGATCAAGTTGGCAGGACACTGAAAAAGCCTCTATGGCAGTGCCAACTTCCTGTACCTCCATCCTGAGTGTATCCTGGATTTAAGAGATACATCCATGCCCCAGCTATGGTCCTAAATCCTACCAGACTAAATTTTTTGTAGGAGAACCATGCAAAATCACCTGGTAATAACTGCATGGGTGAAGACCACAGCAACACTTCTCTCCCTCATGGGATCCCTTTGGAAAGCACTTGGCATTTCAGTGAATGACTGTGCTTTCTCACCTCATCACTGAGGTCTTACCAGCACTGAATTACAGAGTGACAGCAGCATTAGGCCTTTATTGGATAAATCCTCCTTGACCCTCCTTCCACACCATCATGCCCTACAGGGGAGATGCACAAGAGAGGCCCCAGGTATGTGAGGAGTTCCATTATCCACACGATTTCCCACAAGACCCCAAAATCTCAGCCACTTCCTGTAGAAAGATCCCATTTGGCAGCAAGAGCAACATCAGTGTTGCTGGGCATTCCCCCAGGGAAGGGAAGCACAAGCTGGTGAGTGCAGAGGCACAGAGCCACTTTGCAGCTTCTGCAGTGGCAGCAGTGACCCGACACGAGTGGCTCTGGGAGATCATGCACAACCCAGAGAGCCACATCTGAGCCCCATGTGTCATTGCTCCACACACATGGAACTGCTCACAGCTGCCAAACAAATCCAGCATGGATGTTTAACCAGCAACCCCAAAAGCAAAGCTCAGGGACACCTGCAGTGATGCTCAGCATGGCACTGGCTTCTCTCTGCCTTTATTTTAGAGTTCCTGAGAATATATCCTGATTTCTTTAACAGCATTTCTTTTGCATATTCCCCGCTGAAGCAAATGATAGCACTATAAATGCCTCAAAAAGTGTTTAATTTAGATTTAATAGGGCAGTAAAAAAATCTATGGGTTCTAAGAGAACACTTAGATCAGTTTAATGAGTACATGGGATAAATCTGGGCAAGAAATATTCCATCAAGACAACACAGTGCCAGGTTTGGAGTTCATTACCTGGGAGATATATTTGCTTACTTTACATTTGTAATTACATTTGCGATAAAAGTTGCAACCCAACCAAATCTGAAATCCCTGTTTTTCGATGTGAATTAGCAAATGGAAATGCAGAAGACCCAGGAGCACTTCATCAGCTTGCAGTCATTGTGGACACTTAGTGAAAATCAGCCCCTGAAGCTCCTGCACTTGGCACAGCCAGAATGCTCTCGCTCGCCAGAGTCATTTCCAGGAGCTGCCCCGCTGAGGATGAGCTTTAATCAGCAATCCAACCAAGCAAAACCTAGCCTGGCTCTGTCTCCCTCTCCAACTCCCTTCTCCTTTTGTTTTTAATAGAATTCCTCCTTTTTAACCCATCTGCACTCATCACAGATCTGGCTTTTATTCTGCTTGGAGGTGTCCTCAATGCCCACTTTTGATGCTGGGGGCTGCTGCTGGGCCTCATCCTGCAGCTGCCCTGTGTGCAGGGGTGCAGCCAAACTTTATCCCTCCTTTGCAATGGAGCTGAGAAAACAAGGGCAGTGACAAAAAATATTCTAAAAGTGCCCACAGCCTCAATTCCCCCAGGAAAGAGAATGGATGGAGCAGCACAGAAAGATGGGAGCAGTGTCAGATAAGCCTGGCCTTCTCTCAAGTGAGGCAGCAATGGATTCTCTCTTAAGACTGCACTTGGAAATTCTTGTTTTAAGCTCTGCTTGCTGATACAGCTAACAAATGCATTAAGGGCCTTATTAGGGAAGATGGATTTTGAAATGTATACCTTTGCCTATGAAGTTCAATTAGCAGTACCTACTTCAGAGAGACCATGGAAGGTGCATTTATAATTAATTTATGTCCTGCATTTTAAGGTACTCAGAGGAAAGGCATCCTAGGGGCACAGTGTTACTATTACTAGCATGCTTCTGCACTGGCTTGTAAATGTCTGTCCTACTTCTCTTTACTTTTCCTTCATTTTCAATGAAATTATCATATTCTGGAAAAAAACAAATGCTAATTGTATGAAATCTTTGGAAAGAAAATGCTCAAATATGCTTGGAAATTAGATTTTCTTTCATAATTGAGCATGTTTATTTCGAGCAATACTACATGTAAGCCAGAAGAAAATGGGAATATAAAAATATATAGGATGTCTGCCACATAATAGTTCCTTGCAAGAAGAGGAACAATAAATATTTAATAGAAATGCAAATATAAAGCCATCTGAAGAGCAACTTTTGCCATAATTTCACAGAGAGAGAGACCAAGTGGAGCTGGGTTAACACCCTAAACCTCCTTCAGGGAGCTGGGCCTTCAGCAATTCATCCCCCTCACCTAGAAAGGATTGAGCTGAATTATTTCTATTTTGGAAGTCTTTGGCAGTCTGCATCCATCAGTCCAGCACAGGAGATGCAGTTACTGCCTGTTGCTGCAGCCAGTGCTGCCTGACAAGCTCTCCTCACATGGGAAATCCAACAGAATTGGAAGCTCCTGCTTCCAGCTCCAGGAATTCTCTCCTTGGCCATTTGGTGCTGGCACCTGCAGGAAGCAGAGCTTGGTGCAGTGGCATCAGCTGGGGCAGAAAATGGGATTGCTGCTTCAGACTCTGGCAGCAGCTCTGGAGGAGCTGTGTCCAGCAGGTGAAAGGACCTCAAGACTCTGGTAGGTTGTTTTCTTATCTCTTGGATGTCTTTTGGGACATGTGATCCAAATGAATGGGTTCTCTGCAATTAGATACTGCAACCTACTTAACTGATCCTATCACTGAGCACCTAACAGGAAGCATAAATCATTTCACTCCTTGCTTTCTTAGTAAAACAAAACCTCTTTTTCTTTTTTTGTTTAGATCCACAGAGAATCTCCAGTCAGAGAAATCTGCATGGAGCATTGATTAGGATCTGTTCTGGGATGCCCCATGTTCCTGTGCTGCAGCAGCACCTTTCCTTCAGAAATGAAGATTAATAGAGTGTAATTTGGTAGGCAAAGCCAGAGCCATCAGCCTGTGGTCATTTGCTCAGAATGCAGGATTAAAATAGAAAAAATTACTTAAACACATGTGGCTGGGAGCACTGGGATTTTCAGAGCTCTGACTGCTTGGCTAAATCACAGCAGAGGAGCAAAGGTGGGCAGGGCTCCTCCTCATCCACAAAGTTACTACAGAGTGAACTCAGCACATTCTTTGTTTTCTCCTGGGGAAAAAATTAAAATCAGCTATAAAGTTAAAACTCAAATATTTTTGGCACTGTATCTCTGCCTAAGCACCTCGCCTCAGAGTAGGTGTTGAAGTCCAACACATTTTTATTTGTTAAACATCTATCCAAACTCCTTCATTATTTGAAATAAGGTAGCCATAAGCATAAGAAATTTGTGTGTGGACCTGGTGTTGCTTTCTCTATTTGTCCTCAGTTCTCCCATATGCCATGGAGAGAGGAAGTGCCCAAACTTGTATAAGGGGTGATCTCACCAGACAGAGGTGCTTGACCCAAACTGGCGTCACCTTGTGACATTTCACAGCAGGCGCAGAACTTACCCCAGTTTCCACCATGGACAGAGGGACTTTTGTAGTACATTTTTCTTCCCCCTCTGGAAAGTAAAATAACTGACAAAAGTATTTTTGTGTCTGGCCTCTAAAAGAAAAGGTGACTTCTCCCACCCTCAGCTCTGCAAACTCACTCTGACACCCAAAAGCAAAGCTGGGATATTTCTGGCTCTTGTATCTCTGATAGCAATAAAAACTCAGCTTCTTAAACTCTGCTGGAGAGCCAAGGAGAACGTCAGCCCCAGGAGACTGGTGCCCTTGCACATCCTCTGCCAGGAGAGTGTGCCTGGCCATCTGCAGAGGGAGCAGTGCTTTTGCAAGGAGGAATTCAGGCTCTGTGAAATCAGATGGATAAGGCCTTGAGCAACCTGGTTTAGTGGGAGGTGTCCCTGTCCATGGCAGGGGCAGTTGGGACTGGATGATCTTTAAGGGCCTTTCCAACTCTTTCACACTCTGTGATCCTCTATCCCTTATTTTTGGTACTGTTTTGGTACTGTCCTACGCTCTGTTTGAGCCCTGTCCCACAGACAGCTCCTCATGGGTGTTCCTGGGGAATTCACTGCTGTTTTCCTCATGTTCAGGACTCACTGAAGGGTTCAACACACACAACATTGTCTCCTTCACTTTATCATATCTTAAAGAATCCTGGTTCAGTTTCTCCCCCAAGCTGTCTTGTGGTGCAGGACCACAGCATGGCCCCATTTCCCTGTGTCCATATGATTTTCCCTTTCAGCACATTCCTGGTGGAAGCCAGGGTAGGAATTCCCATCTGTTTAAAAAGGCTCTGAACAGCAGCAAAGGACCAGTCCCTCTACATTAGGAACAAAACACATTTGAGCCCTTCTGTAGCTTGTGAGATTGCTCTTTGCCTGACACTAAAAGAGTTGGTGAAATTCAGGATACAAGGCAAAAATGACATCCTGCCACTTGTCTCCTTCTGTTCTACTTCTGTAGAGCAGCCCCGGGGAATGTCTCCACTCTCTTGAAAAGCTGGAAGAAAGCTGAGGCACGAGCCACAAATTTCTGCAGTGCAAAGGTACTCCAAGCCCCCTCTCTTCCTTCCTGGCCATGCCATAGCCTGGATACAGTGGTGGGACAGCAGCCAGTAGAGCAATGCCAGGCATTCCTGCCAGCAGCAGCATTTTTATACCTCTGGAACAGTGCAAAGAAATAATAGTGCCACCAGAGTTATATCTGTATGCAGCTTCCCCTGTTAACACCCTGCTTTGATAGCACAACTGTGCATCTTAATGGTCTCTCACCAAAGGCTTGTATTTGATCTTTTTCTCGTTCACTGCTCAATAAATACTAATCTTTTTCTTCATGGACTTAAATTCAAATATTCTATCCAAAGTGGATACCTGTAAATAGTTTCCCTGTAGGCCAATTCCTCTTTTGAGAAGGATTTGCTAACAAGTGGAATGGACTGGCTGATTCCCAGCCAATTATTTATTCAGAGAAACTTTTCCTGCTTGTGAGCAGACTGCAAAGTCCTCAGGTCTGTTTCTCACTCAGAATTATTCATGGCTTTTCTCAGTGACAGATAGTTGGTCTGCAAAAATGTGCATTTCAGAATTTTTCACCCGAAGAAAGCTCAGTCACTCAGGGATCTGGGAACGTGACAATTCATACAAGTAATACAATGCTGTGCTGCACTTTGGACACTGATAATGCAACACTGTCCTAGAAAAAGAGCTAAAGATGCTCAGATTCTAGGAATTTTATATTCTTTTTCAGGCTATAGCTGGACAGGTTTGTCCTGTATTTCTGTAAGGGGAATGCCAGCAGGATTGTTCCAAGAGCCAGAGTTTTTAGATATCAATAGTCCATCCCAGTACCCCAAATAGCAGATATCTGACACATTTTTGGCTGTGGAGGGTGATGAACTATCAAGAAGAAAACTGAATTTCTCCACAGACAACCTGTGACCCACAACCTGTTGCTTGTTTCAGATATGTCATCCCACTAACCATAAACATGCATTACATTGTTCTTTTCCTTAAAAAGGTACTGCAAGATCCCTATCCCAGTGAAGTCCAATGGAAATCTGCCATACAGTCCCTCCAGGTAATGATATTTTTCTACTCAAAAGTGGGCCATAAGCACTATCATCTTTGATATGGTACCTCTTATACAAATTTATCCTGCACATTTTTATTTCTCAGCAATAAACATTTGGAGTTTGTCTTTTTAAACCACTGTTTTATCAAGCCATATATTTACACAGACATAATTCACCAGTCCCTTTGTTCACTGACAGCATCCAATTATCCTCTGAACTCCTTCACAGAGCACTTAATTTCTCACTTTGGCAATTCCTACTGTATTTCAGTGAACCTTTGTGCCCGAGCTCTCTATGATCTCTTAATAGCTCTGGCCTTTAAGAGCTGCAGACCCACTGATAATTCCGACCACCTGTGTCCTTTCCCTGTGGCACCAGGGCCTTCCTGCCCAGCTGGGCACTTGTCTTCCTCACCTGGTTTCTGCTGCTTCCCCACCCTTCATAAGTCAAGCATTTTTCTTGCTCTCTAACTATTATCCTGCCCTTCACGTAAGATCTGATTCGGTCGAGTTTATTGGTGCCCGGTGCCCCCTGCAAACCTCGACATTTTCCTTCCTACAAATGCTGGGCTACAGTAACACATTCCCTGTAACCATGTGTTAACATCCAGTCTATTTTTACTTTGCAGGAATGCTAGCACTGACTCGAAATTGCTCTTGCTTCAGCAGCTGGGAAGGAGGGAGAGAGAGGATGATTTTGCAATTACTGATGCCCAGCTCTGCTCCTCCTCAGGAGCTGACCAGCTGCTGCAGCAGCAGGTCAATGCTCAACATTTGGAAAACCTCCCTGGATTTTCTTCACTATCTTTACAAGTACCAGCATTGTTGTGGCATGGATTTTACACTCATAAATTACTCAATTGGCCTTAAGCCCTGCTTCAAGCCAACACAGCGTTGCAAATTACCAGAGACAAGTGCAACTGGGTACAAAACGATTTCCAAACAATTTCATTGTGTAAATCTTGAGTAAGCAGGAAATATTTCAGATAGTGATTAATATTTTGAGGGGAAAAAAAAAATGCCAACCCCCTAAAAAAATCAACAGAAAACTGGATTAGGACAGGGAAGATTTCATTTATATGAGGCCCCAATATGTTGTGAAGTTGCCCTTAATAAATGACTTCAGCTTTAAGTATGAATGCACTTTTTAAAATCCTCCTCGAGTGTTTTGAGTCCGTTTTGGGCACGCCTCTCTCACCCTCCGCAAAGAGCACCTGTTTCACTGTGGCTGGGATGATGTAAGGCAAGATCCAAGATCCATATGTTAAATGCGAGGGTGTCCTCTAGTGGTGGCACCGCTGGATCTTTTCCATGAGGCACGGGCAGTCCTGGAGGAAAGGATCCAGGACGGCTGATCCCTGTGCGTTCAGTGCCACCCCAAACGCACGCATTTGATCTTTATGCAATGTTTTTTGCTTCCTTCTTGCACCTTGTAGTTTCTTTTCATTCCTATTTGTTTCATTACCTCCTGTGGGATTTCTTTTTCACTCCATAGCATCCATAGAGAAACAGCAGCTACAACTTTCCCTATAGAGAGTGGTGAGTTTTGAGTTGGTGAAGTCATTCAAAAAATCTGCACTTTAATTTTCACCAGTGCAGAGTAAGTAATCAGTTCATAGTGCTCAGTACCAAACTGCAAATTCTGCAGCTTTCTGCCCTTTCCTCCAATTCAGGTCAGCAGTGCAACACTGGGGGCTCAGAACACACAGAAAATGCCACTCTCCATCTCCTGAACAGCATTTTTTAGAATGCCTGAGCCCTCCTGAAACTAATTTCACACTGCAGGTGGCACTAGGTTGTTCCACTTGTTCATTTTTGTTGATAAATTATTATTTTTAATAGAATTAATTAAGTCTCAGTAGCATGGGTTTGGTTCTGTTCCCAAATGATTTATCTTGTGGAAACCTTGTAGCCATTCTCACAAAGATTCATGGCCCTGTTTGTGTGTCTATATAGGAATATAAAAGGACTGTCAGCTGCTCTTTTTGTGCTCTGCCATCCTTCGGGTTCCTTGGCACTTAATCAAAAGGAAAAGATTTCTTTCTATATGTTGCTACAAAATAGCAAGAGGTAATACACAGTAATTACAGACATGCGACTGAGCAGAGCAAAAGGAAGGAGAAATCCGTCTCTGGTCTTTGCCCTGTTCTGCTTTTCCTTCCAGGGAGAGACTTAAAGGAAAATTTGATGTGGTTTCTTTGGGGCAGTAAAGACCAGAAATCCTGCACACAAATCAAGATGGAAATGTGCTCATCAGTGCTGCTGTGCTGCCAGGGAAGGAAAGGAAAGCACTGGAGTTCCTGGGGGAACAAGGACAACCCCAAGGGTATCCTGGCAAGTGTTGCCAGAGGTCATATTCAGGGTGCCCACAGCCCCTCAAACAAACACATCAAAGCACAGCCCCTGGAAACTATTTGTTTGTGAATTTGCTCTGAAAACGTCCTGGGAGCCACGAGGGTTTGGGAAATTTTCCATCCTGCCAGTTCTTCCTCTGCAGTATAATGCTCTTTCTGCCAATCCACAGCCTGTTTTAACCTAAGGCTGTTTTTCAAACCCCTGGATGACTTCAGGTCACCTGAATGAACTGTGAGGTTTTGTGTGAAGTTTCATTTTTCTTGCTCCAAACAAACTGATGGAAAATACAAAGATGGGCAGAGCAGGCACAGAAATTGATGGACACAGCCATTGTGCAATGGAAGCTGGGTGATGTGGGAACAAGACTGTGAGGAAACAAGTTTGAATGATGTGTTTGGGTGTCAGCCTCCAGCACGTTACCAAGCTCTGCAGGAAATGTGATTCCTTTCACTTCTGACAGTTTGGGGAAAGCAAAGGTCAGAAGTTACCTGCTGTTCTGGCTACTAGAATAGCTGCCAGTGGAACATCAGCCATTAATGATAATGGTGTTTTCTCCTGATTCAAGTCTTGCACCTCTGCTAAGGAAGCCACTGTCACAAAGTGAACCTGAGGTTATTGATCCATGACTCAGCTGCAAACAGGGAGAGTTTCCCTCACGCTTCTCAGGCTCAGAGGATGCTGGGAGCTAATGGCTCCTGCCCCACACTTTTCTCCCAAAGGATCTGCCAGGGCTGACACAAGCAAGGAGCTGCCCAGCTGCACTGCCTGATTGGAGCTGACTTTCCAATACGGGCACATTTCCATCTCTGACTGAAACCCTCTGGCCACAATAATGTCCCCATGCCAGCACATCTCACTCACTCCATCTACGTGCTCATCCTTCCCTTCTGATTATTTCCAGCTTCTCTGAGACTGTTTCCAGTGGAGATAATTGTTAGTATTACATGCTAATCCTGAAAGTATATTGGTTTTCCTAATATTCTTAGTCCTTAAAACACAGGATATGTAAAAAAGAAGAAACACAGTTTGATGTCTACATTCTTCTACTTCAGGGCTTTCATAGAAAACCTCTTTGTTTCAGTCTCTTATGACAATGTGCACTGGGTAAAAAGTAGAATACTTTTTTAAAATAACAGTAATAAATATTTTAGTGGTAACTCCTCATTGTAGGTAACTCCTCATTTAGTTATGCTAAAAAAATTAAGTACTTACAGTTATATGACTTCAGGTAGAGTCATAACATAAATACTTTCAATAGCCAGGTCTTACAGCGCCAGCCAAGAAAATGTTTTATATAAACAGAGATACAAAAACTGTTTATTACTGTCACTGGCCAATGTTACATGAACCTTTCTGCATTCTTCGTACCAGCTAAGAACAAGCACAAGCCTCCTTTGCCTCATACCAAGTGATCTCACATGGTAGTCATGCTGAATTATGAGCCTAAACAGGCATCAATCATGGTGGAATTCCACCACTCATTAGCCTAAAGGTGAGTAAAATGCTTTTTTAAAAAAAAATCGGGAGTGGGGGGAAACAGAGAGCAAGTGAGGAATGTGATGTTATATAATTAATGTCAAAATTGCTCACAGACATCTTGTTATAGCTCAACATCAGCAAGACTTGTAGAACCATCCTCTTAAATAAAAAAAATTTAAAATGTTTATACTTTGTAATTCCCATTCATTAATGCTAAGTAGGTTGAAACAGTTCCCAGTACCCACCACAGTGTTGTTGGCAAAGCAGTTTTCAGTGCTGTGAAAATGTTCTATTTCTGTAATGCAATTTAATCGGTATTAATTCACTTCTTATTCACTGAAAGGCCATAATCACCAGAAATACTTTTGGTATTCATAGAGAGGCAGCATGTGTAATTCCATCAGAAATGCACTGCACTCCAGGATTCAGGACAGCATAGCTAAAGGCTTCCAAAAATCTGTCCCATTACACACCAATGTCTGTCTTCCAGAGCTGTCTGACTCATCTATAGTTATCTAGTTTAAGGCAAAGCTTGAGGAAATATTTTTATTATTAAATTTCTAAAAACTCTCTTTTCCAGCATAACACCATCTACCAATATAGTTATTTCCCTGTTGTTAAGTCAAATGTTCAACTTAATTAAGGACATTCTCAGGGAAGATCTGATTTCTGTCAGCCAGTGGCAGGCACACAGGCTCAGAAAAAACAGCTGCTCTTTAATAAAAATCAAGGCATTTTGCAAGCATTAGACTGTGCCTTTCTGCTTCATTTTGCTCTAGCAATCCTGTTTCAGTAAAAACCACAAGTGGTGATGTACTGAGATGCAAAATAAACTTGGGGCAAAACACAAAGAGAACAGAAAGAGAAATGAACACCTTGTCTCAATGCAAGTGCTATTTGCTTTCTTTTTGCTAAACCCCCTGGCCTCTGCTCACTTGAAAGCTGCTGAAGGTTTCAGCTAAAAGCTTATTGAGCTCCAGCCTCAAACAAGGCCTTCACCAGCCACCTATGAAGAATTCCTATTTCTGACAAACATAATTTTGATCTCACTTCACCAACAAAAGAAAATGTCTCTGCAGGAAGAGCAACATTAACAACTAATCTTCATTAAAGCTCTTCACTGAGAAACACAATGGAAAACTTGCATCTGAACTTGTAATTGGTCACTGTCAATTATTTTTTCCCAAAAAAACTCCTTCTTGTTTCATTACTGGTAAAGCTGCCCTCATTTTTATGCCATCTCCTGTTTTCAGATGGGTGAGCAGCACAGCAAAGCCCACAGCTCTCACTTAGGCACCCCCAAATAAGCCCAAGGAGAATTTTGCCCAGTGCCAGGATGGCTCTGAGACGATCCTGGGGATGCACAGGATGTCACTCGAGGCCCAGCAGAGCAGGGGACCTGGGAACTCACCCACACAGGAAAACTTAAGGAAGGGCAGGAACCTCTGTTGCCTTTCAGCAGTTTGCACATTCCTTGGGGCTGGGCAGGGCTGTCTCCCCTTGCACACTGCTAGGGCTGGGTCTCTCAGAGCCTCCCCCACACCTTTTTTTCCCCCTTTTTTTGGAACTCAGCATTTCTTTTAAACACAGCCACCAGCATTTCCCTTGTTATGTGACAGCTCTGTGATAAATCTGCCATGAGGCTGACATGAAGACATGAAAGATTTTACAACTCTCTAACCCATCTAAGAAATTTCAGCTCCATTTTTTCACCTCTAAGGAAAATGCCTGAATGGCATCTGCACGAGAAAAGGGGAGACTCAGAGCTGAGAATTCCACTCCACCCTGCAAAAACCAAACATCCTCGGAATCTATGAAGAGCAGAGAATATGTGTGTAAAACTTGCTAACCCAGTGATCATGACATTCTCCTAGGAGGAAGATTTATGTGTCTTTTATAGAAAGCCATGGCTGGATAAAATAAACTAGTCCCTGGAGATGGCACTGAGAAGTCAATGTTTCCTGCCAGATGGTACAGCACACACTGAGGGCCTGTGGGAGCTCCCCCAGCTCCCAGCAGAGCTCTGTGCCCCGAGGACACCCAGGATAACAGGGAAAAGCACGCCAGTGCAGCAGGGGCTGTGCTGGGCAGCATTGGGCTGATCACAAAGAGCCTCTGCCTCCATCACAAACACTTCTTGATGCAAAACCGATTGCTACATGTACCCCTCAACCTTCAGAGAGACCCAGATACGGATTTGATTCTGTTTTTATTTTTATAGGCCAGCAAGAAATGAAGTGTGAGGAGGCTGATAAAGGCGCTGGTGCCATGGTTACCAGTGACATTAGATCCCTGGCTGAGCAAACTGCTGCAGGAATGATTTCTGTATAAACAGAATTACTCAATTATGTCAGCTGAGTGTCTATAAAACATGATGCAGTTGGATTTCACAGATGCAGGAGGTGGTTGGTGTTTGCTCTGCCTGTGTGGAGACACCTCAATGAACTCTTTTGCTCTGCTCAGTGGTGTCACTGCTTCTACCCTGACCACACCAGCTCTGCCCTGACTCCCAAGAAATGGACTGGCACTGAGCTGGCTGAAATTGTGGCTCTGCCATATCATTCCCAGCAAAATATAATGTGCCAAAAAAGAGTTAAATTTTTCTCTCTCTCACGGAAAATACACAATTTACCTTGGATGACATGGGCAGAGGTGAAACAAAGCTCTGGAATTCTGGAAACCTGAGTCACTCCTGCCTCTGGTATGGCAAGCATAGCATGATACTGGTTGCAGTTAGTCTGGTCTAACCATGAGCCAAGGCAGAGCAAGCTGCTGGGGCTGCTCCAGCTGAGCTGTGACTACATCCAAGGATGGAAATTTCACAGCTGCTCTGGGCCCCTGTTCCACGTCTTCCCAAGCTCATTGAAGCATGATTCCATGGGGTGCATTTGTAAGATGAAGCAAAGCCTCATCATCTTGCTTTGCATCTGTTTTTGCTACTGCAAAGTGGAAATAGTTTGATAATCACCTTTTTTAAAATGGCCAGAGACCTGTTGATGAGAAGCATGACAACTGTCATTTCCATTTACAAATTCAAACTGAAGTCTGAGAACAGCAACAAGACTAAATGCAAGCATGCAAAAGCTGTTTTTTCCAGAAGTAGAAGGAAAAGGAATTTATCATGCTCCCTGATATGATACTCAGACCTGTGCTGCATGGAGCTGCTGCTCAAAGAGAAGAGACATTAGTTTGGACTTTTGGGGTTGGCACCAGTGACATGATCCCAGGAATGAGAATTCCAGAGATTTCAACAAAAAGATATCCCTCTAATGGGATAAAGGTTTCATTCACCAAACAGAGAAATGACCACTGGGGTAACAAGCGAGAGACAGAAATTATTGATGATATTTGATATTGCAGCAACAAAATAGATCCTCTAGGATTCCAAGGAGGAGGCAAGATCCTGCTGTGAGTCAAGTACTTGTCTTGGATGCAGGATGATATGAAGTGAGACTGCAAACTAGTCACAGGTACTTGAACACTAAACTGCTCCATAAAGCTTTGACCTCAGGCAGGAACAGAACAGAGCAGCTCAACTTCCAACAGCAGCACAAAGTGCTGAGACCTGACTCTGGCTCTCAGCAAAGGTCAACAGGACAACTGTGCTCTTGGAAAATACTGTCCTGAAAGGAAAAATTCATCTTCTGCATGCTTGTGTTAAAGCCACACAACTCACACACACCTGGGAATGTCCAGGGCTCCCCTTCCTTGGTGGTCACAGGAAATGTGGGATACAACATTACCTTGGGGATTGACAGGTTTATTCAGTTTGTATCACACCAACCAGCAGCGCTGCTGTGAGCAGTTACTGACAGTAGCAGCATTGTTGTGGCACGGATTTTACACTCATAAATTACTCAACTGGCCTCAAGCCCTCCTTCATGCCAATACAGCATCACAAATTACAGGAGACACATCCATCCACAGCTTGTCATTAGCACAATCAAGTGGACTGCTCCTACCAGCCTCTGAGATGATGACAGAAATTGTGTTTGAACACAGGAGTAAAAAACCCTGGTTTTAACCTGAGATTCGGCCTTAGAAAAGTAACTCTTGATGGCCTCAGGCTAATCCAAATAGAGCTGATAAGTATAATTTGGTGAGTTTTTACATCTAGGACTCTTTCATATCTCAGTTCACATCTCCTTATGATCCTTATCCCTTAAAAGCCTTTGATTGATGCTGTGAAAGAAAATCTCTGGAATCCTCATCTTCTCCTGGCTACTTTCAGCTACTCACTGTCAGATACCCACTGCCAATGACACTGTCAAGCTTTGGATGCTGGTCACAAATTCTGGGAACAGACAAGTCCCAGTCTCCCTGCCCCTGCATTCAACACAGAATTTACCATTTACTTCCCTGTTCCCTTGGCACATATCAACACAACTTCTGCTGAGTCCTCCCTTGCCCCACAGCAAACAGCTTCTGCATTGCTCTGTCCTGGCACTGCTGGATACAGACAATGGCAGATTTATGGGATGATTTTTTTGAGAAAACAATTATTTGTCATGTATTTGAAATTTTCTTATGGTGTTTTCATCACTGAGTTAAGTGTGGGGGTGTAAAAAGAGGGCAAGTCCAGCTCATGAGGAATTATAAGAGAAGATATGAAGGGAAACTGATATTCTCAGTAAATTCTACCTAAACAGAATTTCAGGTCTGTGAGTGGATGCCAGGGAAGCAGAACAGAGCACAATAGGGGTCACAGGAGAGCCAGGCTGACCTGCACAATCTCACACACCACTGCCAAACCAACAAATCACTCAGGCACTCAGGTCTTAAAATGCTTCACAGCCCTTCTGCAACACTGAGGTGAGTCTTGGAAACCAAAAGACACAATTATTCCATTCATGCTTTCATCATCCTTTTATAAGCCATTCCCACTGCCTTGAAGAGTGAATTAAGGAGGGGAGGATTAAAGACAGAAGAATAATAAAGGATGAAAAAAGGCAAAACACGGAAGGATAACAATGACACAAATACTCTAATTTCACCTCTCAGTAACAACTTTCATTTTTAATCCTTCACTGACTGGGAAAGCACTGTGTGTGCTCATTTACAATTTGTGACTATTCTAATTAAATTTTTAAAATCCCAACAATGGGGAATTTCAACCAAATTATACTGAATGTTCAAATTAAAGAGAGAAAACTCTAAGTCTTATTGTGTCTGTGTCATTATCTGGGTTTTCATCCGAGCAGTAAAAATCTGCAATTAATCCCTGATTTATTTTTCTTTTCCATTCTTCATGGACCAATGGGATTTAACAGCTCAGTTTTACTCCCATGCACATCCTCTCTGCTATGGAAGTCCTCCTACCTGCAAGTCCCTCAGGGAGCACAATGCTTATTCCAGCTGGTGCTACCCCAAAATCTCTAGCTCCCTGTAATGATGAGAATATTCTGTTCTTGCAGAATACTGTAACTGCAAAACCAGAGTGCTGAGTTTTCACTGGTGTCCTTGGTAACCCCCACAAGTGATTTCTGAAGTAAACTGTAATGGACAAGGCTGACAGGCACTTGGCACATTCCTGGTAAGTCAGTAAAAGGGCAAGGAAAGGGCTCAGCAAATGTCCCTAGAAGGATGATTCTGCTGACAAATCCTCCTGTGAGGGAGGACACAGCCCATCCCTGGGATTAGCTCCTGACCACACTGATTTGGAACATCCCAAACAAGGTAAAACAACTTCTGTCCCTCATTTCTAGCATCTTCTGATTTATGTGAGCCAAGTACCTATTAACTTGGACATGTACAGAGACATGCACATGGAAAAGGATTTTAAAAAAGCACACACAACATTTTACCTTCTGAAGAATGAAACAGAATGTGTGTGTAAACATATTCATCTGCATTTACCTCCTTCCTGCTCTGCACCTGCCCATCATGGGAGAGGGAGAGCCACAAATGTTGCTTTATCTTCCATTCCATATGGGAAGCAGTTCTTGCATGTTTCTAAATACTTTTTATTTAAGACAAATATACCCTATGCTAGCACCAGTCCTCTAAAGCACCATTCCAGCAACCACATGCAAGATATTCTGTTCTAATGATAAGAGCAGTAACAACAGGATTTGAGGTGTCAGGATTCAAGATAATCTCTTGGCAAAACACCAGGAGGGAGTTGTATAAATGTGGCTGAGGTGTTAAGACATTTTAAATAGTGAATCTACTTTATCAAAGCAGCAATTGTGTCATCTCTCTTTTCCCCTTTGTTCATTTTGGGTATTTCTAAGGCACTCACATGGCTGCACTTAAGTGTGAGACAGTAATTGTGTTTAGGACTGAGTGTGAAAAGCAATGATTTCACAACTACTGCTAATGCAGCTAAAAGCTAAGCTTATTAAAGAAAGTGGCAACATAAATGTTTAAAGATCCTAGTACAATTCAAGAAAGAACAGGAAATATAAAGCAAAAAAAATCAGATGCTGTGAGACAGAGAAGTAGAAGTGAAAGCAGCCAAGCAGGTGTAGGTTTGAAGGCATTCTGGAGGCACCAAAACATCACCCAGCAGAGAGTGAAGGTGGCAGGGACAAGAAAAAGAAGATGCAGAAGATCCATTTTCCCATGTTTTACCACTACAATAAAATAATGGCTCCTACTTGTACAACCTACAGAAACTACAAACATGCTTTTCCTAGGAGGACAGAGAATGAAGGAGAGAAGGACATTTTTCTAGGCTGATAAAAATCACCAGACACTTATTTACACAGGAAATCCTCAGTTTAGAAGAAATGGGTAAGTGGTGCTGCCTTTAATGCTCTTCTCTCATCTCCCAAGAGTAACAATTCTGAGCTCTCACATAAGGGTGTGAGAGGAAGGTGCTTCCACCACTGCTGCCCCTGTTCTGCAGACAGGATAGAGAAAATTCCAGTAACAGGGAAAAAAATAGGATGTCATATTAATATTGCTCTGAGAGAAGCATTTCCAATGCCACCTCTTGTTGAGTGAAAAAGTGTATTTATTTCTTTAGGACTTGCTGCATTTCTTTGTGGAAGCTGCTCACTGTCCCACTTCACACCTGGCACATCCTCTCTGGATTTTTCTCCAGAACTGGATCCTGGCAGTTCAGCAAGGGAGAAAAGCCATGATCTGCTGTAGAGCTTGGTAACTGGAGACCCTCCATCTCCATTTTCTCTCCAAAATGTCCCAGTTCTTCACAAAAAACCCAGAGAAACAGAGCACTGAGGTTTAAGCACAGAAAGCCAAGGTTTACTCCTATAAAACCCAGGCACTAAAGAGAAACAGAGCCCATGGGGGAGCAAAAGGTTTCAGTTTAAAGACACAAGTATTGC
Source organism: Anthoscopus minutus (assembly GCA_013399455.1). Taxonomy (NCBI): domain Eukaryota; kingdom Metazoa; phylum Chordata; class Aves; order Passeriformes; family Paridae; genus Anthoscopus; species Anthoscopus minutus. The sequence continues at coordinate 224,219 of VWYI01046021.1, forward strand.
TCAGCTGGGGAAGAGCTGCAGGAGCAGGATTTCAGGGTGTAGCTGATGTGTGACAGTCCCAGCACAGGGAAATGCAGCCCATTTCCACAGCCTCAAACACAGAGCAGCTGCAAGGGTGGGGCACAAAGCAAACCCACTGCCAGGGAGTGGGAGACAACAGGGAATCTCCCTGCTGTTATTTCTAACATTCTAAGGAAGTTTTCCAAGAAAATCGTCAGGGCCTTTACATTTGCTCTGCTGTGCCCCAGGAGGAGCAGCATCACCTGCACCACCCAAACAGGAATCTGCAAAGCTGATTCTCAGTGAGATTTTTTCTTTTTGAAAGGGAAAAAAAAACCCCAAACCAACGTTAATTTTCCAGGACTCTCATGGAAAACATAATAAAAAGTTTGCTGGTTTTAAAATTTCTATTTATTTTTTTCCTATTAAAAACCAAATCTATGCTCTGCAACATTCAGGACTTCTTCTGAAGTTTTTCACTGGGGAAAAAAACCCAAAGTAATTACTTGATGACCTCCAAGCCTTAAGATCACGTTTCCTTACTCAAGTACAATGAAAAATATTGAATAAAGCTTCTAAGAAACTTTTCATTGCTGGGTACTTAGCAAAATTGATTGAAATTCAGATTTTTTTGCCCACTGGCAAATTCTGATAACTCAGTATCTATTTGCATTCCAAATGAACATGAAAAATCGAAATATTCATTGATTGTGTAAAACAAAATGCACTTAACAATTTTGCCATAGAGAAAATTGACTTTTCAAAGCAATTTAAGTGTAATTTTTCTTTTCTTGGATATACCTTCTTCGGGAAGTCAGCATGGGGACTTGTAGCCCTGATTTTCCCCAATGAGATATCATATGCATTAGGGTTTTTTTCCCCCCCACCAATTCATGTGCCATTTTTGTCAAAAGGGAAAAATAAAAGCAGGAGTTACTTAAATCCAAAGCTTTTCCTAGCAGCATACTGCTATTTTTTAAAATTAAGCAAGCCCTTAAGTATCAAATGAAATTTGAAGATGAAAAGAAAAATATTTACACCCCGAAGTAGCCAAGTGACCATTAATCATTAAAGTGAAAATCACCTCAAACCCAGATTTAAGTTATTACATTAGAGACTTGAAGCTAAATCTTTCCTCTCTCTTACCACAACACTATTGCTTAGTGCAGACTCATTCCTTAGTTTTTTTCTAGGAAAAAATCCAAAGTAAATGCAATTTTTTACCTAAAGCAAAACAGGAATGAACCCAAGTCTCATGTGGTTTGTGGAATGGGAAAAACCTTCTTTTTTTAGCTTTTAAATATATTTTTAAGCCAAGTCCATTGGGACAAACTGCAAGCTCCAATAAATCTCAAAGTGCCTCCACAGTCCCATATTTCACACTGCAGCTCATGCACCCACGTTGCACAAAATCCTGGGCTGTGTAAAACTTTGGATTACCCTCAGGTAACTGGAAAAATGGAAGAAGGAACTGACCCACACATGAACCTGGGAACTAAGCAGAAGGTGTGTGTCATTTAATATTAGACTTCATTGCAACATGTGGCTGTGTTTAACAAACTCAGGCAATCCTGGTTTCTCCGCTGGGGTTGCTGCAATGCAACAGCCAAAGTCGTTCCTGAAAGGTGTCAGCACCAGCAGCTGAATGGGAACTGTGCTGGAGCCACTCCAGGGGAGTCACATCCTTCCCTCTGCCAATCTCTGGCATGCTCTGAACATGCACAAGGACAGGAATTGCAGCCAGTGACTCACACCCCCATGAGACCCTGCTCTCGTGGCTACACAGAGCAGGCCATGCAGCAACAGCCTTCATGCACCACACTCTGATCTGTGTTTGAAACACCACTTCTAACATGCCAAAATGAGGAAAAAGGATTCCAGCCTTTTTAAGGATTTGTTTTTTTCCTAAGGGGCCATCAGAGAAGTGGTTGTAGCACGATTCAGAGTCCAGAGTGCACCCCTTTAGGCAAGCAGAATGAATGACTCTAATTAGCCCTGCTGGGGGAGAGGCAGGAATGTACACACACGGGAAAGCTCAGCTGTGCTAGGGGTTCTCCCTGGCACAAACCAGGAGCTGCCCTGGGAGAAGCACACAGCAATGGCAAAGCTGCCTTTAGAGATGCTTTATACTGACAGCAAGCAGTGATTCTCACAGCAGGGCCATTTTTTAAACTATCTGAAAGTGCATTAAAATGGAAAGCATTGTGAGGCTCTCAGAAGAGGCTGCTACTCTGTGCCTAGGACAAACAAAATAGAAAGCAGACACTCCAGGTTGATTGCCATCATATCTAGTCTGCTTCAAGAGCCAGAAATTACCTATATTTATCCCATTTGCATCATACACATCAGTTAATGTAAAAGTAGAGATGAGAGTATGGGATCTTGTGCTGAACTACACCAATGAGTCACCAGAGAGGGGGAAGGACAATCTTTTCTCTTGCCTGTATGGTCAAGATAGTATTTATCAGCAAGTTAAAGGCAAGGTTGGGGTACAGGAAATTCTGATGAGACACAAGGCTGGTAAAACACAGGCAGGGGCCCAGATAAGCCATGGGATCTCCTTACAATCTGCTGGACAAGGCCCAGGGCAAACTGACTGAACTGAAAGCTGGCACTGATTTAAGCACAGACTTGGACTACAGATCTCTAGAAACCTTCAAAAGTTCAAGTATTCTGTGATTCTATGAGGCAACATGGTCCAAAATAGAGAGGCACTCTGGGAATCCACAGTATCTGAGCATCTACCTGGAACTGTGCTCAGAGTATGTGCCTTTCTCTGAGATGCAGCAATCTTTGCTTTCTTGCTGGGAGAGTTTTTGTGATGCTCTGAGTGACAGAAGTAATGTAACTATAAATCTCTCTCAGACTTGGGTTGTACAGGGACTGCAGAATATTGCACTTATTGCCTTACAGGGGGTTTAGGGAATAGAGGGGTTAGGGAAAGGGAAAAGGCATCTCACTTGTAGCTACATCATTTAAATCCAGTTCTGGCGCTTGCATTTATCTCCACAGTGCTTTCTATCATAAATTAGGTATTATTTTCCTTCTGCACAACAATACACAATACAATCAGCAGCAACATCTGGGCTCTGCTTTTCTTAATAGCACCTTCATGCAGCTATAATGTAAAATGCAAGAACTGGAATTGGAAATAAAACAGAAATGCTAATTTGCCACTTGGAACTTTATTACAGCTGCACAATTTAAAGTAATTTTAACTGCAAACTTTTGCTGTTAGGTTACATTTTTCTGTAACACCTTTTTTTTTCCAGAGGTGTTTTCTTAATCACCATCACTTGTGCTTTGGAGGATTTAGACTATTTTTCCCGTTCTTTTTTTACAGAAGGCCATGGGTCACTTTGAGCCAACACTTCCCTTCATGCAGTGAGTATCCCCACGACTGTTCCCTGCCATGTTTCAGGAAGAACAGAGCTTCCTCCCAGTCAGGTACAGACTGACCTGCAGGGTCCCTGCTGTCTTTGCTTGATCTCATCAGGCACTCGTAGTAAGGCAGGTCAGAAGTTTAGGCATGGTACCAATATTTTAACTGTGTTACCTTCTACTTACCTGACCACACTTGGAAAGGGCATAGGCTGAAAATCCACATTTTATCATCCCTCCTAATGCTCCTGTGTCACTGGTGCTGGCCTCTCAGTGTCTGTGCAACGCTTCAAGTAACACTTCTGCCAACTGCCCTCAGTGATAAAAATTCAACAGCATCCAAAACACTAAGGGGGAAAAGTATAAACCTTTCCTGACGTCAGCTTTGTCTCCCAGACCTCTTGAGAACCACAGAGCAAAAGACCCGATCTGTAACTGTAAACGCAGCTGTGAATGTCTGGTAGTGCTTAAAGTGTTCCTTGCAGAGTAAATTCTTTCTTTACAATCAGTTTACACCATTTGTACCTCTGGGAACATCAACTAACCTCTGCTTTCCTTCAGCTCAACATTACATTGATCCACAAAGACCTTTGGGAATGCTTCCCCTTCTCATGATATTTCTCTTTTCCTGGGGAGAGAGAAGGGTTTGTGGTTACAGATCCACAGTGCACTGAGCTGCCCTTCCAAGCCCACCTCAGCAGTCCATGCTGGAGAGGGGCCAGCACTGTCCACTGACTCATCCCCTCTGCCACTGCTGCTTCCAGTCAGGCTGGGAAAAGCCCAGGGCTTTTGCTCTTGTGCAATGCCAGCCTCCTCCAAACCTTCTTGTGTGTTCCCTGAGAGCACCTTGAAACCCAGGTGTCACAGTGGCTACAGTAACACAGTTTGCAGTAATTCAGAAGCAAGTTAATTAGCTACAAATATATACAAAATTCTCTTACCACATCACTGAGATTTGTGAAATGTTTGCATGCAGGCTCCTATTTTCCTATTCCTTGTTCTGTCTGATTAACACACGATGCATTTTTTTCTGTCTTGAGGTTAGATATCTGAGGCTTTTCCACAGGAAATTACAAACGGATAACATTTCTTGAGTTAACATTCATTGTTTCACTAGAAAGCAAAAAAACAACAAATATTTCATAAGTCTCAGGTCTTTTACTTCCCATGAAATCAAATAATCACCAGTACAGGCTGAATCCAAAATCTCATTTATTTCCATGGGTTTGAAAAAATTATTTAAGAAATTTGGGTCAGATGCTGTTTTAACATTAATAAGTGATTTACTGTTGACCTTGGGTAGCCAGAATTCTATTTTGCATCTCTACCAGGTCAGCAAATCTGAAACAGTCTCCATCTGCCATACACCAGCTAATTATGCCTCTTTTTGCTACAATGAGTTAACAGCAACCATATAAATTGGAAAGATGTCCATTTAGCTTTATTTACATGATTTGAAAAAATTATTTGTAGCAGGGAAATAAAACCAGAAAGGGACCAAAGGAACAAGAAGGGAAAAGGAGGAATTCACTGAGTGTCACCAATTTCATGACACCACTGGGCACCTTCCCAGCAGCAGGAGCTGAGTGCAGGAATGCTGCTCATGGATAACCATAGACAACACTCAGCACTTTAGCAGGGGTTTAAAGCCAGGTTTGTGATGTCCTCATGTGCACTATACAGGGATTTCTGAATGGCAGGGATTTCTGACAGGCAACTCTGAGAGGAAATCAGGCAGCTATGCTCAAACCCCTGCTCACTATCACACTCGGGTCTAAACTCTGAGTGTGAGCTGCACCCAAAATGTTGCCCATATGTTACTTATTCACCCAGGGGTTTGAGGGAAAGGAGGTTAAGTAGCACACTCAGACAAGCTCTGATAATTCATGTGTGGAGCAGACACGAAATAAGGAGCTGCAGTTGTATGGCCGGAGGCAAAGGGGAGACAGAGAAATGGAAACAGGGAAGTGAGAGGTCTACAGCTGAATCATGCCCAGTCTCCCCATCTTTTTTGGTTTCAACAGAATCCTTGGATGTGGAAAAACAGTTTAACTTGCCAGTTTGTCATTAAATGCCAGCCTGTGCCAATAACTACTACACAGAGCAGGTGGGTAACTTGCAATAGTTCTTACAAAAGAAAGCAAAAATGTTACTGTCGGTATCTCATACATCTCCCTCAACTGATTTTATGATACTTTCTCTTCCCATGCCCACTCCCTAAAATGAACTAAACTGAAAAAAAAAATCTAACTACATTAAGAAAGTGTAATGAGCCATCCTTGACTCACTATTTTTTTGACTACTCTGAACCTCCAGCTGCTCATGTTCTGATCCATCCACACAGCTGGGAAGTCACTGTGACACTTCACTGAGGGTGGAATCACAGGAGTTTAGAACCACTGAGGATCATAAATATGATGCTAATTAAATGGGTGGGGAGTGGAGGAGACACCGCACAAAAACGCCACAAAACCTCGATGATTTCTATGAATAAACGCCCAAAATTCAAATTCCACAGCTGGCAACTGCAGAGAAGCTCCTCTGACTCCCTGCAGATTTCTTTTCAGCAGGAAGATTAATTAAGGTGGGTTGTTTTTCTTTTTTTTTTGCACACAGGAAATTCCCTCTGCATCTGCCACACAGAGTGATTCTTTCATTTTCAGGAACAGGAATTCAAAGGAATCCCTGAAGCGTATCAGAGTTGGGCTTATGCTAAGTATCAACCGTACTTATCTTTTAAAAGATGTTATTTGTCTTATTTGAAACATGAACACTAATTCAAGGCTTGCTATGATTTTGCCTCTGCATTGCTACGACAACTAAAGAAGTTAATGGAATATATAAAATACTGCAATAAACCCAAGTTTGCCCCACAGCATTTCAAGTTCCCATTCTAAATTAGTTCATGGAAACAGCAATTGGGTCACTCTCATCTTAGATCTCCCAACAGCAAAAAGGCAGATTTCCCTGATTTTGGTAAAGAAGACTAAATTGTTGGTTAATTAACAAAGCCATTTAACTTCAGAAATCAATCAAGTCCCAGAAGTGAATGTCAAGGTCACCTTGAGTCAAGAGCACTGTAATGGAATAAAACAAGGTTTTATCAATATCACCATGCCACAAACATGTAGAAGAATACAGGGCTTTACGCAGAACATGAAGGCAAGAATTTCAGAGGGTAAGAGTTGAAAGCAGTATTGGCAATACCTTCAGATCTGTCATGATCAGGGCCACAGCGATTACTTTTTCTCTCCCAATCAAAGACGGGAAAACCCACCTCTGATATTTTTTTTAAATTTTTGTTTTTAAACAAAAGAAGGGTCATTCAGGTGTACAGCTGGTTAGAAGCAGCACTAATGTTAGCCACGAAGAAGGACAAGCAAATGGAGCCACAGGATCTCACACATTGATGCCAATAAAGCCTCACTGCTTTGGAGCACCCAGCAGAGCAAAACCAGCCAGACACCCGAGGATGCACAAATCCCAGGAGCAAACTGGAGTGTGTAAGGAAGGGACACAAAACTTCCATGGGCAACTCTGCTGGGGCTGCTGAGGGTCTGAATGCCACACCAAAGTGCTGCTTTTCCATGAACAATCTCACAAAAAAGTTAATATTGAAAGTGCTCACCAGCACCACCCATACAGCCGTGCCAAAGGACTCCACAAACATTGTGATCTGGGGGATAATAATAATTTCAGGACACACAGAAACACATGGCTTTGTCTATACAACACTTCTAGATTTGCTAAAGACGATTTTGTTGAAAATCTCTCTATATCTACCAGTGCTCTTCTGAGCGTACAAGTCACATCTATATTGTTTTGGGGTTTTATTGTTATTTTTACACAAACCACCTTAGAGGACTAAGTGGGCTCAGGGGGTTAAAATAAAGATTGAAAATTTAAGTCGTATGACAACAGAAAGTAATATGTTCTTAAAACACCACGACAGGGGAAGGGTATGAACAGCCCCAGCTCACCTGACACACCCGGCAGACACTGATTCCCCCGCACAGGAATATTCCCGACAAGCTTTCCCTGAAATTTTGAGGGGAAAAAATGCAGCCCAGGTACCAGGGTCTCTGATGGTCCGAGGATCAAGCTCAATTCCCAAAATATTTGCAGTAAAAGCAGCCAAAATTGTTCCGGCAAGCAGCAGGCACCGCGGGAGCCGTGAGGGGACCCAGCTCTGGGCGTGGCCCCGGCGGCACCTCAGCCTCACCACGGGGGCAAAATGGCACCTGCCCTGAGGGAAACTTCAAAAAAAATAAACACCTAAGTGTCTTATACACACTGTTTTATAGGGAAAACACGTTTCCCTGGGATTTGGCAGCAAAACCGAGCTGGCTGATGTGGGTGGGATAGCGAGATCATTTGTCTGCCCTGGTCACCCTCACGCACTGAGAACCGGAGCCCCCTCACCTCAAGGCCCATCCTTTCCACAACAAATCAACAGCTGTGGACAATGGCCAGAAAAGTGAAAAAGCCAAAAGCCAGTACACAAGGAAGGCAGGTATACAAGGAATTTTAAACAAATAAACCCGTGTGTGTATGCACCAAGGCAAACCTCAGAGAAAGGTCCCTTTGACTGCCCAGTTGATGAGCTCTGTCCAGCTCCCATTCTACAAATCCTTCTGCTGAGGGAGTCACAGGCTGAACAATATCAGGATATAATTTAAAATGTGCATTGTTTATCCCTCCTGATACATTATATATACGGCTCAGCTGTCTCTAATGCAGGAGCAATCCAAGCACAGCACTTTCAATACAAAAATTCATTAGAAAACACTCCTGGCATCAACCAAAACAAGCCATTTTTCCTTCCTTTTGGATTTCAGAAATAACCTTATGCAAAAAAAAAAAAAGTGATTACAGTTGTAATGACAAAATAAATGAGGGGGAAATGGCAGTAAATAATCTAGTATCTTTTCTGAGCACATCAAGGGTTTTGGAGCTTCAGTATATGAAGGGTCTTTTTTACCTCAGTGAGCTGGGTAATATAAGGTGTCTAAATGTAGAGAAAAAGAAAATATCATCTGTCACTGCCGTAACAGCAAGAAGATAAAATTATTTCTACAGGCTGAAAACAGAAGTGCTCCTGAAAGAAATCATCGCTGGAGAATTATTTTTGGAATAGTATTTATCCAAAGTTTAAGAGGGGAAAAGAAAAAAAGAACCTGCATTGGAGCAAAGAAACATAACAAGAGAAATTAAATATTTAATATGCCTACTGAAATATAATTTCTAAAACAAATTAAATTTTTAGGAAGTTTTACACAATTAACCTGTCACATTTTTCCTTTCCCCCATTGTGTGGGTGATATAAAACATACAAACAATGTACTAAGATAGAGATGTTATACAGACTGATATTGATTCCTTCTTTCTATTTTAATGCCATGTAAACCAAGACTTGAGACCAGCTTAGGGCCAAAAGACATGATATGAGCTGTAACAGTTCTAATCAAGCCATGCTAGCAGACTGGTTTAATTTTCCCTATTTTCTGAACAGAATCAAGGCTGCTTCTTTCCCCTTTTGCACCACTGTGGCTGCACCTTCTTTCCCATCCAGCTCAGGACTGTGATTTTGGGCAATTTGAGAATCAGATGAAAGCATTCAGCAAAGCTGTAAGATGTCTACATGAAATCTGAAAGTGCCTCAGAGACTGTGTGGAGAATTCCATTCAGCTTTCTGAATGCAATCAAAGGCTCTGTCCTCTGACCATGAATCTTTTTTCAGGTTTAAAAAGTAATGCTGTGTTTTCTGAATAAGCTTCAAATTATTAATCTGTTTGCTACAAATTATTACGTACATTAAAAAGGACAATTAGGAAGAGAAATTATTATTTTAAATGTTCATTTTAACTTGAGGTTTGCTAATTTTGCCTTTTACACCCTCAGCCTTCCCTTCTAAAACACTGTTAGTCTAAAGAAACCTGATCAAAGATAGGTGGTCTCCATTTTTCAGCAGCTGGAAAACCTTTCTTCCTTTAAATTCTTTCACTGGGAAAAAAAAAGGACTGAAGTAATTTTACCTAATGTTCCTGAGAACATTCTACCAAGTCGAAGTCAAATAGGAGAGATTTCAGCTCCAACAATGAACGCTGAAATGTGCAAATCATACATTAATCATTAATGGTTTTTAATCAGTTCTGCTTTGACAAAAATGCTCCAGCATGCACCAGGCACTCAGAGAAGCCTCTTCCATTCCAGTGCTCCATACTGGGATGTAGGAAATGGCACCCCATGTTCCCAAAGAAAATGAGAAACACTGGATATATTGAATGTCAGTGTGATCAAAGGGATCAGCTAAAACACTCATTGCATGATCTTTCTGCTTAAATACCTTTTTTCTGTATAACTCTCAGACAGGATTTCATCTCAATTTGCAGAGAGAGCATTTATATTTATCTAGCTAATTCAAACTGCAGATATCATTAAAAGAAATGCACTAATACTTTGTCATCATCCTGACAAATCCTGAGGGAATGGAAATGCCTCACAAAATCCCTTTAGATTAAACCCAAGGTAGGTCACTAAAGAAATCTGGCTGAAGACTCAAGCTCATGACATCACCCAAGCTCGTAGCAGCCATGTGATGAAAGGCAGCACAACACTCTTTGATAAATGTACAGACTTTCCAAGACAGGTTTAGTAACTGCTCACATAGAGAAATTTCTGGAAGATGGACATGAGTGTGCAAAGACAAGTCAAATGGGGGAAAACCCTCCAAAAAACCCACAAGAAATCCAACCCTGAAGCATCAAAACACTTGAGCTTCATATTCAGTTTGCTCTGTATCAGTTCAATTTTAAACCATGCTGCGTGTTTGCATGTATAGCCAGGGTGCAAAACACAAAAAAGGTTGGAAAGAAGATCCAAGATAGTAGTGACTCTCCAGGATGACAAGACTCCTTCAGAAAATGCACCAGTCTCCAAGAAGAGCTTTATGACCAGCACCAGCTACTTCCCTTCTGCAACAGGACAAATAATAAATAGGTTTTCTCACTGGGTTCTGCCTGCTGCAGGAACTCATTTTGTCTTTCCTTGCTTGTGAGTATGGAACAGAACCATGACTGAACCTGCTTCAGAGCCCAAGGATGCAGAGGATCACTGCCACCTGCAACCAAACAGTTCTGTGTTTTCTCATCAACAGAAGCGTTCACAGAATTTAAAAATAACCCCCTTTTTGTCTCATCAGTACAAAGGTTTTTCTTTCAGCAAAAGCATTTTTACCAGCAGCAGCCGATCCCTGAGACTGCTACATTTAGCATCAGCAGAGATGGAAACTGGCAGCAGCAGGATTGTACAGCCCCTTCTTAAAGAAGATTGACACTGGAGACCAAAAAGGCTCTCAGTTACTAAAGCTGCACAGATTACTTCATTCATGCCAAGGCTCCCTTTCAGCACAGGATCACTCAGAGATTTGTCCTGATAACATTTACTGGCAAGAGCAACCTGCACTCTCCCATGTTGCCCTGATCTCACACAGTAGGCTGGGCTTTAGGACATGATAACAACAACAAGATAAGTTGGTATTTGTAGGCATTATTTTGCCTTATCTGTCCTTTATTCTGCCTGTTCCCTTCCAAATGGATTTCTGAGAGTATCTTTAAAAATCAACCCCAAACACTTCAGGTTTCTCTCTTGTTTCTAAATCTGGAGCCAAACCTGTGATTGCCATCTGCAAGTTGAGACATTACTTCCAGCAAGGAATTTTCATTCATTTTTACCTGGGTTCCCAGGCATTCCATGATAATCCTGAGTTTTAGAATAATTAGTAATAGACTCATAAATCAACCCAAACTGGAAAGCAGGAAAACAAGTGAAGTTGTGTTGTATCCCACTTTTTTTTAAAGGCTGCCAATGCTATTTCCTTGGATTTGAGATCTGGGCTGTTCACACCCTTGATATGGAGTATTTCAGAACGGGACAAAGAGCTCAGCACTGCATTTGAACCACCTGGAAAGGGGAGTTTATCCTGGAGGTGCTGAAAATTCCAGGCTGGAGGGGCAGCAGCAAGTACTGCTGTCAGCAGTGCTGAATGCTGAGGTGCAAAATTAATTTTTATCTGAGACAAAGGCCAAGATATTCAGCTGTAGAAATGAATCTCCCAATGTAAACTATTTCCACTTCAAGAGCAGCCTTACTCAATTAAAGCCTGCAGTATCAGCTTCAAGTGAAGAGATCAGACAGAGGTCCCCAAGCAATTACATGGAACAAAGTCACCCTTGCAGCAGCCTCTGTAATAAAAGCAGGGCTCCATTTCACACTGTTTTATTCTCAAGAGATATTTGCTAACTAGGTTTCAAAAGGAATTCAACTTTTGCAATTCACAAGCCCACATTAAGAAATCCAGTCCATAGGTCAAAGACACACAATTACCTCTGTTTCACATAAATCTCCTTCCCTCACAGAAAATTGACAGCTTTTTTTCAAAAGCAAGTGAAAAGAATCATAGAACTGATGTATGGATATTTTCTCATTGTCTGTGACTCCTCTCCTAGTTAGCCAGAAGTTTCAGTTTTCTGAAATTTAATATTATGACTTACTAAAAAAAACCAAACCCAACAAAACAAAAAAACCAAACTGTAAAGAATATACCTCTATATGGCTTGATGGAGATAATGAAACTCAAACTGTTGCTTTGAAAAAATATCTGTTAAAACCAATTTGAAAACATCACTTTTTTTTAGTTTTCCAATTTGAAATCCCTGGATTTTTCCTCTTGCTCTGTTCAGTGACATTTCCTATCTTCTGCAGTGATCTAATGAAGTTCTTCAGCAGCTTTAAAGACTAAAATCCTGCAGTCACTTCAGTCTGCTCAGGTGGACTTTTACCTTATTCTCTCTAACAGATTTAAACCAAGTTTGTTGCCTTGTCTACACCCATATTCTATAACTCTTGCTGAATTTTACAGTCATCATCAATTTATCCAAGGACTTAATTTAAACACTCACACAGGTATAAATCATTAACATAAAAAATACAGCCCTGCATGTGAACCTGATTAATGTTTCTCTTAACATCTGCTTGACCTCTTACCTAACTTGTTGCTCTAATTGTTGTACAATGCTGCAAAATTCTAAACTGGGCAACACCCCCTTTACAAGCTCATTGTATTGGAATTAACATGTGGAACAGCACAGGCAAAATTTCAGTTCTACTTAAAAGAGCTTTAAAACTCTCCCTGGCCAGAAATATCACTTTTTTTCTTACAAACCACAGCTATAAACAAGAAGGAAAAAGACAAGCTCCTCATCCAACTTTATTACTAAATCAACTGCTGAAATACTGGTAAATCTCTAAATCTGGACGAGGCATCAACAAAATCTGAAAGCTACAAAGGCTAATGTCAAAACCTTTTTTTTCCTTTAACATTAATGCAGTGGCAGTGCCTTTCACACACACTTCACAGTACAGCAAACCCACGGCTGGTGACAGTGATACTAACAAGGATCCACCAAGCAGGTTTCAAAGCAAATGCAACATTTCACCCAGAAATCAAACTCTTGGGTGTGCACTGGGGAGAGAAAAGCTGTAAACCCAACATCTTTACGTGCTGTGCTTCTGTGGTGTCTGACAGATGGACCTAACTGAGCCTCCAAAGCACTAATGTGCTCAACAATAAAATAAGGAATCAAATTCCTCCACAAGCCAGCACTGAATTTGAACACTGTGTTTGAGAGCTATGGTTAAAGCAGCAGAAAACAGATGAATAACATGAAGAGCCTGACTCACTCCTGAAGCTCAGATTTTTAAAGCATCCTACCTGCCACTGATGGCACGGTGATAAGGGATGGCTCAAAAACCTGTAAGGCAAAGCTGGAAATTGTTTTGCCATACCAGGGGCAAATATCATTCCTACATGAAAAGCAACTCTAAATTATCTGCTAGCTTATAAGCACAGTGTGCAAAAACAGGGCAAGAGCACAATGTGACCATGGTTTAAAGAACACAGTGCAAGAAGTGGCCATTTTCTGGGCAAACTAAAGGGAAAGAGAGAAAGGGAACTTGTTGGAGCAAGTATTGGCATTTTACTCAGCACTGCTGCTCTTGGTAAGGATCAATAATCTCATCAAGGCATATGGCAGCCCAGAGCAGCAGTGTCTCACTGCTGCTCTGGCAAAGAGCTTGGCACCAGTGCTTCATCCTGCTGAAGTATTTCATCCTTGGCAGCAGCAGCTGGGCCCTTTCCTCTGACAACCTTCCAGGGAAACTCAGGGAACTGTTCAGGAGCGAGTTTGGGCTCTTAAGGTAATGCTCCCAAATTCTCCTGCTCTTTAAAGCCACTGCAATGGTAAGTTCTGGGCTCAAGCTCCAAGGAATTGTTTGGCACTTGGGTTCAGTGAGAAAGTAGTTTCTTCTGTGCGTTAATGATGAAGAAAGAGGAGCATGGTCCTGCACAGATCCAATCAATCCACAGAAATCAACTTCAGCCACCTCTATGTGGCAAAAGCTGTCTGTTTGTATCTCACCTGCAACCTTTCCACACCTAAAACCCAACTGCTCAGCAGCAAACTGCATTTCAGGTGGTATTTTTGGCCACACCAGCATCACTGATTCAGATTTCCAGCTGTAAGCAAAGCTTCAGACTAAATGTAAGACATGCTGCTGTCACCAAGGGGGTGACAAGGGGAGCACTGTCCCTTTTGCTGTGCAGATGAGAAGCTGCTTTGCCTGTTCCAGGTCTGCAGCTAAGGCAGAGGGGCTGTAGTGGGTGACAATGGGGAGCAGGCAGTGCTGCAGAGTTCAGCCATCCTGCACCAAGGGACCCCCAAGGGACTCTGTGTGACCACCTCTCCTCCAGCCTCTCCAGCCCAGAGGGAGGGACCTTTAGGAAGGGAATGAATGAAATCAAACTGACCTTTCCATGAGCCAAGAGCTCCCTGGCTTGTAGCCCTGCACTGCTGGAACAGCAGGGATGTGCCTGTGGAGCCCCTCAGGTCACTTATCACTTTAGGTCTTAGAGAAAGTTAAATGTTAAAACCATGATGGACCCAAATGCTTTAGATAATTTCCAACATTTTTTTAACATTGTCAGATTATGTAGTTACATGTCACACTGAAAGCTGATTGAAACATTTACTGTTACTTTTTTGAGCAGGCTCAACTCATTAATTAATGATGCATCCAAACCAGAATAACTGACAGAAGCCTCCTGCCTTACCCAGTGTTATGTGACCTTTATTTATAAATGCATCACTTTCCACTTAGAGGTAGCTCAGCAAACATGTGAAGAGGGAGGCAAGAGGAATTGTTCCCCTAGTGCCAGATTCAGTCCTAAATGAAGCAAGGGGGTGTGTGGATCTAACAAGGAGAGGTGGGCTTTGAAGCCAGCATTTCCAGGAAGCCAGGAATAGTCTGGCAGTGGGAGTGAGAGATTGTACCACAAGCTTTACCAAACAAAAAGCCTACTATGGCACAGGAAACTCGAGATGGGCATACACAGCCAGGAGTATTTAAGCACATGTTCTGGGAAATGGACTGAAACAGTCACTCTTGTTTCTTCTGTTCAACCAGTCAGTATCTGGTCCAGTGAACACCTGGGAACAGCATCCTGATGCATTTAGTGCTAGGACAGACATTTAGTGGAACTGTGAATATCTTGGATGTATCCAGTTTGTGCTTGACAAGCTTTGGTTCAAGTGCAGCACCTTCAGGTACCATTCCTATGACTCTGCCATCAAATAACTCTGAAATAATTCTTGATTTGGAGTTACAGAGAGTTTAACTCTCATCATAAAATAACATGTAAAAAACATTATCAAATGTGACCCTTTCTGACACATTCAAAAACCTTAATGCTCTCTAAATACATCAAGGTATTTCAACCTTGAATGTGCTATTAATGAAATGCCCCAGGGTTCTCAGAGAGTCCTGTGTGCTTCACAGAGTTATAGCAATCAACAATTTTCTTTTTTCAGCGTAGGAATGCATCAGTGCACATCTGAAAGCACAGACCAGCTTTGGGGACAGAAAGGATGTGCTGCCATTCCCACAAAAGCCTTTACTGACCCTCAATCAGCAGTATTTTTTCCCTGGCACTGGAGTGCCTGTTTTCCCCAGCCAGAGAGCATCAATTTGACCAAGGGAATCAAACAGAAAACAGAAAACAAGACATTTGTAAAGACATTTTAAGAGCTACCATTGCCACATTACAACTGGGCCTCCTGCAGGCCACTGACTGTGCAGCAGAGGTTGATTGCCTAAATAGATTCATTTATTCTAAAGGCAGCCAGCTTCCCACATACCTCTGCATAAAACAGACCCAGATACTGCTTATCCATTACCAACACCTCTGGCACGTGCATCTAGAATTATTCCTCATTTATCCCCGCTGCTATCTGTATTTTAGATCAAATATTCTATGGCCTGCTGTTATTTTGGTTAATTAAAATGACCTTGGGAAAGTAGAGCAGCCACAAATACTTAATGCTACCCTGCTGATCCCTCAGTAAGAGGAGTGACTGATCTATCAAAAGCAGATACCAATTTCATTAACATCAGCTTCCAACAATAGCACCTGAACTGCAACAGCTTCCAGTGCCATTTCTTAACTATTATGACATCAATATTTATTATTATATTTATTTATTATATATATTTATTATTATAATTTCCCAGCTTGGGTTTACATACTTCATACTGTTAAGTTTAAACCCATAAAACCCAATTTAATCTCAAGGGCTTTGATGCCACCCCTTAAAAACTTGTGGGATTCAGAGAAGCATTTCTGATTTTTGGGATATTTGAGTAGCTATTGGTATTTTTACAGTGAACACTGAAATTGCTGCCTCAGACTGCCCTCTCACCACTTCCTGGCTGTTTTCTTACCTCCAGGAACCTCACTGACAGGCCCAGGGCTGGCAGGTGGGAGAGGTTAAGCTCAGTAGGTTCCAGTGGAAAGAGTTAAATGGCTTCAGCCAGACCCTGTGAGATCTCCATGAGATCACAGCAAACCAGAACACCATCGCAATATTTGCAAAGAGAAAACTGTGGCAATTATGTCCGTCAGCAACAGCAAAGGAATTTGTTCCAAAGCAAATCATTTATCCTCAAATTCAATGGGAAAGCCTGGAAACTTTGTTGAGACTGTTCATCACAAGTCAGAGCACACTCAGATTATTCCCAGAAAGAGATTCCCAAACCCTAATTTGAGAGCAATTATACTTGCAGTAGAAGCCCTGATCCTGTGACAGGCATTTGGGAGGAGTGGTTTGATTGAAATATCAGTGATTTGGGCATTGAAGCTAAAAAAACTTAAGGATGAGATTGGTTTTCTTTCCAGTGTGTTCTAGTAACAAATTGAAGATTTTATGTTCTTTAGTTGCTTGAGAAATGCTCTAAAATTATCTTTTGTCTGGAAAATTCTCTTGGAAATGAACTCCATGCATAATAATTGTTATCGATAAACATTTTCACCTCAGAACTATGCTCAAGACTGGATATACACAATCAAATCAAATCCAGAATAATTGTTTAGAAATAAACTTACCATAGAAACTATTTTGCTTTCACTCTCTGAAAATGGACTTGGTTAATTAATTATGAGGCTTTTAACGAGTATTTATACTTCTCCAAGGGCAGGGCAGAGACTGAATATGACAGGATAGAAATCTGCCAAGAAGGCTGAGCTTTTCAGCAAGGTATCAAGCAAGCATGAAGGGGCTATTTCACAGAATTTTAGCAATAATAGAAATATTTCAGAACATTCCCAAGGGACCATGTACTCCTTGGATTATGTACAAAGAACAACTGACAGGATAAAACAAAAAACACAGATAGAGGTGGGCAGGTATCAGCACCAGGGGAAAGTGAGTATTTGTACCTCATGATGTTTATCTGTCACCAGTCTTTCAGTGGGGAGTCCAAGAAAAACAGAAGTCTGAAGTATTCACTGCAGACTGGGAGCTTCCAACAGTTCCTTACATATGGAAAAGCACTGAGAAGACCTGGAAGTGAGGGATGAAGAGCACGCCACCTGCAACAGGAAAGCAGGAGACAACTCTGCTGTGAAATCATGATCAAAGGGAACTGCCCAGTTCCTACAGAATTTGTTTCTCTTGGTAGGAAGAAATGCAGGGAGGAGCTGAAGCACTTCTTGAAGCAGTGTGAGTGAGAAAGGCTCCTGTGGTGCAAGAGATGAAGTTGGGAGGTGATGCAGAAAGGAGAATGTGCTGGGGCTGGTGAGCTGGGAGCAGGTCTGGAAGCAGCTCTGTGGAAGGGCAAAGGCCACAGGAGAAGAGCCATGAGATGCTGGGATGGCTTTTGGGATTATCCCCCCTCAGCCAA
Organism: Anthoscopus minutus; assembly: GCA_013399455.1. Taxonomy (NCBI): domain Eukaryota; kingdom Metazoa; phylum Chordata; class Aves; order Passeriformes; family Paridae; genus Anthoscopus; species Anthoscopus minutus. The sequence goes on from VWYI01046021.1 coordinate 241,895, forward strand.
CTCCTGTTTGCTGTTAGTTGAAGTCACCAGAGCAAACAGTGAGGAGACATTTCCTGCAGGGAAAGGCCTCAGAGCCTTGCCCATCCCGTGTGCCCTGGCAGCAGGAGCCAGGTGAGAACAGCGCAGCGATTCCACAGTGGAACTGTCCTGGCACGCACTGGCACGTGTCAGCTAAAACCAGCCTGCCCATCCTGCCTCCTGTCTGACAGCTCCAGGATGCAGGATGTGCCTGGAATAGCAGCCTGTCTGCTCTCTGCATATGCTCATTTTTATAATGATCCCTCATTTTATTCCCTCTCCCCAGCAGGAAGCAGAACATTATGAATGGGGTCACAAAACACCACTGATGAGCTGCAATGTCAGAAGGCTGAAGCCAAACAAACCATGGGGTGAAACAAGCAGATAACACGTCATGAACATTTTTATGCAGTTTGAAATATTACCAAGAATTTGCCCTTTGAGCCAGAGAGGTCTCAGGCAGGTGGCAGGAGCGCTCTGTGCCATCCACTGCCTTCACACCCCCTCCAAGATGGAACTTTTTTCCTTGAAGAAAATCAAGTAATAACAAGTAGGCAGAATGACTGTAACTTGAGGAAGCAAAACAGCAGGAGCAAACCTTGTGCTTTTCTATTCCTGTGCTATATAGAGCCAAAGCTTTTATTAGCTGGGGATTCTGGTTCCAAAAAATGAAACATCACTGCCCCCTTCTGTAATCCAAGCCAGTTCTGTCCTACCAAAAATGTGAGTGAAGCACTGGGTAGTTACATGCCAGTTGACACTGATATAATGAACTTGTCCAAAATATTAAACAAAAAAATATTAATTTATTTTTCAGTAATTATTTCCATGTCTATATCAGTCTTCAAGAGCCTGGTAAATATCCAGCCCCAAAGAGAAGAAATATTGAATAAATCCACTGGAATTTATTGATTCAACAGTTTGTGTATGAGACAGAATCATGTCCACTTCTGAATTTATTGAAGAGCTGTCAGAAATTTCCAGCATTCACTGAACTGTCATCTGGGCATCTTGTCTAAAGTGAACTAAATTTTTCCCACAGTTTTGAAAGAAGTTATGTATAAAGTTGATGTTAAGTTGCCCTGTGCTCCAGGGAAAGTGGGAAAATCAGTGCCTGGATAACATTTGCAGAAGGAACCTGGAGATGCTCATCCACACTGACTGCAAATGTTACCCTGCCAGCCCTTGGCATCCTGATTTAGCCTCCCCCTCTGCAATGCTCAGAATTCCAGTGTATATTCCATCTGCTGCTGCTCAGCCACTCTGGAAACCAGCAATTCCCTCACTCTGCCCTCATTACCACGTCCTGCACCCAGACTTTCTCATTTCCCTGAACCCTTCCTATGACCTTTTCCATACCAAAACACCTCTGGGCACCCTCTCCTGCTTTAAGCCTCCTCTTTTAAGTATTTTTCAGCTACAACCAGCACACTCTCAAGGCTCTCATCTGCTGAAAGCCAAAAAACCAAAAGTGAGCTCACCAAACTAAACGCTCCCTCATGCAAGCTTAAAATAGACTCAAAATCTAAAATATTTCCTGAAAATGAGCAGCAGCCTTTAACTGCATAAGCATGAAACTCAGGATTGTGGATGTTCCTGCAGTGCTGAGACTGGTTATTTCCTGGGGAGAAATCTGACCTGCTGGTGGGTTTGAAAAGATTTTACACATCTTTTGTCTTACAATGGAAAGCTCACCTTCTCTCCTATGCTGCTGGAAAGGATATGTAATAGTAAATCATTCATAGAATAGGTTGAACATGAAAAGGCAAGAGAAAATAAACTTCATGTGCCCACAGCTGATCAGAAAGTGGAAAGAGTTCCTCCTCTTCTCATGATTATCCCTGTGGGAAAAGGTGCAAGCCAGGACCCTGTTGAATTGCACACCACTGCAGATCTCCTGCAGAACAGGGCAAGTTTCTCATTCTGCTGACTTGCCCTCTCCAGGCAGAGCATTCTTTATAGAGCTGCAGTGCAGTGAAGAGAAATCCCTATTAATGTTTATGAATTGCTAAGCTGAGATAGGGAAACCATCTGAATTATGAGGTTCTTACACACAAAAATACAAGGAGTTATAGATTTCTTTTACCACATTAAATAAACACACCAGGACTGCAAGAGTCCCTGTTAAGAGCCATTCCTCATCCAGCCCTGTGAGCCAGAGCTGATTTATGCTGCAGGGAAGATAAACATTTAGGTCTGTTTTGAAAGCTGAGCCAGGACCCTCACACTTTAATTGCTCTGAACTGCCCTATGATTTTTTTATTTCATTTCAGTCCACAACAGTGACACGGAGAGGCACTGAAAGAATAACATAAATATAATTATCTTAGTGTCAGCTTGATTCAGTGGGGTGTGAGTAGCTCTGTTTCAGTCATTACTGCTGGCAAGGCCAGAGATACTGTAATTCTTACAAAAACAACTGTAGTCTGATTCTGGAAATGCTGCCAACCAAGTGTGTGTGTGTCACACCAGCAGCACTGGGGAAGGGATCAGGAGGCTGAGTGCTGCCCTGGGACTGGGGACAACACTGAAACATCAAAGAAATAATGGTCAGGGAGGTAAAACTGGGACAGGAGTGGAGTGTGCACGAGGCAGGAATGGCTCCCACCCTGTGGTGCCCAGTGGAAGCTGGTAAGAACTCTCTCCATCCCTACACAAGGTGGTGGAATTGATAATTACAAGTGGGGGATAATTGATAATGCTGCTATCAGCTGATGAAGAGGCACAGACAGTCCTTTTGTCCCCTTCCAAAAGCACAGAGCACAGCAAAGGGCACACGTGGACACACACAGGCCCACTGACACACGATGCTGTGTCCATGCTGAGCAACACACTGAACTCACTCCAACACTCAGAACAAAACATCCAGCAGTGCAAAGCTCTTTACAACCATTTTTAAAAAAAACCTCCAAACCCCAATCTATCTGTAATGCCTGAGAAAACATTTAGTATTTAGACACCCAGTGTGAATTTGTGAAGGTGGTCTGCTTGGACTGACTGGGTGACTGCTGTGAAAATCTGCACTGCTGTATGGCTGAGTTCCTGCTCACTCTCACTTTGACAACACACTCCTGAAGTAATTTCTCCTGGCTGTTTGCAAAGCATTGCTAGATGAGGACTACATCATGATGCAGTTTTCTCTGCAACCAGTGCTGCAGTTGATTTCACAAGGCAGCTGCTCCCAAGCACTGCTTCATTTAGGGCTCAGTCTGTAACTGATGGGAGGTGATTTTAGCACCTGAGGATCCCCCAGTGCAATCCAACAGCAGCTTTGTGGTGCATTTCCCCCATCTTTTAATGAAAGTGTCTCAGAAATGATTCCCTGTGTTCCACACTGTATCACTAAGGATCAGTAAGGGCTGGGCAACTTTCCTCCTGTGCAAAAATACAATCTCAACAAAGTCAACTACTCCATCTGGGCAAGTATTGTGGCTCAGAAAGGTTCCAGCGAGGGATGGTTTTTGCAATCCAGGAATTCCAGCATTCCATGGCTCCCTGAGCAGTCAGGGTGTCCATGTGCTGACACAGTGCCTTGTCAAATATTAAAATTTTGATATGTGCTGGCCAAACGCAATTCTAGGTGAAACAAACCTCATATTTTTGATCTGAAGAAACTCAGATCGTTTCACGTCACTATTTAAAAAAAGAATAGCCTTGGTTTTATTTCACTCTGAAACACAAATAAATCTGGAAATCATGAAGGCTGCTGCAAAGCAGAATTGTTATTTCTTCTGCCAAAACGATATCAAAGGCAGGCAGCCACGGATCACGGATCACTGAGGCGTTTTCACTTCTCCCATAAATCCTTATTACACTGATCTCCTCACAAATACTGACTCTGATTCAGGAATGCACTTAAATATGTTCTTTTGAAGTCAGCATCACAGAGCTGAACTGCTCTGGAGAGGCAGGAGCAGTGGGCTGGGAGGGGTGAAGGGCAGGCACTGGGGCTTTGCCAGCCCCAGGAGCTCATCTCCCCTCCCAGAGGATTATGCAGAAAGCACAGGTCAGGAATCCCCAGATTTAACAGATTTAATATCACTGCCCTTCTTTTCCTGCACAGGACTGAGGTGCCTACAATGGTTTCAAAGCATTGGGCTCAGGATTCCTGCTCCTAGCTCCTTTAAAATGTTCAGACATCTGAGAAAATGGCTGATTATTCTCCTGATTGGAGGGCCTTTGCTCTCCATACATTGCACTGTAAACTTCTCGTGTCTGTGCACATCCCAACAAACCCATTCTGACCTGAAAGCTGCCTTGGTGTGCTCTGGCCTTGCCAGCATCATCAGAGACACGTGCCAAGTGTGCACCACAAATACTCTTTCACAGACAGCTCATGCCAGATTCCACTCCTGAGCTTCAAATGGAGAATGGAGAAAAAAGAATTTTTAAACTGGAATAACTAGGACTGACACTGTTCCCATTTAAAGTTCTACACTTTGTAGAGAGGGATGATTGGGTTTTTGGATCAGCAGATATTCATAAAATGATGCTGGGTGTTTTGACATAAAGTTGCACTGCCCATGTCAAGATATTTGCATTTCTGAAGTTCAGCATGAAATCTCTGAAATTCATCAATTTTTATTTTCCTTCCTTGGAAGCTTCTGGGAGTGCTGAGTGCTGTCAGTACTTGTAAGAAGTTCCCATCCCCTGGATCCCAGTGAAAGGGTTGCCACCACAGCAGAACAGCAGGAGATGGCACTGCTTTATGAAGAGGGAGAAATCAAAGATACAGACATTTGGAGATAAGGGAGATTTGATGCTCACTGTCAGCAGATGCCAAAATTCTTGCCATGAACTGTGACAGAACATCCACAGTTTCGGTGTATAATCCCCACCATTCAAGCCAACTTGCAGCTAAATCATTTAAGCTTTCTAAATATATCCCAACTCAAAATACAAGCAGCATTGAAATATTTTTGCTGGGTTTCTTTATGCATTCTTTGCATTGTGCTAAATAGGGCAGGGATAAGAAATGGAACAAAAGAAAGATTATTTTTTTATTTCACTACAGACTTCAAAGGCAGTGGATGTGTTGTGTGTAGAAAAATGTACAAATGCACTCTCAAATGGAAGAAATTGGATAAACAGAAGTTGTCATCAAGAAATGTCAATAGAAAATGATGTAGCCTGGGCTGTAAAACCTGTTTTTAAAGAAAGCATCACATTCAGTGCTTTCAATACCCAAAATCCATTCTCAGGGAGGGGATTGTTTTGTTTCCTCTGCCATTCTTCTGTAAAACCCCACAGCTAACCTGATATTTCCAGAAAGCCCAGGAAAATCATGTAAAAATCACTGATCATAAAAATCTAAGACAAATGTTTCAGAAGTTCACGATATTTCCTTTTTTTTCAGACTGCAGGACAGATGGATTTTCTGAAAAGTATTCAAACACTGCATCAATAACTAATCACTCCTATCAAAATAATTTCTAAATTGCCTTCCAAAATCATAGGTGATGACCAAGCAGAGCCCAAGCAAACGAGAAGGCAACCAGCCTACAATCCCAGCCACCCAAGAGCCCTTTCTCCCCTTGCCTCATCTGTCCCTCTCAAGAGCAGGAGCTGTTGCCACCCTGGCCTCTTTCCTTGTCTGAAGCGTTGCATGAAGTAGAAAATACTGGAATGTTCTCAAAATGCTAACTATCTGCTTTTTTTAAAAAAAAAAAAACAAACCCAAAGAGTAGCTTGATGAGAGTAGAGGATCCCAGTTTGTCACTTGATTATAAAATAAACCCAGCCATTAGCAGGAGGTTTGCTGAGGGCTTTCTGCTTGTGCTCACTTGAGCAAACTCTGAGCACTCCCCAGCAGAGCCATGGACCCAGGGGCAATTTGCTGCTTTTCCAAGGAGCTGCCTCCACCCTTTTGCACAGCTCAACTCAACCTACACCAATGCCTGAGACCCTTCAGCTGCCTCTGCTGGGCTCTGCTGCCACTGCAAAGCCAGCACGGGCCAGATGTCTCCTGGCACTTTTCCCTTGACTGTAATTAGACAATTTTCAGTGCTGGGTGGGCAGTGGCCAGGCAGCTGCTGGGTAAACAGCCTTGGGGACTGACAGCAGAACCTCTGTTAGTCTTGGAGAAGATATATTGGAAAAAAACCCAAATAATGGCTCTGAATCACTGTAATTTCTATTGTCTGCCCTCAACAGAGAGATGATCTGCTCTATTTTTGTTCCTTTCCTTCAAAACTGCTGCAGGGATCCCCTTTTGTTGAAAAGTGATTTGAAAGTCTCTGGAAAGAATCCAAATCCACCTTTCAGGATGGGAAAGTTCTCTATAAGAGTCCAATGGGAAAAAGGATTTTACAAACCATTAAACCCTGAAAGCTTCTGAAACTTCTTTGTTTATATCAAGTGGTATTTTAAAAGCCCAGAACCAAAGAAGTAGTTGTGCTGGCCAGAAGTGAATACACAATCCTAACATTGCCTCAAATATTCACACAGAGAGATGGACAGAGCTGCACAGACATTGTTCTTGTTTTAAAGGCTGCAGAGCACAAACAACATTTCTGTAGGGAATTCCTCATGATTCTAATGCAGTTCTGATAAATGGGTGGCTAAAGCTCCCTGGTTAGTCTGTAAATGATATATTTGTGCAAACGAGTGGATTTGTGCGCTCCGTAGAAATATAAGCTTTAAAATACAGAACTGCAAAACCTGATTCCAGAACAAAAGATGGGAAACAGAGTCCTCTAGTGGCCTCCGCTTGCCCCAACAGTAAAAGCAGCCAAGAATTTAGGGGAGAAAGTGCATGACCTGAAACGTGGCCTCTCAAGAAATAAATCCTAGTCCAAAGCTAATAATAATCAGAGAAAATTTCCCCCATGGGCATCCATGATCTACATCAGACTTTGGAAAAGATCACAGTGTCACAAATATAGAAACAAGTGGAAAAAAACCCAATGTACATAAACTTCCCAAGAAAACAAGAAGAGGATGAGGAAGCTTTGCCAAAGCACTGATTAAAGGAGCTAATGAAAACATGGCAAGAAAGTGAGAGGGAAAATGGGGAAAGTAAACCTGACAGTGCACAGAGGTGTTGGCAAGTTCACAAGATCAGAGTTCTTCACATAAAAAATCATGTCAATAATTTGGCACAGTGAACTTGTGAAATAGCCATGCTCATGTTGGTGCCAGTTTTTTAGCTGTTTTTATTCAAACAAAGGACTCACCTTTCTGTAAAAAAAAAAAACAAACCCAAACAAAATGAATGTTCATGCACTCATTTTGTAGGAATCCTGAGTAATAGCTCATGACTGCAATAAATTAATAGAATGAAGTTTTGGAAAATAACCATCTCTGAAGATATTCAAATAGTGGCATCAATAACAGGCACCTAGCAAGACAGCATTGCTAAATTACACAATGAATGCCCTGCCATCTGCTCTGTGCAGCTCCAGACCTTAAGCAATCCCCTGGCAAAGGCACATAACCAGCCCTAAAATCCTGGCCAGCAGCAATTTCTGAGGAAGGTCTGTGTGGTCCTCGTACCAGACAGCTCCCAGCACTGTCTTTAAAACCTTATCTGGGGGAAGCACTTGGAAAAATCTCTTCTCCCTTTAAAGAAGAACCTCATCAGTCAGAGCTGTGGGGTCATCTGTCAGGACCATCAGCATCCCCCACTCCAGCATCTCCAGCCCCACCTCTGCAGAGTTACAGCATGAGAAGGGAAGTTCCACATGCAAAAATTCCAGGGTCAAACTTCACCTGGCTCTATTTGCAGATGCATCTTCAAACCTCTACCCCTACACTTGATTTCTCCTCTCAGTGCTGTCCTGGCTTTTATCAGCTTTACTACTTGTAGTTCACACTCCTGTCACAAAAGTGTTGCTTAACTTATGCACAGACATAAAATAACGTTTGAGAAGATCCCATCTTTCATTCAGCAGGGGAAATGTTCCCTTTGACCAGGCTGGCAGCCTCAAACAGGGGAAGGGATTGGTGCAGAGTGCTCACACCAGTGTTCTGTTTTGTATTTTGACACGTGCTTCCAAAACACCAAAAGTTGCTGTGCCTGAACCAGTGCAGAGCTGCAGACCCAACGAGCCTGTGGAGATGCAGCTTAGGAGGGAATTTCAACATCAAACAGGCAAAGATGTGCAATAACCTGGGACAAAAAGTATCAGGGAAAAGATTAGCCCGCCAGCTAACAAATGCAGGAATGCAAATTAATTTCCATAAGGGCTGTTTTTGCAGTGGTTGTGGACACTCCCCTGCCAAACTGAGGCTCCTTTTCCTCCTAAATGGGAAAGGAGTTTGTGGTTGGAAGCACAAAATTCTGAATGCTGTTGTGCTGCCACCACCATCACCCCCACAGGCTCACCAAGGGACACAGTAAATTGGGATTATTCCCTCAGACTCAGTAAGAGAATTCCTACCTGCAGTGGTGTTGCAGAGGTAACTCCTGCCCGTGAGGCACGGGTGTCAGAGCAGAGGGCAGAGGAAAAACTTTTTTTACTGCCCTGCCAGGGCTACATTCAAAGAGCAAGAGATGCCTTTCATGGCCTCTGAGTCCAGTGGAAATGATGGAGATCACAGAATCACGGAATGGTTGAGGTTGTCAGGGATCTCTGGAGGTTCCCTCGTCCAACCCCCTGCTCAAGCAGGGCCACCTGCAGCAGGTTAACCCAGTGATGAGAGAAGCTTACTCATGGCTGGAAAAATCTCTGTAATTTCAGCCAGCTCTGTTCACATTGGAAAGAAACCTCCATCAGTAACAGCCCTAATTTTTATTTCTAGCAAGAGCTGTGCTGGACCTCAGCTTCACAAGCAAAGAAGGTAAAGGCAGGACATTCTCTACAACCCCATAGGGCCTCTGTGCTACAGTCACTCAGTAGATATGATCCAGGTGCCAGTCACATTTCTACCCACATTTCCAACAGCAGGGACAGGTTTTATGTTCAGTTCTGCTGCTTTCCTATGGACAACAAGTCACAGGACTCCTTCCAACCATTAGCACACATTCCCATCCTCTGAGGGGAATCAGGAGGAACAGTAAGATCCTGCAGCATGTGGCCCCCTCGATGTAAGGAAAAGAATGGATTTGTAGTGGTGACACTGAAGTGGCAAAACTGGAAATGTCACATGTGTTTTACTCACTGATGGCTATAAAGACACACTCAGGGCTCCATGAACTCCAGTTGCTATTTGCACGTTCCAAACACGGTTATTTTCCAGCCAAAGTTTCTACAATTTCAGCTCCCAGTTGTGTAATCACCTGCCTAATACTGCAGGTGCAGGGAAGCCTCTTTGTTCTCCCTGCAATTTAAAGGATAACTTTTGTCTGCCCTGGTTGTTTTTGCACATCCAGTCCCTGTGTCCCACAGTCCTGCCTGCTCCCAGTACAGGCAGAAGGGGGTGACATCTCTCTGAGTCCCTGAGGAAGCTGCCCCGTTGGCATGGTCCCTGAAAGGCCACTGATGACCCCATGGGTTCTTCCCCATCCCATATCCTAATCATTCTGAGGAAAGCAATGAGTTGTTCCACGTTCTTATGAGGTCTTCTCATAGTCTTAATTGACAAATGCAAGTCATAACCATAACAATTTAATTAGAATTATTAAATCCAAAGAGCCAGAAGTACTTAATTAAATAAACAGCTTGGTTTGTGAGTAGAGACATACTTCAGATCACTGCAGTCATGAAATTCTCACTGTGCAAAATTATGAGTTGCTGTTTGATAACAATCAATAGAAGAGGCCATTGAATAAATACCTTCTGACTTGTTTTCCAAACCATCATATTGGTCCCAGTAGTTTGCCTGACAGATATAAATAATGATGCAATTGTGTTTCCAGTTTTGCTGTTATTGGTATCTAAATAACCCCTGGCATGCCTAGACAAAAAGAGGAGGCAGGTAGTCTGTCAGATCTCACAGGTCACTGGCACTGTAGCCTTGTGCAGGGCTGGGGCTGCCAAGGCTCCTGTCCTTGTCATTTGTGTTCCCAGCACAGCCTTTTGGTCCAAGGTTTGGAGAAATACATGCACAAGGAGCAGATGGATGTGCCCCACAGAAACTGCACTGCTGCACAGGGCCAAGGAGTGAAAATATCTGAAATATGGACTCAGAATAGCCTGAGTGGGGAGGGACCCACAGGGATCATCAAAGCCCTGCTCAGAACAGCCCCCAGATTCCCACCCTCTGCCCAAGGGCATTGTCCAAATGCTTCTTGAACCCAAGACATGGAAAAGGAGAGGGATAGAAGATATGGAAAAATTCCATCATGCCTTTACAAATTATTATGAGAGATGACAGGCTAGGAATCCAAAGCACATATTATGGACAGGGCATTGCAAATCTCTCACAGGTCTCACTCAGATTACTAGCTTTGGTTATTCCTCCCCTGAGGTAAAACCATCCCCATTCACCTGCAGTAGAACCAGAACTTTCTTCCTACAATCCTTTTCTTTGGCCTGGAACATTTTCAATACATTTGGGATGAGGAAACATGGCACAAGACATGGAATTTCCATCTGCTGCTCTCTGGCCCCACAAGTTCCTTTCTGCCTTTACTCCGTTGTGCCTCAGCCTCCTTTTGAGCCGGGCTGCCCCAAATGCACCCCACACACATGTGTGATGTCTGTGCATATCCATAACACACAAAACAGCCACACAAAGCCAAAAACCCTGGAGGAAATCCTCCTGGAGCCTCCTTCCCAGCCATTCCCCCAGGTAGCAGCAGCTGGCATCCCTACTGCCATTGCATGTCCTGGTACAGAGCTCACGCTGCTCAGCAGCTCCTGCTCACCTCCAGCCCCAAAGCCTGCACAAATCCTGCCTTTTTCCCACCTCTCTGGGGTTTTTGGAGCTATCCATCACTGCAGGGGAAGCTCAGCCTGCCAGTGACTCTGCTGTGGGCCAGGAGATTTTTACCCTCTTTCCCAGAGAAATGCCAGTGACTCCCTGAGTTGGGTAAAATCCCTGCCCATGGTGAAAGTCTGGCTGTAAAATCCCTGTGGATGGGCAGGCATTTGTGGCACTGCTGCTTCCTGGACTGAACAAAGAGTGGGCAGAGGAAGAGGTTCACAGCCCTGTAAAAAAAAGGCTGTTTGCAACAAGAATTATCCCAAGCCCGGTGATTTCAGAACTGCAGGGCTTTGGGCTCACTCACTTGGAATTTAACTGTATGATTTGTCAGCCCTTGCTTGGTAGGAACTTGAACTCTGCTCTTTGGTGTCAATCTGTGTTGTTTTTTTCCTTTGAAAGAAGAAATGTGTCCTATATGAAATGTCTTAGCCTGGTAATAATTTTTGAGTGATGTTTTCTTGCAAAGAAAACAAGCAATTGTCTGCATATTCCATCCCTAGCTCTTCGTGTGCTTCTCCTTGTGCAGTTGCTCACACAAGCACAGAATAAAAGGGGCAATAGAAGGGTTTGCTGTCTCTTCATACAAATGTACAGGAGAATTCAGATACTACACCTGGCAGAGAGAAGCAAATCCACTTCCTCAGGATTAAGACTCATATTTCATTATCTGCTTTGTGCCCTGATTCTTCCAGGTGCTAACTGAGGTAAACTTTGTCCAGCTCAGTTCAAATTCGGGAAAAACCAAAAAAATTCAACTTTTCCCTGCAGTTTCTGTGATATTTTTCCAGTGTAATTATGATCTCTATCAAGGTTTTAGACAGGAGAACAGAAGTGAGGAAACTCAGCTGTAACTTTCTGTCTGGACTGGCTGCCCTGTGTCGTGAGGCTCATGGCAAATAAAACCTCCCTGCCACAGCATGGGAAATTTGCTAAAACCAGGAAAAAAATATCCGAGAGCAACAATATTTATTTTCCACACTCCATTAGTAGCCCAGAAGCAATTCAAGCATGTTACTAGAAACTGAACCCAGCTAATTAAAAATAATGTTCCAAAGCTCCACTGATGTGTTTTGCATCTGGAGCTGGCTTCTGCAAATAAACATACACAAAACCAAGGACAAATCACAATAAATCTAAGCAGACAGGTACAAGCAAATTGGTCTGTGGAAGTGACATGTCTCTCTGCTTAAATGTCTACCACAAATCCCAAGGAGACGTGGTAGGATTTAATCTAATTGGGTTTGCCACTTCCCTGCAGCTTAATGTGAGAATAACAGCAATTATATATGACTGTACTTAGCTCAGTACCAAAAATCCATTTATTAGGCTATTAGAAGCTATAGAAAGCTGGGGTTTGAGATCATTTGGGTATGCTGGTTACATCCTTGGCCTGCTAGTTGTTTTGTGGTTACAGTTTCCAAATTGCCACTGATGAGGTGGTGCTAGAAAAGCAGATGCAGTTAAGCACTTCAATGGATGCCTTAGAAGGGTTTTCTTCTCACTTCAGGATCCATAATGGCACCTTAGAAGTTGGCTCAGTGCTCTGCAAACCTCAAAACATTCAGCAGGAGAGTGAGAAACCAAGAAGCTGCTGAGGTTCAGAAATCTGTTGATCATAAAGCAAAGAACCTTTGCATGTGTGGGGCCCCACAGAGTTGGCTCAGCACAGCACAGAGATGCAAAAAGAATTACGTTTAAGGCCAGCATTATGGGGCAACAGAGAGAAGAGCCTCTAGATTTTTAGCACTTGAGAGGGTGCAATTAGCTAGAAATGTAAGAAAAGCCATTAGGCCATTTCAAAAAAATGTAGTCTTGTCATTCTCCTGCCTGTTGAGTGCAAGGGGAGCAGGTGACTGATAGGCTCCCCATGGAGCTCATCAGGAGGAAGCTGCACAGCCCTGTCCTCCAAGTCTTTGTCAGCTCACACAACCATCCTAAAACCCTTCTTGCCAAACAGATGTTTGCAAATGAGCCTGTAAACCCTCATGATTTCATTTTTTTTTCTAAACCATGGTAAGTCCTGGAAGAAAGGTGTATTTTTTTGAAATCTGAAAATCTTGCCCTGTAGCCACAGTTCTCCAGTGTTCACCCAGTGGGGGCAAACCCCTCACAAATGGTTTCTTCAGCTCCCCCATGCTGCAGTGAGGGCCCACAGTGAGAGAGGATCCAGGGGCTCTCTGTGACCTCTCAGACAGCACCCATGAGGTACTGGTGCCATATTCAACTTGCAGATTTGTTTTCAAAGCCAGCCTTACAACAAGAGATCCTTACATTCAGCACCTGGAATGATGAAGGCCTGGTTTTGCTCCCAACAAACTGAGTGACAATGTACCCATGGAGACAGAGGCTGTGGATGTCTCACTTTCCATCCAGAAACTTCCCAGTCTAACTTTCCTGGCAGCTGAGATGTTAATAACCTTGCACAGCAGTCTGTGTTACACATAATTTTAAAGAGATTTCTCTTTCCAGGGCTCAACTCTGATCCAAACAGACAACTATCACAAATTAACACAATTCCAATGAGCTCTGCTTGAATCAGACACCCCACTAATTACCTGCTGGAATTGAAAGAATGCTAGTTAAGGTCCCTGTCCAGCTGCTGCAAAATCCTTCTCTGGGAAGTGAATAAATTTAAACCTAGTTACAGGCATTTTTTGAGGGGGTAAAAGAACAGTGAACAGAAAGGGCTGTTTAACAAAATCATCATCCTCATTGCAGCACCACAAACATGGGTGGCAACCTCTCTCCAAAGATGGAGTCATCCTGAACCAGTGTGATTTTCTGCAGCCTTCCAGCCTTAGGATTACTTTAAAAGGTTATAATTAACATAATTACCCTGACTGATGTCTGAAATGAATGCACACTTCAAGTGAGCAGCTTTAGGACTGGCTGTGGATTTGAAGTCCCTTTTGTCCCCATACACCCTGACCCTTGTCCTCACTCTTGCAAGGGATGGCAGTGGCCTCAAGCACTTCAGTGGGGCAGGCAAGGCTGTGTTCCCTAAGGAAGGGCAGAGGGAAAGGCTCCAGGTGAAGTAGCAATGCTCCCAAATCAGCACAGCTGAGGGCCAGGCACCACCCAGCTCTGAGGATGGGTGGGAAACACAGGAGAAAACTCCCACTCTCCTGTAGAAAAGCTGGTGAAATCCTACTGAGAAACACAGGCTCTTGTTTCTGCTTCTGCAGGTGAGATCTTGCACCTCCTCACCTCACTCCCAAAGAAGCAGTGAAGAGGAACACACAAATGTCTCTTTTACAGTAGCAGAGTCCCCAGGATTCCCAGGTTCTAACACCTGAATGTGGTGGGTGAAGCTGCTCTGGACAAAACGTGGTTTTGAGAATGTTCAGCTTCAACAGCCCAAGCCAAGGGCCAGTAAAGTCTAACACCTTCTGAGGAAACTCTTTAACCAAAAGTTATGTTTAACATGCTCAAATCCTTCTGTGAGTAGGAGGGGGGTGACCAAGCATCTCCCCCAGAAAACCTCTAAATTGTAGCTGAAATGGGGATGCACTAAAACACTTCTGACTCCTCAGAAGACACATCCTGCAGCATTCCATTTAGAGACACAGGAATTATCAGGTTGGGATCTCAAATGGCTGCAGTTTATCACACCCCAGCAAATTCACTGCACCACACAACCTGATGGCACATGACAAAGTGTGACAACTGATCTGTATTGCTCAGGAGAGATTGTCAAGATGTTCTGAATATTTTCTAAACTGCTATCAGAAAACATATGTTTCCAAGGGGTAATGATACAGTGGGTCTGAATAACTCATAAAAATTATGAATGAAGTGTTCTCACCTTCATTTGACCTTTTTTATTTCTCCAGCAGACAGAGCTAAATATGTGGCACACCAGAATGCATCTGAAGAAAAGACAGATGATAATAAGAAGCTGTTAAGAGCTGCTCACTCTGCTGGCTCTGGTAGTTCAGCTTGCTTGCACTGAAAGAATTTCCCTGCACGTGTGAATGTGAGCACAGGTCAATAAAGTGAAATATCCAGGCTGATCCTTTCTCAGCCTGAGCTCCTCCAAACAAGATGCACACACAGCCCCCAATGCCTTGTGGAAGGCTGGAGACAGGGGCTGTGCATGAGGAACCACAGAAAAGGTGGTGCTGTTCTCCCTGCCCAGAGCATCTCCAGCACCAGCTGGGAGCACTAATTCCACCCTTGGCTGATGTCACAAAGGTATCTGGAAGCTTTAGCTCTCATTTTCCTGTCTCCCAGACCTACAGCCAAGGTCTGCTTGGCTACTCACCTTGTCAGAGATCATAAGAGCGCTTACTTGCCTTAAAAATATGACTGCTTGACAGGTTTTTTAAACATCAAAAGTAGAGCAATTTATTTCAAATGTCAAGAAGAGAGCAATACCTGTGCACCCTTGGAAACACGTGTAGGGTGTAAAAATACAGTTTGGTCAACCAAAACAAAGCATCTCCTGTCCATAAGACAGCAACCCAGACTGGCAGGAATGGTTCCAATGCAATCAGCCTGCCCTAGGCCAGGAGTGCCTCAGTTTAAGGCTTCATAGCCTGCCTGCTCACACCTCATATCTGTCAATCCTTTTTTCCTCATCATCACCTGTCTGTGCTGAGTTTCACCACATCCTAAGTGCCACTGGGAATGCTTGGTGCTCTAAAGCCTTTGCTAGCTTTGGGAGCTGTCTGTCCCTTTCCTTTCAATGCTGGCTGGGTCACTCATGTGATGTGCTTTATCCCAGGTGAAGCTCTCAATACTATTTTCATTTCTATAAGTGCATCCAAGTCCAGCCAGAGGGATTTATCTCCAGTGCTCACCAGGATTCCCAGCTTTGTTGTGCCTATGGCGTTCTCTTAACTTTGCCATGAAGGCCCAGGGAGTTTTTCAGGGCATGGATTTTCTGAGGCATTTAACAGCCTCCTTGTCTGACTCTGCATCACTTGCCTCAGTCTCCTGCCAAGGCCTGGGGCATGATGGGCATGAGGAATGTGCAGCATTTTGTCACTGAGGAAAGGTCTCACACGCTCTGCTAAACAATCCCTACAGATGCTGCTGTGAAGGCTGAAAGGATTTTCACAAGGCTGTAAATTCCCTTGCAGTTCAGCCTGTGCTCTCCAGACACAGCCAGGGCTATGCACAAACCCTTGGAAAGGATTTGTGTCCACACTGGGAGTTCTCAGAGGAAGTCCCGAGGGTGAATGACATTTGGGGAGGTGGGGGGTACCCAGAGCAGGCACCCCAGGAAAGGGGCTGGGAGTGGTGGAAGAGCTGAGTGCTGAGCTGGGTACACCCTCTGCTTCCTGCCTTGGACTTTGCCATCTGGAAGCATCAGGGAGGAGGCAGCCAACAGCTTGAAGGACACCTATCAACTAATTGAAGCCATGCACAGGAGCCTGCACAGCAAATACACTGCAGAGGTGCTAAAGCACTGCAGATGTTGGAAAGGCACGAGGTAAAAAGGAGGGGGTTGCAAACGGGAGTGAGCGAGCATCAAACACAAAGGAAGTTGTAATGAGCGTGAAGAGTGACAATTCAGCACGGGAAAGATAAAGATGGAACAAGAATGGGATCAAGAGAGAGTGCACAGACAGGATAGGGAGGAAGGAAAATTTGAAATGGAAACGATGAAGATGGAATATGATTTCCAGGGGGAAAGAATAAGGGTGAATGAGGGTCCTACTGGGTCAGCCCATGCATATTTAGTCAGTTCTAATAAGGTAAAATTGCTTCCTCATTACAAAGAAGGGAATGATGTTGATTTGTTTCTACAGTCTTTTAAAAAACTGTACAGAACTTATAATTGGTGAGGGGAGGCATGGGCAGCACAGTTCAACCCCTGTGCCATGGGAAAGCCCTGGAGGCCTGTGCCAGGCTGGTTGATAATGACTGCCCTGACTGTCAAATTGTGCACAAAGCCTTCCTGAGAAGGTGTGGGCCTGACCCCTGAGACCTGCAGGGTCTCACTTGGGTCTCCAAGGAAAGGATCTGATACCTCCTTTCCTGAATTGGCTGTAGAAATGACACATTTATTTAGCAGGTGGATAGAAGGTGAAAAGATATCTGCATCTGTTGTGTTTTTTTTTTTTAAATGGTGAAATTATCTTGAGGAGCAGCTTCTAGATGTTCTGAAGAATTTGGAAGCCCAGCAGACAGAAAATTCTATCAAAATTTTCAGCCTATTAATCAAAGCAATCTTATTATAACAAAAGTAATGGGAATCCTACCTACTTCCACAAAGATCCCTTCTTTTCGAAACAACCAGAAATAGCCAACAAAGTACACAACTTCCAGAATTTGATAAGCCACAATCTATTACTTCAAGAACATAATAACCTAAATCTCATTATATTTCATATATAGAGATCACAGATATGCCATGGAGTGTGATGGAGATTGGTTCTCATGCTTAATTCAGCACTGTAAAAAGAATTTTACAGGAGTCAGCTCAGATGCAGTTTGTTAAAAGAGCCTTAGTGGAAGTACTGACACTGGCCTATGTTTCCAGAGGTGGCTGGCTCTTTCCTCCTGGAAAGCATTACCCACACTACATCCACATTCCAGCCTGGATTTCCATTTCAAACAAAGAAGGAAGGACTGGAAAGTGGCTGCAATAGGAGACAGATGTTTTTCTCTGCTTTCTGAAATATTTACTACTTGTAATGAGTCTGTAAAATTCAACGTTGGCTCAGCTACTGCATTCCCAAATTCCTTCCAGACTCTTAGCTCAGTCTCCTCTCTGCCTGCCAGTGTCCTGCTGCTGCCTCTCACCTTCCCTCAGCACCTTTCCCACAGCTCCAGGAGCAGCACATCCCTTTTAACAGCACAGCAGCCCCCAGGTGCTTTGCACCAGGCTCTGCAGCCAAGGCTGGAATGAAGAAATTTGCTCCCTTCAATGTAATTTTCTATTGATCATTTATTCTTTCTCTTTTTAACTCACCCATTTTCTCATGTACTTCCTAATACCCTGAATAGAATATCCATTGTACTTTTTACTTACCTCTGACCATTTAATCTTCAAATTCCCCATGAATCTGCCTGTGTGTACAGCCCCCTTACTGCCAGCATCATTTGGGCTTTCAGTTCATTGGCTTTTAATTTTCTGGATAGCTTCTGGCATAAATAATTTCCTGCATTTGGAGGTGAGAAGAAAACAGTGTTTCCTTCCCCTTGAACTCCTGCTTCTCTTCTAATTCCTGTGTAAAAGCTCTCTATTATCTGTAAGCATTTCAGTGGAAGAATTACCACCACCTCCTCACATCTAATTTCTCTCTCTCTACAGAGATCACATCCAGACAGAGGTGTCACTGAGGGGCTTCACTGACATCAAAGGGAGTGGATTTTGGTCTAAAGGCATTTTATGAACAGTTCCCACAGTTGCATGTGCTTTTACCTTATTTCCCATCTGTGCTAATATGGAAAGAGTTGCCTGTGGGTCTCTTTAGGGTGGCCACTGCCTTTATTTCTGTCACCTTTCATGGACTATTTGCCTGAAGTCCCCAAAGTACTTCAGAGACGAGTCAATGAGAGAGAAAACCAATGTTTACACTTGATAAACAGGGAAATGGAGGCACAAAGTGATTCACACAAAGTCACACAGCTCAGAAAAGTCCCACGAATTTCTCATGCTTTATCTTTGATGCAGAACTTAATTTTGAATTCTCTCATCCTATCTCAGCCCTGACAGAGAGAAAAATCCTAAAGAGAAACAGTGCAAGCTCCTGGCCTGTCCAGCACAGTGAAGCTGTTCTGGCTGGTACCAGCACACCAGCTGCTCCTCATTGATCATTTATCCCCAGCTGAACAACTCCAAGCTAAAAGAATTCTGCATGTGCACTTTGCTGAGCTCGGACCAGCTTGCAGAGCACATCCAGGGAAAGCACGTGCTGGATTTAAAGAGAGGTTCAGGTGCTCCTGTGCTTTGGGGGTGAGCATTAGAGTTCCACATAACAAATAGGGGGTTACTTTAATCTTCTAGAACTGCGTGAGATTCAGATTTTAATTGACTTCTTCCCTCCTGAACTCATCTCATAAAGCGTGTTAGGTATATCTGCTGAGTAAATAGGAGACAATAATATGTTTAAATGTCTGTCTGGAGAGTTTCTTCCACCCAGAGCTGAAAATCAATACAGCTCAGAGAGATATCTCTTGTTAATATAACTTTTCCTTTCAGCATGCTTCTAACATGTTTAATATTTTTCAGTGTTATTTTGCTGGCACTGAAAGCCCAACCTGTGTCACCAGATCCCTGAACTGAGGCTCTGGGGATGTGTATTCCACTCTTGGAGCTGGTTTTAACATCTTGGACAAGAAAGAACAGCTCTCCAGGCCCTTATATCCATTCCCAGCCATTCCCTTTTGGGCCTCATTCCTGTAAAGATGTGTGCATATATTTGGTTGTGCACTGGGAAGGTGTTTAGTGACTGGGAGCAGTCCAGTGACTTTGAGTGTTAAATCCAGCACCTGAATCTTTGTAAGACACCGCTTTGAACTGTGCACTCTCAGATTGTGCTGAATTGGGGTAATAAAATGGGAAATTTCAAAGACAATCTACCTGTAGCTCCCCCCCAAAAAAGCCATTTCTGCTGCTCTTGTCTGGCCTCAAAGCCAGATTTCAGGCTTGGGGTTGAGCAGGGAGGAAGTTTCAGGTGAATCTCATCTGTCCCTGGGCTCTTACAAATAGCCTGGATTTGTTCCTCTGGACTGACTACTGTCAGGCTGAAAATATATGTTGGAAAAACACTCTCCATTTCCTGTCCAAATCAGCCTATAAATAACCTGTGCAGCCCAAAGTGGCCCTGATCCCACCTCAGGAATAGCTGCTGTGGTGCAGCACTGACAACAACAAAGAGAGGGGAATTGGTTAAGTACTTTGGGGGTTAAAATCTGTGCCCTGCACAGTAAATTTTATGGCTGAGAGTGAGTCTTCTATAGTCCCATTTATTATTGCAAAAATGATTGGAGCTGGGGACCATGACACTATTACCTGTTACTGCAGATTTATTGAAAATTAGCAATTCCATTTATATCTATGAGATTTCAGGGATTATTCTGTTATAGACTGGAAAACCGATAGATTTATTACGCTGGTGAATCCAGTTGTACCAACTAATAGAGCCAGTGAGAAAATTTAGAGGTTTGTACTCCTAAAGGAGTTAACCTTTGGATAAAGAAACATTTTTCAAGTAGCATCTGAGAAATTATTGGATTCATAAATTCTCACTGCTGCAGCATGAAAAATATTCATTTCCCAGGGTTTATATTTTTGTTCAGGAAAGACACAGAAAGCAAAATTTCATCCAAAACCATTTCACTCCACTCAGAGCCCTGCTCTAATTGCTGCTCTACCTTGTGTTAACCCTTTGGCATTTATTGGAAGGGTTTGCCTGGATGACCCTGAGGAAATTTTCAACCTATGAATCTCCTAAATTCATTAACATTGTATTGACTTGAGTGAATCTGATTTTACTTTAATTTTGATTTTTGTCTACTCCCTGGACTCCTAAAAAATTGATCCAAACCCACAAAGGTATTAAATTCCTGTCAGGATGTTGGGAATTCTTTAGGATGTGATTTTTGTTGGTTTTTAATGTGTGAGATCTCTGTGGATGAGCTTGTGTAACTCAGCTTTCACTTTTGCCTGGCTGTTTTAGCATTGATTATTGCAAGAACTGGGGAAATGGCAAACAAATTGTAAGAACTGGAGAAGTGGCAAACAAATCTGCAATTTATCTATGAATATATGAGAAAAATGGAATGGGGCCCCAGCTCCTCGGTAATGTGAGAAGAATGATGATTGTATTCCTGCAGAATGCAATTAAAATCCATCACCCAACAATGCAGATTGCCCAGGATGCCGTTTCTTTTCCCATTCAATATTCCCCAATCCCTGTTGTTCAGGCCTGCTAAGGAGGTGGCTGGGCCTCATTCAAAACTCAGCCCTGCTGAGGGAAAATATTATGATTTCTTTGGGGCTACCCCAATTTCTCCTAAGGGAGCAGAGGTAGGGAATTGTTTCCCTGATTTCAGCAAGGAAGCTGGAAGAATTCAGGCTTGGACATTGGACTGCAAAGATTAATTTTGGCTCTTATTAACTTACAGCTATTTTTGTCTGCATTACATATACAGAAAAACAGATTTTTTAAAATTACTTTTTAAAATAATCCAAAGGTTCATAAATCATAAAAGCTGCAGGTGCTAAGGTTTGGAAAAGAAATAAATGTTGAATTTCAGTTAAAGTAATCCAGAGTACTCCCACTTTAAAGGGAAAGAAGAATGACAAGGGTTTGTAATAAGGACCACATCCCCACCCCAGTGGCATCAGCTGGGTTTGGTTATTAACTTTGGAAAGAGGCAAAATCCTTTATCTGAGAATCTCTAAGGAAAAAAGGCTCTGGAATTACCCTATCATTTCACAATCAATAAGGCAGAAGTGGAATTATGATTCCATGCCTCTGTTATAACACTGCACCTGTAACTTGGGAATAGGGCAGTTCTCAGTGTCCAGTGTTTCAGAGCAGCCACAAAACAAGTTTAAAATGCCCAATAGAATTTTTATTTCTGTTGATATTGAATATAAACTTATGGGTGAGATATTGCCAGCTGCAATTAAAAATCAACCAACCAACCAAAAACCTGAACAAGAATATTCTCTTTCTGTGTTCTGCTATAAAGTTTGTGCTGGCTTTTGGCCCAGGAGAAATCAGCACAGATCCATCAAAGGCTGAGCTATCACAATTTACAGCTTTTCAGAATCCAGCCTGGAAGGCACCAGCTTCTGACTATTGTGATAAAATATCCCAATTTTGCTGATTCTTTAGTGCAGAACCAAATAGAAGAACTGGACATGAAGCTACATTTATATATAAGACTTGATCAGAATATGGACTTTCCTCTCCTTGAAATATAAAAGAATTGTATTTCAAGGATTGCAGATGATTTTACAACAGCAGTGACTTCTGTCTAAGCACAAGAAAATGTCCTTGATTATAACTGAAAGATTATTATTGGTACTTTTTTATGCAAACCCCTTTTTGCATCTCTCCCATTCTAAGGACCAAACACAACTTCTCTGGTGGATGAGTCCATGGCTTTCAGAACCATTCTCCTGAGGAGGCTCAGTGGATGCCAAGAGGCAGTAATTGTGCAAGAATGATGCAAGGTAACCAGGGAGAAGTTGCTGAATTAAATAGAAAACATTTATTCCCCCCCCCCACAGCTGCTGAATTCCCCCTGGAATATTTTTCTTTACTTTGTTAAAGGAAGCTCGATCATGTCATGATATTTTTTTGCTATAATAATCAGTGCATCAGTACTTCAGACTATTATGAGGGGAAGTATTTTAGCCCAGAGAAAGGCAATAAAAAGGAAGGTGAGCAAATAATGAGTAAGAAAGCAAGAAGGTGGGCTACATTCTTCATGTAAATCAAAGTTGTCCCAGAAAAGATGGGAAAGAGAGGTTGCTATTTCCAACTGAGAGTCAACTGAAAGTTAATGGGGACATCACTAAAGATCACAGACAAATGGGCACTGTACTTTTAATGAATATTTTATTCATGCCACCTTGAAATTAGTTAAATTTGATAGGATGATAATGTAATGCAAAATGGCTTCCTCCCCAGACCATTTTAGGTGGAGGGTAGATCAGAATTTAATTTTAGGCTAATGCCAGGTCAAAATTAAATTTAAAAAAAATTATGGCTGGAAAGTAATAAATCCAAAGTGACCAATGGAAAAAATATTAAGTTAATGAGATGTGCAAGCCATTTAGAAAAGCACAGATATTTTATATGACATATATTTTTCTTATCTGGAAACAAGCCATTTTATTACCTGGTGATAGGGATGAAAATTGGGAAAGGAGAAGGGGGCATTTTTGAAGTTACTTGCTATCAGGTCTTGAAAAAAATTATGAAGATAAATGCAAAAAGCTCATGGTGGGGGTATTCATCATTTCATCACCAAGCCTAGTAACAACTGAAAACCCCTAAATTCCCTTTTAGGTATTTAAATGTGTGTTCTGCTGCTCAGGGTGCTGTCACTCATATGTACCAAGGAAAAGTTTTCCAGACTGGGTTCAGCAGCTGCCCTGGAAGCATGAAGCTGGGATCAGGCAGCCTCATCCCTCTCATTTCTCTGCTCCATCCTGAGCTGGCACACACAAACACCCAGGACATGCACAGGATCTCAGAATTTACATCTGCTCTTACACAGCCTCACCAGTACATGGACACTGGGCTTCCCCTCCTTCCTCGACAAGGAATTAAAAGGGACACCCAGGGACCATGTCAAAATGAGTTATTATTGCAGGTATTTCTTAAGTTCAGCTGTGAGGAAGTTCATCATCATTTGTAGAATGCAACAAATAAAAAAATGTCAAATCATGGAAAGCCAAAGCAGAAGCTGTGAGTGGGGATCTCAGTAAGAGGAATGTGCTTCTCTGAAATGAGGTCTGAGTGAGCAGGAGTGTGGAAACTGAGCTCCTGGGACAGGAGGAAACTCATTTCATGCAAAGACATTAAACTGCATCGTGATGTGAAACCACAGAGCCTAATGGCCCCCTTGCAGGAAAGCTTTGGGTTTGTGACTATTGTCACAAACAAGAAATACACCCAGGGAGTTTCACAAATTGAGTAAATCACCTGATTGCAAGTTATTTCTGGATATTCTGCTGGCAGCACTGCAGCTGACCATTCCAAGCAGTGTGAATCTGCTGCATTGGCCATGCCACCAGAGCTGTGACACTGGGCTGATGGACTGGAGCCTCCCTGGAGCCTCCCTCCAGATCATTTGCAAACTGAAACCATAGAAAAGTGTCTTCCCACACACCAAACAGCACACAGAGTTACTGCAGTGCTTCAGCAGCCACTGTGGCAAATTTTGGGTGGAATTTCAGGTGTGGGTGTTATTTGATAAATCCTAAAGTGAAAATGGGCACGTGGATGGACGTGGCTTTCCCATTTCCACAGAGCAATGAGAGGAGAGGCATTATTGCAGTTTGCTCTGCTCACTGCACAGCTCACTGATAAGCTGCAATGGTCATCAGCACTATTGATTTACTTTATGAAGGGGGGGTGTGTGAATGCTGGCTTTAAGCAATCTTTTCTCAAGGCTCAGTTTGATAATCCTTTTCAAGCTTTTATTTAAACTCTCTAAGAGAAAAAGAAAGAATGAATTAGAAACTGGAAGAGCACAAAGAAGCTTGAAAGAGAAGATCAATAACTCCCATGCAGAGCAATAAACAAACTGGAACAATTACAGTGAGAGATGGTTATTGATCAATATCAGGAGCAGCTCATATAGCAGCACCTCTGTTTATACCAGACCTCAATTATATTCTTACTTGCTCATAATAACATAACTGCATTCTACAACTTTTATCACCAGGGAAATTTTAATTCCCTTTTATTAGTGAATAATAACCACATGTTTCCAGGCAATGGTGGCTCTCAGCACATTTCCTTATCAGCCAGCCCCAGTGTCCCTGTGGAGCTGGGACCTCTCCCACAGCCTGCAGAAAGGTGAAGTCACCCCCAGAGGCCAAGGGCAGGGACAGAGCAGGGGGAGATCTGAGCTCTGAGGACTTGGTTTTCTGGCAATAATAATCCCTGGGGACCTCCACAGAAAGAAACTTTTTCAACCAAGAGCAAAACTCATCACCTGTAGGTCGAGACAATGAACCACCAAGTGACCATCAGCTTAGCAGGAGTGTCCCCAAACAGAGCCACCTGCCTGCCCTTGGGACTGAAAGAGATTCCAGCCCCTCCTGGCAGTGCCAGCAGTGCCTTGTGCCAACAGCTGAGCTGTGTAATTCTCACTGAGCCAGGGCATTTGCTCCACTCCCCTCCCGTGCTCTTGCCTGGTCTGTAAAAACTCTCACGCACTCAGATTTTGTTCAATTACACGAGTCAGAGCAAAATTTAACTTTCTGCTGGTTGGAACTTTGTGGTTTGGACTTAATGAGATGTATCAGCAGCAACACAGCTTTCCCTTGCTTGGGAAATGCCTCCCTCATAGATGTCTAAGGTAAGTGGGTTTTAATTCAAGGTATCCGTGTCAATCCTCCAGCCTGTCTCCGTAAAATCTGACATATAAGACAACTTGCTAAAGAATAATGAGCTGAAGTCTGTCCTCTTCAAAAGTTTCTTTACTCAAGTAAGCTCGCCTTGAAAATATAATCAAAAATCCCAGAATCCTATCTACAAATCATATTGAAAATTGAAAGGGTGAAGAATTAGGTCCAGCTGAAATAAATTTGAAAACCAAAGTTGACAAGAAGTAATATAATTTATGATAAACTACCTCCTTTCCCCCCAGAGTTTGGAGTATACCATTTTACTAAAAAACTCTCTATTTAATAATCTTCTCCATAAATATTGGTGAAAATATCTATAGCCAAGAGATTGTCCATAAAGTTTCAATTTGAAAGAATGTGTAGATTTTCATTTTACTATCAACATTTTCAACAGGAGAAATTTCCTGGAGCATCCTTAGAAAAGCCCTAAAGTTGATTCCATGTCCTGTTTCTGTTGGGTTGTATTACAAGCTTTACCTTTTCTTTATTTTAAGCATCCACTGTGCCTTTCCACTTCAGTTTTTATTCTGATCCAGCCCTCTGCTGTCTTGACATTCAGGTGTTCTTCAAAGATCTGTCCCTGATTTCCTTGTAATCTTTACACAAAATGGACAATATGCTAAGGAAAACTGCCTTGCAAAGTTGCCAAAAGAGCAATTCCAATCTAATTAGGAGTTCGTAGTGCTTCAGTGAAAGCAGCACAAACACTGTTAATATTCACTGCAGCTGCTTTGTCAATAACTCCCAGTGAATCCTCCAACTTATAGGAAAAATCAGGAAACTATTGGATTCCATGACACTGATAGATCTATCAGTATTCATTGCCCCCATCCTCTACAACACGAGGCACAAATGCCAATAACTCTAACAGTCCCTTAAATGCTGAAGGATCATTATTAAAGTGTGCTTGGCATCCCTGGTCATTAATTATAATCTTGTGCACATATGCAGTGTGATTGCAGGAAATAATCAGCTTTGTCTGCCAAATTGGCAACATTTAGAAACTAATTTGTTATGACATACCATCAAAGATATTTAAACAACAAACCCAAAGCTCTGCTGCACTGCGCACACTGTTAAAATATCAGATCACATCATTAAAAAATAGTTAACATATCCGAGGGGAGGTAATATTTATCCTTGAACCCTGGTTCAAGTGGAATTTCCAGAAAGAACAGTTCTATCCTTTCTCCCTCGCAGTTCAGGGGAGAGGGAAGTCTCTGCAGAGCGCCGGGAATGACTGGGATTCCAGCGCTGTCAGTCAGGCGCTATTAAACAGCCATTGAATAAATGTTTGCCAAGAGCAGCGCTTGCCCGGCATTCCCGCACTTTCCGGGCTGCCTGCAGATTCCTTGAGAGCCTTCAAAGTCCCGTTTTCTGTCTCGTTTCTCCTGCTGCTCTCACCCTGCAGAAGGGTGTGAGCACCGGGCTGAGGCAGAGGCTGCGCTGCGGGCAGGGAAAGGCTCAGCCCGGCTCTGCCAGCGCAGCACATTCCGAAATCCTGTGTCCTTCCCTAGCCTCAATTCCTGCTCCCGGATTGCAATTTATTCCTTGATTTCTTCAAGCTGCGGGAACAGAGGGACTCCCGTGAAAGCCGCTCTCTCAGGATCCCGCTCAGGCAGGATGCAAATCCCAGAATTTGGATTTTCCCTGCGGGCAGCGCAGGTTCTGGGAGCAGGAGCCGAGTTCCTGCCGCACGCAGAGCCCGAGCTCTGGGGCTTCCGCTGGGGACTGGGACAAGAGCATGGTGGATGCTGCAGGATTTAGGCTGGTCCTGGGAAAGGCTTAATCCTGGGAAAGGCTTAATGCTGGGAAAGGCTTAATGCTGGAAAAGGGCCTTTCCTCGGGAAAGGGTTAATCCTGGGAAAGGGCTATCCCTGGGAAAGGGCTATCCC